>CM074720.1:55250582-55695582 GCA_037306005.1 Rhinophrynus dorsalis
TGTCATGGGGGATGGTACTAAATTGATCTTATTAAAAGGAAGGACAAGGATAGATCAAGTGTTTAGCTCTTTAAACTAGCCATGTGACTGACACAGTGAGGTTTCAACATCACAAGATACATAAAGAAAGGGAATAACTGGCCAACTGTTCTGGACAATGGAGGCTTTGTAGTCTTCTCTATGACTGGATTCCATAGCAAAACATCTTCTCTTAATTCATCTAATGTTCATCAGTCTTGCACAATTCCCTACTACAGAGTGTCACTGGATGTTATACAGACAAAATGGTCCCTAAACTTTTTGTTTCTGTGGAACCATCTAATTTGGGGTATGCAACAATACCCTCTCCATTTATTGGGGAATTACAATTCCCATCAATCCCAGCCATTATAGATGACGGGAGTTGTAGCACCAATGGCTGCCTATTACTGCTTTAGTGTAAGATAAAAGGATTTTAGTCTTACCTGTTAAATCCTTTTCTCTTAGTCCATACAGGTTACTGGTAACTCTGGGTAGGTGATCAGCCCCTTTAAGTAGGCAGGAACAATTTTGAGAAGTGACTGCTGGGTGGAGTCTACCTCCTCTCCTTAGCTTGCAGCCAATCAATCCCCTTCAAGTAAGATTTGAAAATGAACTATTGACTAGGTAGTAGGAAGGTAAAAGAAGACTCCTGTGAGTATGAACCCGAAAGGACCCCCACGTTCTGCCACAGGAGAGCCAAGCATGGTCCCTTGACAGGGTGGGAGGCCAGTAACCTGTATGGACTAAGAGAAAAGGATTTAACTGGTAAGACTAAAATCCTCTTTTCTTCGTCTTTCAATACAGGTTACTGGTAACTCTAGGATGTCCAACCAGTAAGTTCCCCAGGGCAGGAAGTAAGGCAAGGACCAGACGCAGGCCCCCAAAGTCACCAGAGCACCAATGAACCAAAGATCATAAATAGCTCAACAATAAGTACAAAGTGGCAACGGACACCGAACAGGGGTAAAAACAGACCCCAGGAACTGTTACAGAGCACGCTGAACTAGAGCCAACAGGGCTCAAAAGTGAAAGAGTACTGAAGAGACAAAAGGAGATTCTAGACAGGCAAGGCTGTCTCCAGGATCTTCCTCCCGAAACTGGCATCAGCTGATGCCAGCACATCCACATAAGTATTTGGAAAAGGTATGCACAGACGACCAAGTGGCCGCCTTAAACAACTGATCAGCTGAGGCCTGATTTTTGAAGGCCCAAGATGCCCCAATAGACCTCGTAGCATGAGCTCCTGAAACACATCGGAGGGATCAGAAGAAACCTCCTGCACCAAGGGAATGTTCAGGGTGTTCAACACAGCCCTGATCAGGCCCTCAGCCGAGTGGACAGGATCAACCTCAAAGGGATCCCCAAAAAACTGAGAGGAAGGGACCACAGAGCAGTCTTCATCATCAGAATCCACCAATAATTGCTCTTCAGAGGAATCGGACACATCAGGAACACTCTGAGGGGTTTAGGCAGGGAAGATCTGATAGGATTGGGGGCCTGCCATGAATGGAAGACCCCCTGCAAGGTGGATGGAAGGAGCTGTAAGGTAGACCAGAGGTCCCTGGTAGTAGCCTTAAACTCTTGCATCCAAAGTGGCTCTAGTGCATGGCTGGAGGTCCCTGCAGGGGATTCAGTGGCAGCAGCGCATGCTGGGCAAACATGACCCGAGTATTCTCTAGGTAACCCTGAGTGACATGAGGAGCAATGGGGGACACAGACACCCCAGTATCCTTAGTCTTAGGCCTAAAGGAATAGACACTCTCACAGAGTCAAATGGTTGAAGTATCAGAAACACCCACAAAACAGTGTGTATGATAAAATCACCCCAGAAATGCTAAATTAGACTTGGTATGTGAACTGTTAAACTGTTGAGGAGAGAGAGTCCAAGCCCTGCTTAGGATACTCAATAAGTGAATGCACAAAATGGCTGCGCAGTGGGAGCCAATCAAAAACAAGTGAGAAAACGGAGAAAAGTACCCCAATAGTGCCTGAAGCCCCGAGCCCCCCAATATGCCCAGAACATTGACCTGATAACAGAGCAAGGGTAGACCAACCAAACGAGCCATCTCTGACCTCGCTATGTGAAGCGGTTGCAGAGATACGTCCCAAACTATAAAGTCCCATAGAAGTGAATGGAGCAATGATGTCTATGTGGTAAATGTGCTCCTTAAAGGTGCGGAACTCAAATTTAACAAAACAAATACGAAAATGAAAAAACACTCAAAAGCCTACTAGAACAGACCCAATAAACACTGGTTCCAGTAGGGAAAGTATCCACAATGCCCCTAAAAAGTGCTAACCAGCAGCAAGAGAGTTAAGTTACCACAGGAACTTGCTCCAAACACCCCAGAGACATACAGATAACTCCAATGAGTGCATGAGTATGTAATAGAACTCCAAATGAGACCCCTGTGTGGAGGGGAAGAATGGGACATGTGGACCTCAGCACTCAGAGGGTGCTAACCTATTTCAGCAGGTCTTCTGTCTTCAGATTACCATATATCAAGAAGAAGCCTCATCTGGCAACTCATGGGGAAAGAATTTGCAGCCAAATTTTTCCCACCAGGGCTTAGGCCCACAAAAGCACCCGGTAAACTGAGCTATCCACATTTGGGTGATGGGAATTGTCAGTGATGGTAATCCGCCTAATGGTGGTATCCCATATCTAACAGAAAATAATAAAAAGCTAAAACTATAGCAGAACTGTTCTCTTGCCTTGTGTTTTGACCAAGGAACAAATCTTACTGGAAGGGGATTGGCTAACTGCAAGGTAAAGAGAGGATTTAGGCACCACCCAGCAGTCACTTCTCAGAATTGTTCCTGCCTATTAAAGGGGCTGATCGCCTACATGTAACCCGTATTGGACGACAGAGAAAATCCAGTGGAATCCTTACCATAAAAGGTTTGTTTTTTTTGTTTTGTTTTTTTAACAACATGAACACAGTCAACCCACACTTGTTCCACTGTCTACTGGTAGTAATCTCACACACGCTAAACACCACCTTTGTACCAATGACCACTGGAAGTCAAAGAAACATGCACTGTCCTAACACTACAGCCTTGATCAACTGACCTAAGTTATCAGAGGAACCCTCATTTTCTCAGACAACTGAGCCTTGTTCTACTAGCCACAGTTAGTCAATGAACCACACAGACACACAAACACAGATAACCCATCCATGTCCCACTGTCCACTGACACTCAAAGCACACTCAATGCACTTACAATCTGGCCTTCTTCCACTTTTAAACACAACCACATACAGTGTGCCACTACAGCCTTGATCCACCATCCTCTTAATTACATTTGGAAGTGGAATCCCTGTGGTTCCATGGAACAGTATGAGAACCACTACTATGCATTTTTAATTTATAATTGAAACAGGAGTATGGTTTAGGCTTCAGACATTCCTTATCTGTAGCTACTGAAGTCATACAACTGAAAAGCATGGAGCCAAGGCATAGTATACAGAATCAAACACATGTTCAACTAACTAATAAACCTTTGGTTTGCTAGAACGGTATAAAATGTATAGTGAAGCAATGTGTTGGAATTCCAGTAGTATATAAAATGGCTTTAAATATAAGAGAAAACAAGGCAAAAGATTTAGCCAAGTCCACTTTCAAAGCAGCCTACAAAGCACACACAGAAGAATCCCGCGGATTCTGATGTACAAACAGGAATTAGAGTAATTCTGGAGCAAAGCCACTGCATAACAAGAACAAATAAAATGATCTTGAGTTAAATGGGGCTTTTAACCACTTGAATTCTAGCGCAGTCTTCAACCACTGATATGCTGGAGACCTCTAGCATTCAAGAGTTTAAAATCCTCATTTAAATGAATGGAAATTAAGTGATTTTTAAGTCTGTCCACATAATGCAGCTAGTTTGCTCTAGTTTCTTATACATCAGCCTAAAGTCTCCTCAAACATCGCTTCAATACTGCGGCTGCTGGGTTAAATTAATTTTGTTTTAAACTACCAGAGATGCAACTACATCAGGTTTATCTGAATCCACACTTCATAGTGGGTCATCAGCAGTCTGCAAGCACCACGTACATCCCCCCTAGTGTACAGGGATGTCAACTACAACAATGGAGACTTGCTTTTTCTAACACAGTAACAAGTAAAACTATGGTCGCTCCTGTGACCAGATTTGTTTGGTTTTTTTTTTTCACACAATATGACTGGTTGGTAACACTTAACCGTTTCAGTGCCAAAGGGGTGTTCAACGCATTGCGAAGCGATACATTAGATAACGCTCTGGTACTCTGGCTTTGAAATACAATTATTACACATCAATCTCACTGACAAGTAGTACAATAGGTTACCTTTACGGACATGCTTGTGTTTTTATTTATGGTTTTTAAACATGCTAAATGATTCTCTCTTAACCCCTTAAGGAATGGCACGCGCACGGCTGGCACTTGAGGACCACGGAGTTTTTTTTTTTGTTTTTTTTTTTCCTTCTGGTTCAGGGCTCTGGAGTGGCGTCCAGCCAAGCCGGGAGCCCTGAACTCCATGCCGTGCCAGGACCGTCACTGGTCCTTAAGTTCCGGACCGCCGTGACTGTCTTGGCATGGCAATAGTCCTTAAGGTGTTAAACATAATTGCACTTAAAGGGACAGTAACACTTAATATGTAAAATGCTATATATTGTAAGGTTTATTCTCCTGAATAAAACAAGGGAACTCTCACTACTGAGAGCTGTTTGATTCAGAAATTATTGCAGCTCAAACCTGAACTTATTCAGGTGCAGTATGTCAGTGCCCTGAAATTTTACAGTGGCGCTGTTGCTACGCCATCCTATGGAGTTTTATGGTCAACTGACCAGAGAGGTCTATAGAATGGTGTAGCAACAGCGCCACTGTACAATTTCAGGACACAGATATTGCTCCTAAAAATGTCGTTTGAGCTGCAATAACTTTTGAATAAAACAGCCCTCTAGTGGGAGTACCCTTGTTTTACTCAAACGGATAAACACTACAACACATATTATATACACATATACACACATTATATACACATATACACACATTATATACACATATACATATACACACATTATATACACATATACATACATACACATATATATATATATATATATATATATATATATATATATATATATATATACACACACATACATACATATGCACACACACATACTTTTTATATTATATATTATATATATCCTATACAATAACTCGCTAAATCGTGTGTAACGCGCGAAATGCGCAGTACACACTGCTGCGCGTGCTGCGGTCATGCGCAGTAGAGACTGCCCGCGCCGTGGCTGATACAGAGCTGGGCGCGCTCCGAAAGAGAGATAGTAACAGTAGCAGTACACCTCCATGACACTGTTGCAATAGCATCTTACGGATCAGTCCATAGATTACTGTAGCAACGACACTACTAAAAAATTTCAGGATGTAGAAATAACGCACCCAAGGAATGCAAGTTTGAGCTTCAAATCATTTTGAATAAAAAATCTCAGAACAGTAGGCATACATTATTTTACTTAGCAGTATAAACCCTGTAATATATATTTTTCATCTTATAGACACAGACACTTAATATGACAAATATTACAGGATTTATCCTGCCAAGCAAAATGAGGATAAACTGTGGCACAAACCAGTATTTTTTTTTTTTATTTTTATGCTTTTGTTTTTTGTTTGTTTTTTTTTTGGGGGGGGGGGGTACAGTACATCCATGGCATGTAAATTTTATTGCGGTGGTGTTGCTATAGCACCCTAATTACTTTCATGGTCAAGTGACCATAGCTGCCCAAAGACTGCTCTAACAATACAGCAATCGTAAAACTTCAGGACATAAAAGTACTGCACCCAGTGTTCGTTTTATTCAAAAAGAATTGCAGCTTATATATATGTATGAGAAAACCTGTGTGTTCACACACGTCCAAGGTTGACAGTAAGATATTCAAATCTTCTGTATACTGCCTGTCCAGTACATACAGGACAGAGTGATTTATCTCTGCAAGGACATAGCCCTCCCCCACTATTTCCTCTCACAAAAAACACAGACAATACACACATGCAACACACTACAACACACACACACCCACAACACAAACTAAACACAAATCACACCCCAAGCACATGCACAACACACACGTGCAATAAACCACGTGTTTTATGTGTGTATTGTGTTGTGCTGTATGTGTTTTTTGTGTGTATTGCATGTGTGCGTATTTTGTGGCCATGTGTTATGTGTGTGTATTGTGTTGTGCATATGTACAACACATACATACAATAATCCACAACACACCCACAACACATGCAATACACACACCCACAACATACACAAAAAAAATACACTCACAAAATATAGAATACACACACACACACACACACACACACACACACACACACGGAGAGTTATGCAACAGTGCTTTGCAATGCATTGCACACTGTTTTGGAGCTAAAGGGGCTAAGCATGGAAAATTCAGTCATTAACCCTTTCAGTGCCAGAGGGGTAAGCAACACTTTGCAATGCATTGCATACCCCTCTGGCACTGAAAGGGTTAAGAACATTGGCTCCTTTTTGGATCTACTTGAATGTCAGGGGAAAATAGTCCTATATGTAAATCCACTTAATATTTATCACATTCTATGTTTATTTAGTCATCCATACAACTGTATGGGACTTTTTTTTTTTTTTTTTTTTTTTTTTTTTGGGGGGGGGGCCTTTAATTTTATTAACTGCATGGGCAAAGCCGTGGCAATATTGCTAGTATTTATATATTTACAAAATCAAGCTTTTGGAATTTATGTAGGTTGGCTTTGTTATAACCACCCTTCCTTTGTGAAATCTACATGTTGTATTCCATAAACAGTACTCAAACATGCACAAATTTCACCCTTATTTTAACATTATGTTTGAATATAGCTGGAAAAAAAAGTTCACTTAAAGCGAAGTGAGAATTTCAGGAAAGTGTACAAAAAGGTGGAGAGAGAGTAAAAATAAAAATAAACAAACCTGTATATGAGGCCAGGATGCTTCTAATGTCGGCTCATCCTCTTCAGGGTCAAAATCTGGATTGTCACTTGGTGGGAGTATTCTAAAAATGTTTGAGCTAATCTGTAATAAAAACAAAGGAAAAATGTAATTGTTATGGTACGTGTGAGAATGTTCCTATGGATTTTGTCTGATGACTGACATCATGCAGAATGATAATAGTTTACATGGACAAAAAAAGCCTAGACTACATATTTTATTGTGTCTTTAGTTGTGTTTTCTTTACTTAAATCAAGTAACTCAGTTTCACATGTAGACAGCAATTTCTCTTATATCGGTGTCCAACTTAGGATACATTTAGAAAGTGGATCTATCACTTTCATTTCAAGTCTGCATATTTGAAAGGGTCATTAAAAACTGCCTGTGTGTCATGTTAGACTAAATCTTATGTACAGTTAAAGGGGAACTACAACCCCTATATAAGTTTGGCTAACAATTAAGTAAATATAGCGATTGGCTTGAATAGTTGTTTACATTTATTTATTTATTTTAATCGGTGGTATGGCTAAAATTAAAGGTTTAAAATTGATCCGGGTCCTTACTTTTGGACAGATTGCAGGTACAGCTCTGCACCACAAGTCTGTCACTCTTCCTCTGCTCCCCTCCCACGCAAAGTCTCGATTTGGCTTGACAGCCAGGGGCATAGGAACCAGGGGGATGGGGGAGACGTGCATACACCCTAGGAAATAATGGGGGGGGACAGATAACACTGAATCCACCCCAAGCACTAGATGCACCGGCCCGGGGGGGGCTCTGGGTGACCGGCAGAAGGGGAACGCACTGCACAGCACTCCCTCCTGATGGTCACCTCCTTGTAGCGTGGCCGAGAAGTGTGGACCGTGGGTAGAGGAGCTTCTGTATCCTCTACCCCCAAGTCTGACAGGAAGCTGCTCACCAGGCGCAACGAGCAGGTTCCTGTCAGACCGGGTAGAGTATCAGAAGCTCCTCTACTGTGGTCCACTTGGCCACGCTACAAAGGTACAGAGGGGCTGGGGGGAAAGTGACATACAGGTGGGTTAAAGAGACCCGGGGGGGGCATAGTGACACACTGGGGGGGCTGAGGTAAAAATGCTATCCCCCCAGGTTTGTGGGGGTTACTACTCCCAAACTCCTGAGGGTTATTAGGGGACACACAGAAGTGGAACCACACAGCACAAATGAAGGTGGAAGCTCATTACAAATTGTTAACCCCTTAAGGACGTGCCAGGACCATCACAATGGTCCCTGCAATTAAGAGTTGGTGACTGTTCTGGCGCGTCATGGAATTCTGGGATGCCATCCCAGAATAATAAGCAACGGTGAGAGAGCTCCATGGTCCTTAACGGCCACTTGTGTGGCAGGTCGGGAGGTCGTTAAGGGGTTAAACATTTATTTTGGAGTAGATATAATAAGGCTTGGAAAAAATATCAATGATGTTCCACTTGTCAGTGGGAAAAAAACAACGTTAGTCATGATTTCCTGCCTATCCCCCTGAGATTGACAAGGAGGATGGTAGTATTTCTCAATGCCATCTGGGGTGGAAGGCACTGTCTAGCCTTTCAAGTGACTGGCCAAAGGGCAAAGGCAGAGCTCCTCCACTGGAAGTGTTTTTTTTTTTTTTTTTTTTTTTTTTTTTTTTTTTTTCCTCTCGCCATTACTGAACACTGATATAAAAGTCTGGTGCAAGAAACACTACATGTGTAGAAAAAACTTTGATATAATGTAATACAGCTGGAACTAGAAGCAGATATAGGCTTCAATCTAGCTCACTATCTAGACCAGGACAATGTGATACCATCCAACTGAGGTTAGATTACAAAATCCTCCACCAGCCAACAGCTGCACTTGTCCTCATTTTCGACCACTCACATTTCCAGGAGATTAATTATACCAGTTTCACTGAAACCATGTTGCATGGATACATGATACTATGAGAATTAAAATCAAGTCTAAGTGTACGGGTGGTGCGTATGTGGGGTTTTGCCCCCCCCCCCCCCCCCTACTGACAAGGATCACAAGCATGAACCATGAACAGGAGGGACAAGGAAGACAATGTACCACAGAGTGTCGTTATAGGAGATCAATAAGAGATGTAAACAATGGATGTGAATGTGGGTGTGTGTGTGGATGTAGGCATTTCTGTTACTATAACAGTATACGCATGCAGAGTTGATGGATTGTGCATCACTCTTCATTGAGCAGTTCCATGACCTGCCACAATGTTATATGACCTTATGTTCAAAACAAAACTGGATGAACTCTGGGGCAAACCAACTGCACCTTAGAAGTGAAATTAAAAAAAATCCCACTGCTTTAAAAGAGTGCTTTTAACCTCCTGAATTCTCAAGTGGTATCCAAGGCATTGCTTTGCAGTATGTGAGATCTGTAGAGCAGTGGTTCTCAACCCATGTAACCTCAGGACCCACATTTGTCTTTGGTCAATCAGTTGCAACCCAAAAATAATTTCATTTCCAAAAAGAGTATTTTAGTCTTACCTGTTAAATTCTTTTCTCTTAGTCCATACAGGTTATTGGTAACTCTGGGAGGCGATCCGCCCCTTAGTAGGCAGGAACATTTCTCTAAGTGTATGCAGAGGGTGAAGCCTCCCTTCCCTCCTTTGCTACAGCAAGCCAACCAGCTCCAGAAAGCTGTGAGACACTAACTATTGACTAGATAGTAGAAGGAAAAGACGACTCCTGTGAGCATGACCCCGAAGGACCCCCACAGTCTGCCACAGGAGAGCCAAGCATGACCCCTTGACAGGGTGGGAGACCAGTAACCTGTATGGACTAAGAGAAAAGGATTTAACAGGTAAGACTAAAATCCCCTTTTCTCTGTCATCCAATACAGGTTACTGGTACCTCTGGGATGTCCAACCATTGAGTTTCCCAGAGGTGGGAAGTAAGGCAAGGACCAGGCCCAAGGCCCCCAAAGTCACCAGAACAGATATGCACCATCAGATCAGAGATAGCCCAACAAAACATATGAAGTGTCAACGGACAATGAACAGGGGTACCAACACCCCAAACTGTTACACAGCACACTGAACTAGAGCCAACAGGGCTCAAAAGTGAAGGAAACTCCAAGAACCAAAGAAAAGCCTAGACAGGCAAGACTGCCTCCAGGATCTTCCTCCCAAAGCTGGCGTCAGCCGATGCCACACATCAACACGGTAATGCTTTGAAAAGGTGTGCACAGACGACCAAGTGGCAGCCTTGCACAACTGATCAGCAGAAGCCTGATTCTTGTAAGCCCAAGAAGCCCCAATAGATCATGTAGAATGAGCCGTAACCCTAAAGGGGACAGGCTTCTTCCTCAGCTCATAAGCCTTACGAATAGTGTACTTTATTCAAGAACAAGACAGACACATTCGCCAGGAGAAAAGCCAATTTCCACTTCAACATGCGTAGAGAAATAGCAGCCAAGGACTCAAATGGAAGGTGCTGAAGAACTCCCAAAACCAAGTTAAGATCCCATGGAGTAGAAAGAATCTTGAAGGCAGGACGAGTATGGGCAACACCCTGGAAAAAAACCAAGGATGGTAACGCGCCTCTGAAAGAAAAGAGAGAGAGAGAGCAAACGTCTGAACCTTAAGTGAACTCAAACTGAGGCCCTTAGCTACACCGTCCTGCAAAAAAAGCCAGGACCACAGGCAAATCAAATTCCTAAAACAGGTCCTTGTCAGCACACCAAGATAGGAAGTTCGACCAGACACGATGGTAGATCTTGAAAGAAACAGGTTTGCAGGCACTGAGCATAGTAGCCACCACACCAGCAGAAAAAAATTTCTTCCTCAATATTGAGGATTCATTTTCCAAGCCGTCAAAGCTAGACGATGAACATCCTCCTTCCACAGGTAACCCTGTAGAAGATCGGGACGGCAAGGGAGCCGGAATGGATCCGCCACTGACAGATCAAGAAGCTCCGGAAAACAAGCTTGGCAACGCCAGTGCTGAGCAATCAGAAAGACTGGACAACGCTCCAGTCGTAATTTCCTTAACACCCTGGGCAACATTGGGAGGGGAGGAAATATGTAGACCAGAGGGAATAACCAAGGAATGTACGTTGCATTAACTGCCAGAGATGGAGGGTCCCTCCATCGAGCACAGAACCTCAGAACCTTCCTGTTGTGTCTTATCATCAGGTCGATGTAAGGAGGACCCCATCTCTGAACAATGAGGGAGAAAAACTCTGGGTGCAGCTCCCACTGTCCGCTGTCCACTGTGTGTTGACTAAGGAAGAACTCCATGATGTTCTCTACGCCAGGAATGTGCACCGTGGATATGACAGAAACTTGTTCTTCTGCCCAGAACAATATAGCCTTGACCTCTAACCAAGGGAGAGTTCTTGTTCCGCCCTGCTTGTTGATGTAAGCCACGGCCGTGGCATTGACGGACAGTCTTCCGGCTGAGATGTCCAATGACGAAGGGCATGAAATATCGCCCGAAGCTCCAATATGTGGATGGGAAAGGAGAGATTCCTCTAGAGACCACCGACCCTGAGCACTTAGGTGACCCAGGACCGCTCCCCAGCCTGAGAGGCTGGCATCAGTCATCACAGTGGTCCAGAAGGATACCAGGAAGGACCTACCCTTCTGCAGATTGGAGAGGTAGAGCCATCACAACAAACTCAGTTCCACATAAGGAGGGAGGGACACTGACATCTTCAGAAGGTCCAGCTGACCCCTGCACACCTGGATCACAAACCGCTGGAGTTCCCTGGTGTGCACCATGGAAAACAGTACCACTTCTATGGTGGAAATGAATTTCCCAAGTAGAGATGACGGCTTCTTGGCTGGAACTGGATCTTGAGCCAGTATCACAGAAACCCTGTGGGAGATCTGGTGAGCCACCTCGTCCGTGAGAAACAACATGTTCTTCTGGGTATCGAAGGGGAGGCCCAGGAAGACCAGACGCTGGAATGGGACAAGATCTGATTTGTCCAAGTTGATGATCCACCCTTGATGGGAGAGAGCATGAATACATTGCTGAACCTGCTGATGAAGTTCCGCAGAAGGGGCTTTCAGAAGCAGGTCATCCATGTATGGAGTAACTCTGATGCTGTCTCGGTGGAGGACGGACACTAAGGCTCCCAGGACACGGTTGAAGACTTGAGGAGCTGTCATCAGACCAAATGGAAGTGCTGAGAACTGAAAATGTCCCCGGTCACAGGCAAAGTACTGCCGGCTCTCTGGATGAATGGCAATCTGTAAGTACGCTTCCTGAAGATCCAGAGATGCAAGGAATTCCCCCGGGGGCCTGGCAGCAATCACTGTTCGTAGAGACTCCTGGTGATAATGGGTCCAGATCTCAAGGAAATTGAGATCCTTTAAATCCAAGAGTCCGTCACTGAATCCTCCCAAATGCTGTGATAATGATGCAGACGACCACCCACAGCAGAGTGTGGACCCGGGTTCGGTGAGTCATGCCTAAGAAGGCTTGGAAGCCTTGGGCTTGGAGGAGACCTTTTGAGTAAAAACCCATACCTCTGTCCCGAATTTGAAAGTTCCAGAACATCCTTGTCCAGAAGGGCCTGGATAGCGCCACTGAACAGACAGCGTTTCTCTGCGCCCTGGGGCGTATGAGAGGGGGAAAAACGAAAGGGAGGAACAGAAACTAAAGGGATCTTGTACCCTCCCGCCACCACCTGTAAAACCCACACGTCCGCCACTGAATCCTCCCAGACGCTGTGGTAGTGACGCAGACTGCCACCCACAGCCGAGAAGGACCTGGGTTCGGTGGGTCATGCCAAAGATGGATTGGAGGAGACCTTGGGCTTCCATTGCTGTCTGGTCTTGGAGGAGGTACACGGAGCTGAGGTAACAGTCTGGTTCGCCGGACATGTTTCAGTTTGAAGGGAAAAAAAATACAGGTTATACTTAAGTGGTGTTTTCTTCCTAGGAACTAAAGGGTAGAAGTGTACTCTTACCCCCCTGTAGCCTCACTAATCAGATCCTTAAGATCTGGCCCAAACAAAGAAGTGCCTTGAAACGGCAAGGAGAGCAATGCTTTCTTGGAAGCAGTGTCAGCAGACCAGATGGCAACCACAGAAATGGTGGAAACCCTAGCCACCAAAGGGATGGCATCAAATAAGGCAGCAGAAACATAGTGCTGGGCCTCAGAAATGTTGGCAAGGAGGCGCAACATATCCGAAGTAGAAGCACCCTGACGGACAGCAGCTTTCCTGTTCAGACCGCAATGACCCGGTTCACCCATGCTGCTGTGAATGCTGGATGCATGGAAGAACCAGAAGAGGGAAAGATGGACTTGAGTGAGACCTCCAGTTTCTTGTCAGTCCAGTCCTTTAGAGCAGACGCATCAGACACTAGCAAGGCAGTAGACTTGGACAGCCTGGCGATAGGAGCATCCACTTTGGGAGGATGAACCCACTGAGCAAGCGCAGCCTCAGAAAAGTGATAAAGCTTGGCAACTTTCTTGGAGACAGAAGGTCTTCTGTCCAGAGACTTCCACTCAGACAAAAGGCAGTCAAGAGTGGGGTTAGGTGGAAAGCAAGTAAAGGGCTTTTTAGGCTCCTGAAATACATCAGAAGGGTCAGAAGGAACCTCCTGCACTAAGGGAATATGTTTAGGGTATTTAAAACAGTCCTGATCAGGCCCTCAGCCGAGAGCTCAGGAGCAGCCTCAAAAGGGTCCCCAAAAATAAAAAAATGAGGAGCCCACCGCAGAACATTCCTCAACATCTGAATCCTCCAGCAGTTCCTCCTCAGAGAAATCTGACACGTCAGGTACACCCTGAGGCTTTGGCAGGGAAGACTTGACAAAGGAGGGGGTCTGCCAATAATGAAAGACCCCTGTAACTGGGATGGAAAGAGTTGCATTGTGGACCTAAGGTCCCTAGCAGAAGCCTTGAACTCTTGCACCCAAAATGGCTCTAATGCATAGCTGGAGGTCCCTGGGGGACTCAAGGACATCAAAACATGCTGGGCATAAAGTACCTTACAATTCTCTACATAACCCTTAATGACAGGAAGAGCAATGCACAATAGAGGATACAGAGACCCCAGCATTCTCAGTCTTCAGTCTGGCCCCAAGCTCCAATGGTACAGACATTATCACAGTGTCACCCAATTACAGTGTGTAGGATTAAAGTTTCAACCCAGAAATCACTAAAATACACGTATCTAGCAGGCAAAGGGTTAATCAGCAGAGGAGAGAAGAAGTGTCCAAGCCCTGTGTAGAATACGAATTCTAAAAAGAGCAGAAAATAGCTGCCACTGCGGGAGCCAATCAGAAACGAGCAAAGCAAGTGCTCATGGGAAATGTAGTTTTCCCAGAAAAGTACCCCAAACAGTGCCTGAAGCCCCTGAGCCCCACAACACACTAGAAACATGAACCGGATGATAGAGCAAGGGCAGACAAGTAAAATTGAGCCATCTCTGAAGTCGCTAGGTTAAATGGTTGCAGAGATATGTCCCAAACTTTACAGTCCCATAGGAGTGAATGGAGCAATGGCGCCTATGCGGTAAAGTGCGCCTTTATTTTACAAAATTTAAAGTGTAAAACTAAAAGACGTGAAACATCAATAAAACAATGTTAGGATACCTAAAAAAACACTGAACCAGTAGGAAAAGTGTTAGAAAACCCCCCCAAATTAATGCAAAAACAGCAGTTAATGGGTTAAGTACCACATAAACCTGCTCCAAACACCCAACAGAAATACAGATAGACCCAATGAGTGCAGGAGTGTTCAATAGGAACTCCTAATGAAAAACCCCTGTGCTGAGGGGCACTGTGGGACATGTGGACCTGCAGCACTCAAAGGGTTGCTCATCTTTCCTGCAGATCTTCTGTCTTCAGATTACCATGTATTAAGAAGAAGCCTCGGTGGGCAACTCCCGAGGAAATAACTTGTAGCCAAGATTTTCCCTCCAGGGCTTAAGGTCCACAAAAAGCACCTGGTCACTGAGCTAGCCACATCTAAGGGCATTGTCAGTTCTGGTAATCCGCCTAATGGTGGTATTCCATTTCTAACAGAAAAATAAAAAAACTTCTAAAGCTGTATCAGAACTGTTCTCTTGCCTGTGTTATCTTCACCAAGGAACAAATCTTTCTGGAGCTGGTTGGCTAGCTGCAGCCAAGGAGGGAAGGTAGGCTTCACCTCCTGCATACAATTCTAGAATTGTTCCTGTCTACAATTAAAGGGGTGGATCGCCTACCCAGAGTTACCAGTAACCTGTATTGGACAACAGAGAAAGACGTGTATTTTTTTGTGGAAAAAAAAAGGGGACGTTTAGGTGAATTCTGAGGCAGGAGCAGGCTTTTTCCTCCAGTAACATCACTATGACCTTGCCTAGGCCAGGCCCAAAAAGTTGTCTTCCTACAAAAGGAAGGGACATCAAAGACTGTTTGGAAGATTGGTCAACCAACCAAAGTTTGAGCCACAAGGTGTAACGCACGGCTACTGAAAGGACTGTTTGCCTTTCCAGAAAACCTATCTGCATCAAAGGCCTCCTCAGTAAGGTATGAAAGAGGGACACAGGGTGCCCAGATATTGATGTAGTAGCCCAGTTTGGCATAAGGAACAGTGTGCTAAAGGGGTTAAGGGGACTCATGCATCCTTAGGTTTGGCTTTCCCCATGACATCCTCAGAGAAAACCACTCTAAATTAGAACAAAGTAGTACAAATAACTAGAAAAGTATAATGAAATACAGATATACAAAAAGGTACTTAACTGGTTGTAAATGGTTAATGTGGAGAGGCAGGGAAGAGCCCAGCCTTTGCGTAGCCTGTGCAATGGAGGTAGTAAGATGGCTATCAAAGCACCACCCTGCCCTATGCAGAAAGCCAGGGAAATGGGATTGTGTGTAGTGTAGTATTCCACTGCATAAACTAAGCAAGTGATGACTCACCAGCTGTTTTAAAATGGCAAAATGAAGTTGTCTGGACACTGTCCCCATGCTGAACATGGGATAGAGCATGAGCAGAGAATCATTTTGAGCCTACTGTGACCCTTGTAAGTGAAAAGGGTGCAGATATATGCTCTGATAAAGATTCAGCATGAATTCCTATGGAACAAAGATGGCCACGTTCCAAATACTGAAAAACTAAATGAGAACAGAAATTAATTTAATAAATAAATAAATAAAGTTAAGGTATAAATATGCAGCAAATTAACAAGAAATCATTCTGCCCATTAGAAGGGCAATAGCAGAGGTGCGGAGATAATCTCTCGCTGTCACAAAATTTATAGAAAGATTCTCCCTAATTAGGACACTGAGAAACTCACTGCTAAATGTCAACACCACACCCATAATGTAAGATATGGGCCCCTAAGGAAAATTACAGATCTTCATCAGCTTAGAATTTCAAAGTGCAGTGCATTATAAACACACTAGATCTCATCTAATTTCTCAAGGGACATTTAAAGAGAGACCCTCATTGCTTTCTTCAAGCGTTAGTAATGCATGTATTTAACTTGATGCAATAATGTAGATATTAAAAAAAAAAAAAAAAAAAAAAGCATCTGGAGAAAGTCCCATCTCTCAAACCTTTATGGTTTGAGAGATAGAATATTTTAAAGTCCCCCCCTCCTCTTTTCCTGACATCAGACAGAAGGAGATCCCGTTCCTGGGACCAGTCGTCAGCTCTTCAGCAAAGTCAAAATAGTGATATAAAAAATAAATACTTCACCGGAACGGTACACAAAGTGTTCCGGGTT
Organism: Rhinophrynus dorsalis; assembly: GCA_037306005.1. Classification (NCBI taxonomy): domain Eukaryota; kingdom Metazoa; phylum Chordata; class Amphibia; order Anura; family Rhinophrynidae; genus Rhinophrynus; species Rhinophrynus dorsalis. The sequence goes on from CM074720.1 coordinate 55,267,304, forward strand.
TGCAAGCACACTTTTTTTTTTTTTTTTAGACTGTTCCAATGAAGCAGTTCTTTTTAAATATTGCTATTTCAGCTCTGCTGAAGAGCCTCCTCTAGTCGGCAAACACGGATCTCCTTCTGTCAGCTTTACAGCTGACATCAAGTAAAGGGGAGGGAGGGGGAAACTTTAAAATGTTATCTCTCTCAAACCATAAAGGTCTCCAGATCATATTCATATATCTGTCTATATATCTATCTATCGATCTCTCTCTCTCTCTCTCTATTATATATATATACATATATATATATATATATACATATATATATATATATACACACATATATATATATATATATATATATATATATATATATATATATATATATACATATTTTTTTTTTTTTATCTACAATATTGCATCAAGTTAAATACGGGCATTACTAACCTTTTCAGGAACAAGCTTTACAACAGGATATAGTCCTGACTAGATCTCTGAATTTTGCTTCAGAATTACTCCTTTATTTTTCCTAGATTCTGTGCTGTCTTTTATTGTACCTTTATAGACCTAGATTACATGAAGGGTTACATCATCACTTGTTTTTGCTCACACATGCCTGTTTGTCTGCAGGGAACTGTGTAGATTAAACAATGAAATCTATCCATTTATTAGGTTTGAGTGTCCCAAAAGATATTCCCTTTTCTCTGCTTGCATTTTAATTATCTTCTGCAGCCCATAATTTATTTCATTATGGTGTAAACTTTTTCATTGGACACAAGGAATTCTCACTTTTCCAAACTAAAACTGCCTGAATGCCTTAGCAGATTCTCTTACTCTTTTTGAATTCTAAATATAAAAACACATACTCAAATGCTTAAAGGGACAGTAATGTTTCATAATAAAAGCAGCTCTAATTAATCATCATAGTATTTGGACTTTGGAGAGTGTTATTTCATTTCTGTCAGAGTTGTAGTTCAAGAGTAATTCAATGACAAAGTATCCCCCTCCCGCCCATTTTACTGATGTAACAATGTTCAGCCAGCCTGAAGGGAGGTGCCCAGGTACACTGCAGAGAGGGACAATCTACAATTAAGATAAGGGAAAAAACTGAAAAGCTTGTCAAGGGAGCAGGGCTTTCATTGTTCTCATAGGAAGAAGATTGTCACCTGCTGTTATCTGACTGGTCTAACAACCAGATTCCACATCTGAGAATAACAATAATGGGAGGTGAAGTTAACAGCACTTGTAGTCAAACAGGTAACAAACCACACCTCTACAGCAGCAGGAGATCCTGGTCCCTGGACCGGCAGGTGGCTCTTCAGCAAAGCCAAAACCGTGCGATATAGAAAAAAAATACTTCACTGGGGCAGTGTACAAAAGTGTGCCCGGTTTGTAAGCACACTTTGTAGACCGTTCCAATGAAGCATTTCTTTTTAGATTGCTGTATTTTGGCTCTACTGAAGAGCCGCCCAGGATCTCTTGCTTTCAGCTTACAGTTGACGTCAGGGAAAGGGGAGGCGGAAGGGGGGGGGGGGGGGGTGCGAGATGGGACCAGGATCATTTAGCTTGTTTTTTTTTTCTAGAGATAATATTTTGTATTCTTTTACAAAAACATTACTATCCCTTTAAGCGACTCCATAAATGACCCAGAGGTGGGAAAAAAAAATCCTTAAAGCAGAACGGTTACCCCTTATAAATATGGCCCCAAATAATTACCCATCTAGCTGCTCAGTAGTGCTAGTCGCCAGAATTATTACAGAGTTAATGAGAATTATAGACTGCTCCTGGACTGACAGGCAGGAAACAATGCAGACACTTTTCCATAGTGACGTCTGCGCACCTGTGCTGTCAGTCCCTTCCGTACCTTAAGGTCCCAAGCAATGCCTCTTACAGCGGACTGGGGCGTCACTATGGAAAGATGTCTGTGCTGTTTCCTGCCTGTCAGTCTGGGAGCAGTGTATAATTCTCACTAATGCGGTAATAGTTCTGGCGACTAGCGCTACTGAGCAGCTAGTCGCCAGGTGGGTTAATTATTTGGGGCCATGTTTGTAAGGGGTGATAGTTCCGCTTTAAGCCTGAGGAGTATTTTATATACAATCACTGAAAAATCAAACCTTCACTAGCTCCAAAAGCAACTCTCTCTCTGGCTCCTAAAAGTTCTGCATCCCTGCATTAAGCCCAGATTTACCAGAACAGAACAGCAGTATTTCCAGATACACATCTTTTACTTCTAGGGAAGGTTTTCCTTGTTCTTTTCTCTAAAAATACTTAATAGTCAGCCAAATACTAAATAGCTCTAGCAGAAATATTTGTGTGTCAACCACTTTAGTTAAGATAACAAAAGTCAAGTAAATTCACTTTACAAATGACACTACAAAAATAATTTGTTTGCAATATTTTTTTGTTCCATTACTATGGAGGATGAATCATTTGTTACAAGAACTGCAAATTTGCCTATAAAATGTAGAAATGGCTCAACTGGGAGAATGACTGTGTTGCATTCAGACATTATCAGCAAGTAATCATATAAAGATTAGCAAACTTACCATTTTTATAATATCTGGGTAGGCAGATTCAATGATTACACCTCGATTTGTAGAGACATATTCCACTAGTTCATTTAATGTGGCTCTTTTGATTTCTTTGCTCTTCAGGTCAGAAATAGAGTCTATGAAATCAAACAGTACACAGCACTGTTGCAGCTTCTGACAGAAAAGATCTTGCTGTTCGTTTGAAGTGGCATCTGTATAAAAGAAACAGGAAGATTAATCTATAAACATTCTGGTCTCTTTATATAGCTCCATTTATAGGTGGATTCACAAATGTAACAATATAATGAAATGTGATAGTATACAAAAACGTTGAGCTATTCCAGGGCAACACAAATGTGCCGTATTAGGAGTCATATAAAATTGCTTTTGATTTATATGGTACCTCCAACATGACAATGTCGTGGAGGCTTCCCCAGAATTAACGGAGATAAACGTCCCGTCTAAATCAATAGGAAGGTTTTATTCAAAATGGTGCAGTTTGTTTGCCCCAGAATTGCTTCAGAGTTGCTTAATTTCTTAAGGCTTCCAGAATGGACAGTAGACAGGTCAAATGCTCCATTAAGTCTGCTCTAATATATATTGGTGATAAGGTATTATGGAATAATAAACGTATATCAGTTGTCAGCAACTTGCCTTCAGTTATCGCACTACAACGCTTATCAGTTCCAGTCCAACAGCTAAAGCCATGCAGTAATTTTTATTAAAATAAAAATTACATTTTAAGAAGAGTTTAGTGAACTTACCATTAAATCCTTTTCTCTTAGTCCACAGGAACAACAGGGTAAAGTGGCAGGGCACTTTATAAATTACCCTGGCCCCACAGTATCGCATATAGCAAAGTAGCAGAAAGAAAAAACTGAGAAAGAAGGAAATCCCCTGAACAAAGACCCCTCACCTCTGTCTGGTAAGGACTTAAAACCACATTTTTTTTTCTCTCTCTGGGTGGAAGTCTTGTGTTCCACATGGACTTAATAAAAATAATTTAATGATAAGATCTCCAAAATCCTCTTTTCTCTTATATCCAATGTGGAAACCAGGAAAGGTACCATAAAACCAATGGATTTAATAAAGAATTGAATCAGTTTTCCCTTTGTGCTCTATGTACCTTTTGCCTATTGAAGTGAGATGTAGATACGGCAATAATATATTACTTCTCTTCTTTGGGCTTTGTCTTAGTCTAAGCATAGACAGGGGGTGGCCTAAGCCTTCTTATGTATCCAATAAGTATAAAAACAAATCTGGTTATGGCAGCTAGTAATACTGAGCAGGCAATGTGCAAGTATAAAGTTGTGTCATATAGGAAAACAGGTCCCATTGTTTGTGGCAACCCTTCATAAACACCCATATCGCGCCCTTCCCTGGCACCAGTTTATACTAATTTTTGCCCACCTCTGACCAAAGACTTTACTGGACTACAACTCCCATCATACTTGGCAGGGGACTACTTTGGAACTTGTAATCCAGCAGCATCTGAGGTCTCACATTCCCCACCCTGTTTTAGAATCTAGGGCTGTATTCTAGAACAAACCAACTGAACAATGATGACATAGAATCACTGAAGATTTCATTGACATAAAGGTGAGTTTAACTCAATAAATGCAAGAGGATCTATAAGTTACTAAAAAGCAATGTATTAGAGACTGAGAGAACCGAAGAAGATCCTAGACAGGCAAGACTGCCTCCAGGATCTTCCCCCCCAAAACTGGCGTCAGCTGATGACAGCACATCAACACGGTAGTGCTTCAAAAAAGGTGTGCACAGATGACCAAGTGGCAGCCTTGCACAACTGATCAGCAGAGGCCTGATTCTTGTAAGCCCAAGAAGCCCCAATGGATCTAGTAGAACGAGCCATGACCCGAAAGGGAACAGGCTTCTTCCTTAGCTCATAAGCCTTACGAATAGTGGACTTCATCCAAAACGCAAGTGTCACTTTGGATGCAGGTCTCCCTGCCCTGGGGCCCTCAGGAATAAAGAACAGCGCGTCAGACTGCCTAATGGACTCAGTGCGATGTACATAAAACTTGAGACAACGCACCACATCTAACAAGTAGAGATGCCGTTCCATCTTAGAGGTAGGGTCAGGGCAGAAAGAAGGCACCACAATCTCCTGATTAATGTGTAACTCAGAGACCACCTTTGGGAGAAACTCCTGCAAAGTGTAAAGCACCCCTCGTCTTTGTGAAACACCAAAAAGGGTGTTCTACAAGACAGAGCATGTAACTCCGCGACACGGCAAACAGACACGATCGTCAGGAGAAAGGCCATTTTCCACATCAGCAGTTGTAGAGGAATAGTAGCCAAGGACTCAAAGGGAGGTTGCTGAAGGACGTTCAAAACTAAGTTAAGATCCCACTGAGGAGTGGGAGTCTTGAAAACAGGATGAGTATGAGCAACGCCCTGGAAAAAAACCTTGACATCAGGAAGAATATCAATGCGTCTCCGAAAGAAAACAGAGTGATCAGAAGTCTGAACCTTAAGGGAACTCAAACTGAGGCCCTTATCCACACCATCCTGCAAGAAGGCCAGGACTGTAGGCAGATCAAAATCCTGAGAAAGGTCCCTATCAGCACAACAAGAGAGAAAGGTCAACCAGACACGATGGTAGGCCTTAGAAGAAACAGGTTTGCGGGAACTAAGCATAGTAGCCACTACAAGAAAAACCTTCTTCAATATTGAGTATTCAATTTCCAAGCCGTCAAAGCTAGACGATGAACATCCTCCTTCCACAGGTAACCCTGCAGAAGAAGATCCGGACGGCAAGGGAGCCAGAATGTCTCTGCCACTGACAGATCCAGAAGCTCTGGAAACCAAGCCTGTCGAGGCCAGTACAGAGCAATCAGAATGACTGGACAATGCTCCAGTCTCAATTTCCGTAACACCCTGTGCAACATGGGGAGGGGAGGAAAGATGCAAGCCAAAGGAAATAGCCAAGGAATGGACATGGCATCCACCTCTGGGCATTCTTCCAGATGGGATGTCCAATGGCGAAGAGCATGAAAGATCGCCCGAAGCTCCAACACACTGATGGGAAGGAAAGATTCCTCCGGAGACCAGGTGTCCCAGGACCACCGCCCAGCCAGAGAGGCTGGCATCCATCGTCGCTGTGGTCCAGAAGGATACCAGGAAGGACTTGTCCTTCAGCACATTGGAGAGGTCGAGCCACCATGACAAACTCAGTTCCACACAAAGAGGGAGGGATACGGACATCTTCAGAAGGTCCGGCTGACCACTGCACACCTGGATCACAAGTGAGCGCCATGGCAAATGGGACCACTTCTATGGTGGAGATGAATTTCCCCACTAGGGAGGACAGCTTCTTCGCTTAAACTGTATCTTAAGCAGGAACCGCAGAAACCCTGTGGGCGATCTGGTGAGCCACCTCATCCATGAGAAACACCATGCACTGCTGAGTGTCGAAGAGAAGGCCCAGGAAGACCAGATGCTGGGATGGGACAAGATCCGACTTGTCCATGTTGATGATCCACTTGTGATGGGTGAGAGCATGAATACAGCCCTGAACCTGCTGATGAAGAAGTTCCGCAGAAGGGGCTTTCAGAAGCAGGTCGTCCATGTATGGAGTAACTCCGATGCCGTACCGATGGAGGACAGATATTAAAGCTCCCAGGACACAGTTGGAGACTTGAGGAGCTGTAGTGAGACCAAAGGGAAGAGCTGAAAACAAAGTGCCCTTAGTCACAGGCAAATCTGAGATACTGCTGACTCTCTGGATGAATGGCGATGTGTAGATACGAGTCCTGAAGATCCAGAGAGGAAAGGACATAGCAGCAATCACCGTCCTTAGGGACTCCTGGTGATAATGAGTCTTGATCACAAAGGAATTGAGATCCTTCAAACCCAAAATGGGAGGACAACCGCCATCCTTCTTGGAGACCACAAAGAGGTTTGAGTAAAAACCCATACCTCTGTCCTGAAATGGAACAGGTTCCAGAACATCCTTGTCCAGAAGGGCCTGGATAGCGCCACTTCCACTCCTGGCAGACCCCTTCCTCCGTCAGATCTTCCCTGCTGAAACCGCTGGGAGTACCTGAAGTATCAGATTATTCTGAGGAGGAACTGTTGGTGGATTTAGACAATGAGGAATGTTCTGCTGTGGGCTCCTCTCAGTTTTTTGGGGACCTCTTTGAGGCTGAGGGCCGATCCCTAGAAGCAGCCTTGAACTCTTGCCCCCAAAATAGCTCTAATGCATGGCTGGAGGTCCCTGGAGAGACTCAGACATCAGAACATGCTGGATGTGACCAGATGGAATAACTTAGAACTATAACATTTGAAATATTGATCACTGTTTTGTACATTGTGTGACATTTGGTAAATCTGAGGAACCAGATTGCAGAGTGGGCTGTTAAGTCCAGCACTCTGGCTTGTTTAAAGAATACTCCATGTGCTAAGGAATGTGAACTGACTCCTGCTGTGCTTCATTGACCAGGTTATTATGGGAGGTTATTATGGACCAGTTAAAATGTCCCTTTTTCAAGCACTAATTTGTATTCTTATATTGATAAGAGTGTCTGGAAGTGTATATAAGCAGTGTGTTTTATCAATAAAGGCTGTTCTGTTCTACCCTCCTTAATACAAGTCTTGGCTGTATTTCTGGAGGGGATTGGGCTGGGGAGTCTCACCTTAGCCACTGCAGGAGCGAATTCACTTGACTCGCCGGTCTACTGGCGTAGGGCCTCTGGAAACCCCACCTAGGGTTCTGCAGCTAAATTCACTAGCTCTGCCAGGGGGCAGCATCCAGTTGTTCCTGCCCGAGTATCCAGGACCTCCAGGAAGCAGCAGGGCTCCAGCCGGCCAGGGAAGAGGGGAAGCAGCAGCGGCAGTTCAGGAACAGACGACCCCCAAAAGGGTCCGGTAAATCCTGGTACCGTCACACTGGGCATAAACGACCTGAGAATTCTCTAGGTAACCCTGAATGACATGAGGAGGAATGCGCAATAGGGGACACAGTGTCAAGACATTTAACCCTTTGAGTGCCAGAGGGGTACGCAATGCATTGCAAAGCAATGCGTTGAGTACCCCTCTGGCACTCAAAGGGTTAAAGTATAAGGGATCACCTAAATACAGTGTGTAAGATTAAAATTTCACCCCAGAAATCGCTAAAATGCACTTATCTGCCAGGTGAAGGACAGTCAAAGTCCTGTGTAGGATACTCATTCAGGAAAAGGCACAAAATGGCTGCCTCGGCAGGAGCCAATCAGAAGAGAGAGCGCAAAGCAAGTGCTCATGGTAAATGTAGTTTTCCCAGAAAAAGTACCCCAACAGTGCCCGAAGCCCCCTGAGCCCCCAACACACATAAAACGTTAACAGATGACACAGCAAGGGCAGACAATTAAAATGAGCCATCTCTGAATTCGCTATGTTGAGCGGTTGCAGAGATATGTCCCAAACTGTACAGTCCCATAGAAGTTAAGGGAGCAATGGCATCTATGCGGTAAAAGCGCTCCTTTACAAATTTTGTACAGTTGAAACTTTGAATTAAAATTACATGAAACATCACTAGAAAGTGTTCGCAAACCCAAAAAAAACAATGAACCCAGTAGGGAAAGTGCCAATAAACCCCCAAAAGATGCAAAACCAGCAGCTAAAGGGTTAAATTACCACAGAAAGGTGCTCCAAACACCCAACAGACATACAGATAGACCAAATGAGTGCAGGAGTGTGCAACAGGAACTGCAAAGGAAACTCCCTGTACGGAGGGGCACTGTGGGACATGTGGACCTGCAGCACTCAAAGGGTTGCTCACCTTTCCTGCAGATCTTTTGTCTTCAGATTACCATGTATTAATAAGACGCCTCAGTGGACAACTCCTGAGGAAAGAACTTGAACCCAAGATTTTCCCCCAGGGCTTAAGGTCCACAAAAAGCACCTGGATACTGAGCTAGCCACATCTAAAGACATTGTCAGTTAGGGTAATCCGCCTAATGGTGGTATTCCATATCTAAAAGAAAAATAAAAAATTAGCTAAAACTATAGCAGAACTGTTCTCTTGCCTGTATCTTCACAAAGGAACAAGTCTTACTAGAGCTGATTGGCTAGCTGCTGCCAAGGAGGGAAGATAGGCTCTACCTACTGCATTCACTTCTAGAATTGTTCCTGCCTACTTAAAGGGGCGGATCGCCTTTCCAAAGTTACCAGTAACCTGTATTAGATGACAGAGAAATATATATTACTAACCAGTTGCACCATGGTGGACAAAGAGACTCAAATATTTAAATGGAGCTTTTAACCCTTTGAGTGCCAGAGGGGTATGCAATGAATTGCATACTGTTCTGGCACTGAAAGGGTTAACCCTTGAATGTTATCAAGGTCTCAAATACCTTGTACAAAGGAATGCTTTTAGAGGCCTCTAGCATTCGAAAGGTCAATAATATTTATTCAAAAGAATGATCATTTTGCGACATTTTCTCCCCTACGGTGTGTGTAGCTAGTTTCCTCCACTATGTATTTATACAGTACTTCATTTAGTCTTAAAACAGGTCCAAATACCTACTGGCAGCCAAAAGCTTTGAAAAATCCCCCAAGCACAAACAATCTCATAGTAACATTTGGAAAGATTTGTTTTTCTGATAACGGTGCCATTTACTATAGCGTGGAGAGTAGCAGGATTTCTCCGCGTCCCATATATCCTGTGACAGCTTCCCAAGTTAGAATCAATAGACTGCCTTTTCAGCATGTCACTGCGAGGTGATATCCCACAAGTTGCTAGGATACAGCCCTCCCCACAACCCAAAAATAACACCAAGTCTCAGGAGGTAAAGATAATAATATCACATTTCAACTGTAATAAGAGCAGCATCGAAACACTAGAATACTTTCTTTCCATTTATTTTTAAACAGTAGGCCTCTGACGTAGAAGGAATAATTGGGTGCCACTGGGAGAGAGAGGGGGCATAATGAAAGCTTGAGTGTTGATCATGAAATAGCAAGCTGCTATTATTGAGCCTGGCACAGATTGAGATAAAGACGCACAGGTTTCTAAAAAGAAAAGTTGTGGGAGTTGAATATTGGCAGCCTCTGAGATTAGATTCAGTGGATCTGTTCACATACTTTCTTTTATCATTTGGTTTAGCAACATGGTGAAATGCTCTCACGCTGAATGTTACAATGTTCATACTGTAAGCAAGAGATTTTCAATAAGATCTGCTGGGGAACAGACTGGACATAACCGCCTGGACATGAACAGAACAATAGCCATTTTCTATGTGCTTTTTATTGTGGTAACAACTTATTATATACAGACATAACAAGATAGATACAGGAAAGAAATACTAAGGAAAACTGAACACAAAGGCAAAGTAAAATGATCTTGTTTGCCCCTTATGGGGCAAATTACACAGCTGACTTGCCATCAACAATGGTACACAGTTGAAGCACGCTTCAACTGAAAGTATTGTAACTGCCGCAAGACATGCCAGAACCGCAGCTCCTCACCAAGGAGAGTGCACAGCACAACAGGCATTACAGCATGCATCTGGGAAGCAGCACCAGTGGCAGCAGATTCTATGAAACAGACATCATCCAAGAGACCTCTCCTCTATCAGAACTGAATCTATCATCTTCAGCAAACATCAACAACAAAAATGGTGGATAGGAACCAAACAATGAGTTATGTAAAAACTAAGTGGTTAAACTGTAGCAAAAAAAAAAAAAAAAAAAAAAAAAAAAAAAAAAAAAGTTTTTTTTTTTTTTTGCAATTAGAAGAGCTTAACCCCTTAACCCCTTCGTGACACAGGACGTACATGTACGTCCTGTGTGGCTGTCACTTAGTGACAGAGGACGTACATGTACGTCCCGGAAATCCGGCTCCCCGCGCGGCTGCGCGCCGTTCGGGGACTCCGGATTGTTTTTAAAAAAAAAAAAAAAAAAAAAAAAAATGTTAGACGGACGTTAAGTGACGGCCGCGTCTGCACGTGGCCGTCACTAAGGGGTTAAGGACCAGGAAAATCTGAGGTCATTTTCCCTTAAGGACCGGAGCAATTCTGACCTTTTTGACTATGCCTTTGTTCAACAGAGCTTTCCCTCTAAGTCTTTTATTCCACCCCCATAAATTATATACTGTTTATGTAAGAAGAAATAGGGCTTCCGTTTGATAACCCACATATATGGATAACCCACCATTTACTTTATGAAAATTGAAAAAAAAAAAAAAAAGAAAAAAAAAAAAAATATTTTTGATTTTTCTCTTGGAGTCAATTGGCCACAAAGGGTTACATTTTTATGAAGACTGCATGCAAAGTATGGCCGGTCAGTCATACCTACAAAACGCGCAGTTTAAAGTGGCCACCGTCCCCCCTGGGTGAAAATCCCCATGTCCCTTTTTCCCACCCTATTTTGACACTTTTTTTTTTTATCCCTGGCATTTAGTGGTGTATATAAGTGTATTACATGGCTCCACAACAATCACACTTGCAATATTGTTTGATTATATTTTATATATATATATATATATATTTTTTTTTAATTATTATTTTTATTTAAAAATTTTTTTGGAAAAAGTGTGGGTTTTTATTAAAAAACACAAAAAAAAACCCCACAAGTATATAATTGCAGGTCAAAAATTGACCTGCATTTAGCCAGCCTCCTGCACCAGCAGTGAAGGGGTTAATACCCCCAGCTGCTGTATTTTTTTTTTTACCACTAGGTGTCTCCTCTCTACTTCTCTCTCCCTTACTTTGATAGCTAGGGAGATAGAGGTAGACGAGACACTCAGAGTCAGCATGCTTTGCATGTTGCCTCTGTTTGTCAGAATGCAGGTATATGTGATCGCTGCTACGACGATCACATGAACTGGCACAAGCAAGAAGGGCTGAGACTGAACGCCCCGGTCTCGGAGAGCTCAGTCTCAGCCTGGAATTGATGATAGCAGCGTGCACAGAGGCACGCTGCTATCATTTAAGCCATAACGGTCCTGGACAGTCATGGGTCCTTAAGGGGACAGCAACCCATGACGGTCCAGGACCGTCATGGGTCCTTAAAAAGTTGTGCTAAATGCAAAAGACCGCATCTCTCAAACCGCTATGGTTTGAGAGATACATGCATTTAAACTTTGATGTCACCTGCTGACATCTGTAAAGTTGTCAGCAGGAGATCCGTGTCGGTCGACACGGAGGCTCTGCAGCAGAGCAGCAATCGCGTTATTGACAACAAATCCCTTCATTGGAATGGTCTAAAACGTGTGCCTGGATCTCCTGCTGACAGCTTTACAGATATCAGCAGGAGACATTGAGCTTTAAATTGCCTGTGTCTCTCAAACCATAGATGTTTGAGAGATAAGTTTTTTTGCATTTAGCTCAACTTTTTAAGCTCTTCTAAATGCAAAAAACGTTTTTTTTTGTTTTGGTTTTCACATTACCAACCCTTTAATAGAAGGTGGGCAGTAGCGCAGCTGAGAATAGGCAACTCACACTATAAAAATACAGCATGTCCAGCAGAATGAATGTTTAAATGTTTAACTGTTCACGCACAGAACAAAAGAAACCACACTGCAACACTAGGATATGTACAATGGCTAAAATGTCCGCTTTAATTTTCCACAAAAACAAGGCCAGGACACTCAGCACAGAAATGGACACTGACTTCAATATGATATACGACAACTGTGGAAAACCTAAAGTCCTCCAGCTACTCAGGCCCACAATTCCCATCATACCCAACCAGCCACTGGCTGAAGATGATGGGGTTTGGAGTCCTGGACAGAGGCAGGGTCTCTGGTTACCCAAACCTGACTTGCACACTTTGCATGATTGTGATCCCATTCTTAAATCGGACCATGAAGCCTTTTAGCTCTTCTCCAGAAGTCTTTACAACCTCTTGTTGTAATGGCCCAAGGAAAAATACAAATAAAGCCACATGCAACCTAGGGCACCTTTTTAGGAACTAAGAGGATGCCAACACCTTATTACATTAAAACAATTAGAGCCACATCTTGGAGATGTGTATTGTTTTCTGGGTGGCTCTGTGCATCAGGCGGAGCCCTCTTCTGGGACCCCACAGCTGTCAATTATCTGGAAGATAAGGCAGGCATTGAAAAGATTGCTGCTGCTTTGCAAAGTAGCAGAGTTCCAGTGAGAGACACACACAGCCACTCCAAGTTGCTAGTGTGCCTTTAAGTACTCACTATGGGCATCTACCCTTTTAAGAAAGAATTGAACATGAAATACAGAATGTTTTTGCACTGTAAATTTGAGCTCACTGAAGCAGTCTGTTCAAGGACAAACCTGTCACAACTCACAAAAGGTGCACTTAAGTGGAAATGTTTTATTAGATGTAGCCAACTGCTCGGGTTACACGTGGACATAACGTGGGAGTTAGAGGAAAAGAACACAATGTAATCCTACAAAGCAGTAAGAACTGAGTGCCAGAGAGGTATCCAATGCACTGGGTTAGATACCTGTCTGGCACTCAAAGGGTTAGGCCCTCGGACTCTAGAAACGTTGCCAAAGGAGGGGTCTTTTGATTGTAGCAATGTGGTAGATCTAACAGTAGTAAGGAAAAGTAATGCAGGTAAGAATACTATAGGGAAGGGCCCAAATCATTTTTATCCCTTGAAAATAAGAACTCCACTACTGATAACACATTTGGTTATCTAGGCATCATTCATATGGCAGGCAGATACATCAGTATAGTTTCTTTTTGAGCAACTGATCTCTCTTGTAGCGTGCGGTCAGTTGTCACAAAAAAGATTAACAAAAGGGTAGAATTCGCATAGTATTTATACATAATCTGAAAATAGGTATGGCTAGCAACATTTCAATATTTGCAGAGGACAAATTATGCAGAGTAATACATTCAGAGCAGGATGTTTGTTCTGTACAGAAGGATTTACATGGCAGAATGGGCAACCAAATGGACTATAGCAAAGTGAAAAGTTATGCATCTGGGACAAACAAGTAGTAATGCTGCTTACAAACATAATGGGTCCAGTCTAGGAAACTAGAGAAAAGATCTGGGAGTCCTTGTAAACTTGGAAACCTTGATCAGTGTCAAACAGCAGTAGTAAAAGTAAACAAATTAGTGTCTTGCATAAAAAGGGATAATGAAGTGAGAAGGGGTAACACTTATGCTACTTAACAAATCATTGGTAAGCCCTTGCCTTGAATATTTAGCTCAGTTTTTGGCACCAGCTCTACAAATGGATATTCTAGACCTAGAGAGAGTGTACAGACAAGAGCAACAAAGTTAATTAACAGAATGGAGGATCTGAAGTAAAAGTCTAGCCAAACTTGATTTACTCTAGAGCAGTGATTCTCAAGGGATTTTTTTCTGGTCTCACAACCTAATATACTTTGTAACTATGTAAATATATGTACCTCTCACTATCCGTTCAGTTCTATTAAAGTCTATTGTTTGTTCTGAGGAAACCTGACTGAAAGACAGGCTTGAAAGGTCATAGAAAACTGTAGCTATGAGGGAAAAACAACAGATATACCAGAATGTTGATTAACGCTTATGTCTCTGATAATCAGGTCTTTGGAAACATATTTGGGGAGCTTCCTGACAGCAAATGAGAATGCAAAGATAGTGATACAATGAACCACTAACCCTGCAGCATAAAAGCTCACCTTCAGCCCATTAAATACAGAATACCGACTTCTGCTGGGATAGAATTGTATTGCATCACTTTCCCTGCTTTCACAGGGACAGTTAGCAGGCTCTCTGGAAACAGATATAGGGAGTTTACTGTCAGGAACACACAATGTGAACATAAATAATATGTGAAGATGGTATAAGAAAAAAAATAAATAAATAAATAAAAAAGCAGCCACTTACTCCTAGGGCATAGTACCCCTTTAAAGGGGATGTTTCACCACTTTACAACTTTGCCTAAATAGTTTTGTTATATTTTGTAAATAATGAAAAGTGTATACATTTGAGGGAAAAAAAAAAAAAAAAAAACACGTCAGTTTGGAGAAATTAAAATAAATGCAACTCTGTACCTACTTCCGGGAAGACTGTGTTTAACTGATCTGTACCGCAGTCTGACTTCTATCCAGCCTCCTCCGATGATGGAGGCTTTCTGTCAGTAAGCTGGAGTGCTCTCATTGGCCATGGGCTGTAAAAAGGTCACCTAGGGTGCCTTTGCCCAAGAGTGCTGAATGGAAATATGGCTCAGCTTGTTATGGGGAGAGGAGTTTGAGGGTTGCTCAAATTAAAGTCTTAATACAAAGAGTGTTTTTTTGCACAAGTTTGCAGGTATTATTAACCCTTTGAGTGCCAGAGGGGTGTGCAACACATTGCGGAGCAGTGCGCTGCACACCCCTCTGGCACTCAAAGGGTTAAGGCAATGGTATGAAATTGTACATGAAGTGTAAGAGTACGACGGTCCCACCAAGTACAAGTACTACCACATTCATACATTTCCTGCAGTGTCCAGCTTCATCAGGGTCCCTGGAGGCCTGGTACAGCAGCAAAATATAGATAATTCTCTAGAGCAATGTGTTTTGCACCCCTCTGGCACTCAAAGGGTTAAAGGATTGTCATACTAACAAACAGATGATTTTAAAAGTGCCTTGAAAATCACCTATACTTAGGATCATAATAGATGAGAGTTGGTACCGTGTTAGCCGTAGAAATACAGGATGCAAAATTTTTTTGTAAAGTTGATACCTTTATTGGCTAACTAAACAGATTTAAAATGCAAGCTTTCAAGACTTCTTAGGTCTCCTCCTCAGGCATGTTATACAGATGAATATGAAAACTTCTCTCTTAAATACAAGTACACATTACATTGTTTATAATAGAAATCAGATAAGAACGTTAGTCCAGATACCAACTCCTTGATCAGTCAATGGTAGAGGATGTGATTTAAATTGCATTCTTCCTCTGGGTCCAGGTATTTATGATTCCAGAGGGACTGTCGTAAAAGTTAATTCACCATTAAGTACCTGAGGAAGAGACCTAAGAAGTCTTGAAAGCTTGCATTTTAAATCTGTTTAGTTAGCCAATAAAGGTATCAACTTTACAAACAAATTTTGCATCCTATACTTAGGATCGTAATTTCTATTTAAAGCAGAACTACCACAGCTAAAAAACTTGCCCCCCAATAATTACCCTTCTGGCAACTAGCTGCTCAGTAGCACTAGTCGTCAGAATTATTACTGCGTTAACAAGAATTATCCATTGCTCCCGGACTGACAGGCAGGACGGAGTGCAAACATCTTCCCATAGTGATGTCTGTGTGCCTGCGCTGTCAGTCCCTTTTGGAGCCGAACGGCTCCTAGAAACGCCTCCAAGAGCAGGCTGGGACTGACAGCGCAGGTGCACAGACGTCATTATGGGCAGATGTCTGCTCTGTTTCCTGGCTGTCAGTCCAGGAACCATGGATAATTCTCATTAACGCGGCTAGTCACTAGATAGGGAATTATTGGGGGGCAAATTTTTTAGCGGTGGTGGATCCACTTTAAATAGAATAATCAGTTACTTGGCTATATATGTGTCAGTTTATGCAAACTGGACAATCCTGGCTTGCATGCCAGCTCTCTCCTGCTTGCCACTCCTTGTCAGCCAGTATTCTTGCATTTGTATGATCATATGCAGGATCCCACAGGGGGCAACATGAACAGGTGACCGTTCGACTTTACCCCCTGCAAAGCTTTGGAGACCTCTAGCTTTGAAGAGCAATGAGTTGCGTACCCCTCTGGCACTCAAAGGGTTAAAGGCATCTTTAATCAAAATCAAAGGATGTTTGTGTGTGTGTATACGGTGGTTCAGGTGGTTTGGTCCTGAACTGCTCCACTTTTCAACTGCACACATAGCACTAAGATTATGGTGTGCACATTTATGTCTGCCAATTATGATGTATAAAAACGAAGACCCAAATGGTTCTGTCCTCACTCACGTCAAAGCAATTTACAGCTAGTATCCAGTGATGGACAACTATTGAAACAATCTATGTTGGGAGATGGCTTCATGCTTCAGTAGTCATTAAAAATGCTTCTAAATAAGGAGTGTATGAAGCCAAGATCCTACTTAAGCATCTTAAATGTAGTACATGGTATTGTGATAGGTTCAGCTTTTTCCCATCCCAAACAAAATGTCTAGTTCCTCTTTAACCCTCTGAGAACCAGGAGAGTTCAAGCAGCACACTGCTCACCCCTCTTTGGATATGGGGCTAAAGGAGATATCAATGTTTTAAGATGCCAACTTTGCTCATGTTTATGGACAGCAAGAGTCACATTTAAGTATGCAGTTACACATCTAATATCCCAGATTCGGCACTGCTTGCAGTTTATTTATTTTTATATAAAGTAAAAAGCCAACAAACATTACTTAACTTTGTAAGCTGCTTCCAATTTGTATACCATATAAGATCAGTTCTATTAATATTAGGAAGAACTGCTTAAGGATTCATACCTTATGAATAATCTGATCTTAAAGAGACAGTCAACCTCCTTTTTGACAGGTTTTTTTTTTTTTTTTTTTTTTTTTTTTTTTTAAACTCCTGTCACCCTTGCAGTGAGCTCCCCATATATCTGTTTCTAGAGAGCTTTCAGTCAGGGACTGAGATATTTATATATATTTAAATTAAATAATGCTGCAGTCTCCCTGAAGCACTGGCTGATACTGTAGAGGTAGGCTTTTCTATATTGTTTTACTGTCTTTTAAACTGTTGCACTCTCTCTCTCAGTGCTTTCACAGTACCAGACAGAAAACTCTGGGAATAAATACAAGAGCTCTTTGTCAGGAACGTAGTGTAAAAAATAGTTTATGATGAGAAAATTATGTAATAAAAACTACAGGCAATCTGACTTTACATATTATGCCCTTGAACATAAGAGTTCAACTGTTCTTTGCGCACAGTGCTCTAATAAGGCTGCTTTCCATGCAAACAATCTGCCAATAAATCATGTGACCCAAGAGGTCATAGATTTAGGATTTACCCTATTGAGTACAAGCGAGTTAGTGAATTGCCTTAGCCTCTGACTACCTCACTTGTGCACAAGCTGGGAAATCTTCAAGCCATGACCTATTAGGGGCCCTTGAGGATAGAATGCATTAGAAACATCTAGTATCCAAGGTAACAAAACATTAGAAATAAACCAATAAGTTTGCACAAAATTAAAAAGTAATACCACAGACATTGTAAATACAAAAGTGGGAAGAAAACAAGAAACGCACTTAGTTGAATCACTTTAACAATGAGTACCAACGCATTCACAATGCATTGGACACTTTTCTGGCACTCTTCACTGGCCAGTAAAGTCCCATCACAATTATATGTACCTGGTCCATCCTGACCTTAACACTCTGGGCATCAGGGGAAAAAGTGTACATTAGAGAGCTGTGACCATAATTCTTCCTTGCAGGGGCACTTTTTTCAAATTGAGCATGTCTGTGCGGGGTGAAGTTGTACAGGTTGGGAGTCTCCACATCACAGAGCTCTTTTTGCAAGTGCCCTGTCCTCCTACGGAGGGAACTTCACCCTATGGTTCGGTGCTCCACATTGGAGGAAAAAAAAAAAAAAAAGAGCTTTGGCACGAATCACAGCATATCTGGATATTTCCATTTCTCCATCTCTTCCCTGAACAAGGGAATTGTAAAAAGAAAGTGTACCAGATACCTTCTATGCCTTTTAAAATTGTTCAGAGAGGAGGATCCAGAGTCAGAGGTTCAGAAATCTTAGCTTCTCTAATACTGCTCAAATCAGACCCTAAAACAAATGCCCAACTTTCTCTACTGACTGAGGAGACCTCCCCTGCTGGCAAAAAAATTACCCTCTAAAAAGTGACAGACCTTTCGTGTGGTGGGGGAGCATGGGGGTTCTGGTGGCAATTATCAAACACACCCTTGATGGATACCAGCCATAGCAGGATTAATATTCTGTAAAATAATTTGGTGTAATTAACAGTGTGGATTGTCTAGATTAATTTTTCGTACAGGTGTGCAGTAATATTGTCCCAGCCCTAAATAATCAGCATAAATTGCCTGACTGTGCTACCAACAACTAAAGGTTAATTTGACCAAAACAATATTTGTATTCCAAACAAATGGCTACCACATCATACAGGCAGTTTTTACTTCCCTTCAATATTAAATAAACTTGTGCCTACTTAGGATGACAGGCCCACTTTAAGAAGGGCTTACCTAGGCAGGCATCCTACAAAGAGATGTAAGGGACAATTGTATTTGGTTTTTGTTGTAGTGTGAGGCAAGTTGCTACAGTACGCAGTCTGATAAAGACAACTGACTGTAACAAGCCATTTAGGTCTACTGAATCCCACGCTATGCTTATGATGGGTTGTGACACAAATGCAGATATAATACTGTAATATAGTCAGGAAACTGCAAACAGAAAACAAAAATATATAGGCACAACTAATTTCTGTATAAAGGATAAACGTACCTAGGCAAGTCTGAATGTTAAAACAAGTTAACTCTGAGTGCCAGAAGCAATGGGTGGAACACATCTCTGGCACTTAAAGGCAAATTACCCCTAGGGTAAACCTACCCTTTATTAAACCATGATCTGGCAATAAGCAAACCAATTTTAAATTAAAGAAATCTGCACATCAGTGGTACTCAAAAGGTCAATTAATTCAACATGGTGATTCAACTCTTCAGAGCTTGAGCAGAGGAAATTGAAGAATCGGGCAAGTTAAATTGCTACAAACCACTGGGTTGACAGATTGTGCCACATAAAAGAACAAGTAAACTATAACGAGGCCTTCCTATGACCAAAAAAAAAAAAAAAAAAAAAAAAAAAAAAAAAAAAATCCCAAGGGACCGTATGAATTTAGTCCTTGTGTCTTTGTTCAGGACATAACCTCTACAATCAGCCCTGAGTTAAACATTCATGGGACAGACGTGACTATGGGACCTCAAATTCTGCTTACTGCACTTTGTAATCTTAAACCTTTAAAGAGATAGCAATACTTAATTTCAAATTTAATATTGTAGGCATAAAATTAAAGACGTAAGGCTTATCTCTCAAACCTCTATGGTTTGAGAGAGATACGTCTCGCTAAAGTTACCTCTTCTTCCCTGTTTGAACAAAGCTCTCTAGCTGACAGCTGCAGAATCCGGTCATTTGACTGGATGAAGGCTCCTCAGCAGAGCCGAAATTGCACGATCTAAAGATTAATACTTCATTGGAACAGTCTACAAAGTGTGCTTGCAAACCAGACACACTTTGTAGAACATTCAAGTCACTGCTCCACTCAAATTGGGTAGAACATCGGTGAAAAGCCACAGGCATTGCTCTGGCCACAGGCACTATTCATAAAATGGTTGTGGTCAGCACAATTGAGGCACCACGCCTCAAAATTTGGAGCTGTGGGTAGTTGCCTACTCTGCCTTTCGGAAAATCCAGCCCTGCCCACTGGTCCAGCAGGAAGAGAGAACTGTGGCCAGTATTTATAAAAGCAACCTGAGTTATTCTAGAGTAAACAAACTGTACTATTGGGGACAAAAAGTCCTATTAAATTGTGATTGTAACCCCTTGAATGCTAGAGAGGCCTAATGTCTTGCAGTTCAGCTTCCTGTCCTGCACGATGCTGTTCCAATAGACCAATTGTACTTGACTTTAATCCTTTAAGTGTCGGAAGCTTGGAGACTTGTCTGAGGCGGCCAGGCACCTTTTCTACATTTGGCTATCCATCTGTTTAGGTACGATTCCTGAAATAAACTTTCTGCAAAACTGTACATCTTTTTTTGTCAGAACAAATTAATCTTTTGCATGGAACATCACATGAAGTGAATTACACATCACGCGACAAGCTAGGATGTCATAAATACCAAAACGTTTTAAAAAGACTTATTTTACCAATATCCTACATTACATATCAAAAACATTTCACTTGTTTGTGAAACTAATTCCTGAACCCCTTGAGTACAAAATTACCAAATATGTATAGTTTTACCTATATGCATGGCCTGCGCAGACACCAGGTAACAGTGCAAAAGGGCATTTCCAACTTTATGAACAAAACAAATGCACATTACATTGGTTACATGGTTAAACTACCCTATAAACTCAATCCTATATAATAATTCACTAAATAGTTTGTAACAAAGCAGTCATGCGCAGCAGAGACTGCCCGTGACAAGGCTGATACAGAGCTGGGCGCTGCGCTCCGAAGTCCAGCGGGCAGTCTCTACTGGGCATGACTGCACAGCGACCGGCCGACACTGTGGCCCGTGTACACGGGCTCTTCAGCTAGTAACTATATAAAAGTATACGTAGAAACCCAAAGAAAAGAAGCAGCTTCTTGTGCAACATCCTCTGATTCTCCAGATCACCACACCATCACCAATAGAAATATACCAACTAGAAGTATATGCTGGAGATGCACTTATATAAAACCAGCCTCAGAACTCAGGGAATCGTAGCTGCTCCCCTAAACAGCATTGTAGTGCTTCAAATCTTGTGGTTGTGGTTGCTCACCCCAAATAACCCAATCATGGAGCCAAATACATGGTATCTACAAGCATTGAGGAAGAAGCGTATAGCTTCAAATCGTTTAGCAGTCTATTGCCTCAGATTATGCCCACTTTGTAGACCGTCATCATGAAGATTTCCTTGTTATCCACTCCCACTTCGTCTCTCCAGATGCTCCGTCCGGTCCTCAGACCAGAAACAAGTCTGACAGCTTGAGTGGTGACGTGCATAAAAGGGGCAGGAGGGGTAAACTTTGAAATGCAATTGCTCCTAAACTATGAAAGTTATGTGAAAAACACATAGATGGAGTATTTTCTCTTTAATACACACAGTTTTATTGACTGAAAAAATAAAGTATTACTATTACTTTAAGTGTTTTAATATTACAATAAAGAATTTTGGATGGACATCCAGCTTGCCGGTTTGGAGAGCTTTGTGGATAACAGGGATATCGGATCCATGTAAGACTGAACAGACAGTAGGAATATTTCTGTATGCCTATTCAACTGTATGTACACATAGGTTTACTACGCAGTCACTTATTAATGTGAGTTACATTTATTTCAGATATTTAAGATTATATATATATATAATTTATATTATGTGATAAGGCACTATTGGCAACCCCTGTTTTTCTCTTTTTCTTTCCATATAAAAGTATGTATTTCCTGAAAGTACACTAACCTATGAATCACCTAATTGCTGAAGTTTCTTCCTACATGAAATGAAGCAAGGACATTTTTTTTTTTTTTTTTTTTTTTTTTTTTTTTTTTTTTATCATTACAAATAGGGTTTTTCAGGAAGCTTTCAGAAATTACAACTGGAGCCCAATAACAGAAGTTCTACCAACATTTTAATGTAGATAACTAGAATGCACAATATATTCTGACGGCATAATTAACCCATAACATCATAATAATCCCCTAAAAGCATTCATTCCCTGAAAATAGATATTGTCTTTCTACTGCTAGCCTGATGTGTACAAATGTTCTCAGAATATGGCAATTATTATTATTTTTTTAAGTATTAAAAAGGCTTTTTTTACATTACAACCCCTTCATAAGATACAAAAATCATCAAAAACTATGGAATTTACTACTATATTCATTAGCTACTTCTATTCAGAGAAAAATGGCACCCAGTTGGTATCAGCTGAACTACTGTAGGGGTGCCAAAAGGACAAAACTACACTATCATTTTTCTTAAAGGGATAGTAATGTCAGGAGAGAAAAAAAAAAAAAAAAAAAAAAAAGTACTAACTATATGGTAGATACAATTAAAAGAGAGTACTTGCACTTATTCGTATCTCTCAAACCGTTATGGTTTGAGAGATATAGGAAAATAAAGTTCTCTGGTCCCTCCCCTTTCTGCTTGACGAGCTGCAAAGCTGTCAGAAGCAGATTCTGGTCACTTGACCAGATGCGGCTCTTCAGCAGGGCCAATATAACTATATCTAAAGATAAATACTTAATTTGGAACGTCTACAAAGCGTGCCTGGCTTGCAAGTACACTTTGTAGACCGTTCCAATTAAGTATTTATTTCTAAATAGTGTGATTTCAGCTCTGCTGAAAAGCCTCTGTCTGGTCAAATGGCAGACTTGAGTAAAACAGCCAGGAAAAGGTAACTTTCGCAAGTTATATCTCTCAAACCATAAATGTTTGAGAGATAAGACTTACATCAATGTTAATCTTTAATGTCTACAATATTAAATCAACTTAAAATTAACCATTTCTATCCCTATAAAGGTTTTCATATGTGGCTTGCTATACTAAAATGGTTATAACTACATAAACAAAGGAAATACAGACAAACCAAACCATTTTGGAAAGTAGACAACCCACTGAATTAAGTTAGGGGTAGAAAAGCAAGGACCTCAAGTGGGTATTTTACATGTGTACCCCTTCAAAAAGGTACAAAACACTATGGAATTTTCTACTGTATTTAGTAGCTACTACTCTTCCAAAGAAATCAGCATCCCACATATTTGAGCTGAACTACTGAAGGGTGTGCCAGAACAAAAAAACACCATCTGCAATCTATAATTTTTCTTAAATGTTTTTGAAATGTGACTTGGTTGTAACAACTACAGAAATTAAGACAAGCCATAGCATTTTGGAAAGAAAATCCACAGCATCAAATGAGGGGTCACTTGCCTTTCTACTCCTAGCTTGATGGGTATAAAAGGATTTTAGTCTTACCTGTTAAATCCTTTTCTCTTAGTCCATACAGGTTACTGGTAACTCTGGGTAGGCGATCCGCCCCTTTAAGTAGGCAGGAACAATTCAAGAATTGATTGCAGGGGGTGGGAGGCTACCTTCCCTCCTTGGCTGAAGCTAGCCAATCAGCTCCAGAAAGTTTTGAGACACTAACTATTGACTAGATAGTAGAAGGGAAAGAAGACTCCTGTGAGCATGACCCCGAAGGACCCCCACGGTCTGCCACAGGAGAGCCAAGCATGGTCCCTTGACAGGGTGGGAGACCAGTAACCTGTATGGACTAAGAGAAAAGGATTTAACAGGTAAGACTAAAATCCTCTTTTCTCTGTCGTCCAATACAGGTTACTGGTAACTTTGGGATGTCCAACCATTGAGTTTCCCAGAGGCGAGAACGCAGGCAAGGACCAGGCGCAAAGCCCCCAAAGTCACCACAACAGTTATGAACCATCAGATCAGAGATAGCCCAACAAAACAAATTAAGTGTCAACGGACACTGAACAGGGGTAACACCCCAGGAACAGTTACACAGCACACTGAGCTAGAGCCAACAGGGCTCAAAAGTGAAGTAAGCACCAAGAACTGAAGGAAATCCTAGACAGGCATAGACTGCCTCCAGGATCTTCCTCCCAGAGCTGGCATCAGCCGATGCCAGCACATCAACACAGTAGTGCTTCGAAAAGGTGTGCACAGACGACAAAGTGGCAGCCTTGCACAACTGATCAGCAGAGGCCTGATTCTTGTAAGCCCAAGAGGCCCCAGTAGATCTTGTAGAATGAGCAGTGACCCAAAAGGGACAGGCTTCTTCCTCAGCTCATAAGCCTTAAGAATAGTGGACTTGATCCAAAAAGCAATACTCACCTTGGATGCAGGTCTTCCTGCCCTGTGGCCCTCAGGAATGACGAGCTGCATGTCTGCCTGATAGACTCAGTGCGATGTACATAAAACTTGAGACAACGCACCACGTCTAACAAGTGGAGATCCCTCTCCTTGTCAGAGGTGGGTTCCGGGCAGAAAGAGGGCACCACAATCTCTTGATTGATGTGGAACTCGGAAACCACCTACGGAAGAAACTCCTGAGAAGTGCGAAGCACCGACTTGTCCTTGTGGAACACCAAAAAGGGTGGTTTACAGGACAGAGCATGTAACTCCACGACATGACGGACAGCCATTTTCCACGTCAAGAGGCGTAGAGGAATAATAGCCAAAGACTCAAATGGGGAGTGCTGGAGAACACCCAAAACCAAGTTAAGAGCCCACTGAGGAGCAGGAATCTTAAAGGCAGGACGAGCATGAGCAATGCCCTGGAAGAAAACCTTGACATCAGGAAGGATGGCAATGCGCCTCTGAAAGAAATCAGAAAGTGCAGAAGTCTGAACCTTAAGGGAACTCAAATTGAGGCCCTTATCCACACCGTTCTGCAAGAAGGCTAGGTCCTGAGATAGGTCCTTGTCAGCACACCAAGACAGAAAAATCGACAAGACACGATGGTAGATCTTGGAAGACACAGGTTTGTGGGCACTGAGCATAGTAGCCACCACCCCAGAAGAAAAACCTTCTTCAATATTGAGGATTCAATATCCAAGCCGTCAAAGCTAGCTGATGAACATCCTCTTTCCACAGGTAACCCTGTAGAAGAAGATCCGGACGGTAAGAGCCGAAATGGCTCCGCCACAGACAGATCCAGAAGCTCTGAAAACCAAGCTTGGCGAGACCAGTACGGAGCAATCAGAATAACTGGACAACTCTCCAGTCATAATTTCCATAACACCCTGTGCAACACTGGGAGGGGAGGAAAGATATAGGCCAGAGGGAATAACCAAGGAATGGACATCGCATCTACCACCAGATATGGAGGGTCTCTCTCCACCGAGAGCAGAACCTCGGTACCTTTCTGTTGTGTCTTGTCGCCATCAGGTCGATGTAAGGAAGACCCTATTTCTGAACAATGAGGTTCAGCACCTCTGGGTGCAGCTCCCACTCTCCTCTGTCCACTGTGTGTCGACTGAGGAAGTCCGCCATGACGTTGTCTAGGCCAGGAATGTGCACTGCGGAAATGCCCAGGACAAAATAGCCTTGACCTCTAACCAAGCGGTGAGACTTTTAGTTCCGCCCTGCTTGTTGATGTAAGCCACGGCCGTGGCGATGTCAGACTCTACTCGGACCAGACAGTGTTCCAGCTGAGATGTCCAATGACGAAGGGCATGAAATATCGCCCAAAGCTCCAATACGTTGATCGGAAGGAGAGATTCCTCCAGGGACCACCGACCCTAAGTGCTCAGGCGACCCAGGACCACTCCCCAGATGGAGAGGCTGGCATCCGTCGTCATAGTGGTCCAGAAGGATACCAGGAAGGACTTGCCCCTCAGCAGGTTGGAGAGGTCGAGCCACCATGACAAACTCCGTTCCACATGAAGAGGAAGAGACAGTGACGTCTTCAGAAGGTCCGGTTGACCCTTGCACATCTGGATCATGAACCTCTGGAGCTCGCTGGTGTGCGCCATGGCAAACGGGACCACTTCTATGGTGGAGATGAATTTCCCCACTAGAGAGGACAGCTTCTTGGCTGGAACTGGATCTTCAGCCAAAACCACAGAAACCTTGTGGACGATCTGGTGATCTACCTCATCCATGAGGAACACCATGCTCTTCTGAGTGTCGAAGAGAAGACCCAGGAAGACCAGACGCTGGGACGGGACAAGATCTGATTTGTCCAAATTGACGATTCACCTGTGATGGGTGAAAGAAGATGAAGAAGTCCCGCAGAAGGGGCTTTCAGAAGCAGGTCATCCACGTATGGAATAAATCTGATGCCGTTCCACTGGACGACGGACACTAAGGTTCCCAGGACACTGTTGAAGACTTGAGGAGCAGTCGTCAGACCAAACGGAAGAGCTGAAAACTGAAAATGTCCCCTGTTGCAGGCAAATCGAAGGTACAATCGGCTCTCTGGATGAATGGCAATATGTAAGTACGCGTCCTGAAGATCCAGAGATACAAGGAATTCCCCTGGGGATACGGCAGCAATCACTGTACATAGAGACTCCTGGTGATAATGAGTCCGTATCACAAAGGAATGGAGATCCTTTAAATCCAAAATGGGACGACAGCTGCCATCCTTCTTGGAGACCACAAAGAGGTTCGAGTAAAACCCCACACCTCTGTCCTGAACTGTAACCGGTTCTACAACGTCCTTGTCCAGAAGAGCCAGAACAGCACCGAACAGACTGCATTTCTCTGCACCCTGAGGCATGCGAGAAGGAAGAAAGCGAAAGGGAGGAAGAGAGACTAAAGGAATCCTGTACCCTTCCATCACCACCTGCAAAACCCATGGGTCCTTCACTGAATTCTCCCAAACGCTGTGATAGTGTAGCAGACCACCACCCACAGCAGAGAGTGTGGACCCGGGTTCGGTAAGTCACGCCGAAGAAGGCTTGAGGGAGACCTTGGGCTTCCATTGTTGTTTGGGCTTGGAGGAGGTACTCAGAGCTGAGGGAACCATCTGGTTCACCGGACGGGTCTCATCCTGAAAGGAATGAAAATGCCAATTATGCTTAAGCAGCAATTTCTTCCTGGGGACCAAGGGTAGAAGAGTACTCTTACTCCCTGTGGCCTTACTGATCAGATCCTTAAGATCCAGCCCAAAGACTGAAGTACCCTGAAAGGGTAGGGAAAGTAAGGCTTTCTTGGAAGCAGTGTCAGCAGACCAGATCTTGAGCCAAAGCGCTCGTCTGGCTACCACACACACATGGTGGAAACCCTAGCCACCAAACGGGTGGCATCAAATAAGGCAGCAGAAACATAGTGCTGGGCCTCAAATGTTGGCAAGAAGGTGCAACTTATCCGAAGTAGGAACAAATGAGGGACAGCCAGGGTGAGCTGTTCAGTCCAGACCTCAATGGCCCGGGTCACCCATGCAGCAGTGAATGCTGGACGCATGGCAGAACCAGCAGTGGCAAAAATGGACTTGAGGTAGACCTCAAGTTTCTTGTTAGTCCAGTCCTTCAGAGCAGACGCATCAGAGACTGGTAAGGCAGTAGACTTGGATAGCCTGAAAATAGAAGCATCTATTTTGGGAGGATGAACCCACTGAGTAAGTGCGGCCTTAGAAAAGGGATAAAGCTTGGCAAATTTCTTGGACACAGAGGGTTTCCTGTCCGGGGATTTCCACTCCTCATACACAAGGCGGTCAAGAGTGGGGTTAGGTGGAAAAGTAAGTAAGGGGCTTTTTAGGCTCCTGGAACACATCAGAGGGGTCAGAAGGAACCTCCCGCACTAAGGGAATGTTAAGAGTAGTCAAGACAGCCCTGATCAGGCCCTCAGCGGAGGGCTCAAGATCAGCCTCAAAAGGATCCACAAAAAACTGGGAGGAGCCCACCACAGAACATTCCTCAACATCTGAATCCACCAGCAGTTCCTCTTCAGAGGAATCTGACACGTCATATACTCCCTGAGGTTTGGGCAGGGAAGACTTGACTGAGGAGGGGGCCTGCCAAGAATGAAAGACCCCCTGTAACTGGGATGGAAAGAGTTGCAATGTGGACCTAAGGTCCCTAGTAGCAGCCTTGAACTCTTGCACCCAAGCTGGCTCTAACGCATGGCTGGAGGTCCCTGGAATGCTGTCAGGGACATCAGAACATGCTGGGCATAAATGACCTGAGAATTCTCTAGGTAGCACTGAGTGACAGGAAGAGCAGTGCGCAATGGGGGGATACAGAGACCCCCAGCCTCCTTAGTCTTAGGTCTGGCCCCAAGCTCCAGCGGTACAGACATTCTCACAGTGTCAATAACCTTATTGTATAAGAAATCACCCAATTACAGTGTGTAGGATTAAAGTTTCACCCCAGAAAAATCGCTAAAAGAAACTTATCTGGCAGGTGAAGTGTTAATCTGCAGAGGAGAGGAGTGTCCAAGCCCTGCGTAGAATACTCTTGTTGGAAATAGCACAAAATGGCTTCTGCTGCGGAAGCCAATCAGAAACGAGCGTGCGAAGCAAGCGCTCATGGGAAATGTAGTTTTCCCAGAAAAGTACACCAAACACTGCCCAAAGCCCCCCGAGCCCCCCAAAACACTAGAAACATGAACCGGAGGATAGAGCAAGGGCAGACAAGTAAAATGAGCCATCTCTGAAGTCGCCAGGTTAAACGGTCGCAGAGATATGTCCCAAACTGTACAGTCCCATAGGAGTGAATGGAGCAATGGGGTCTATGCAGTAAAGCGCACCGAACTCAAATTTTACAGAATTGAAAGTGTAAAATTAAAATACCTAAAACATCACTAGAACATGTTAGGACACCCAAAAAACACTAAACCAGTTGGAAAAGTGTTAGAAAACTCCTCAAAAATGCCAATCCAGCAGCTAAAGGGTTAAGTTACCACAAACCTGCTCCAAAACACCCAACAGACATACAGATAGACCCAATGAGTGCAGGATTGTGCAACAGGAACTCCAAATGAAAACCCCTGTGCGGAGGGGCACTGTGGGACATGTGGACATGCAGCACTCAAAGGGTTGCTCACCTTTCTTGCAGATCTTCTGTCTTCAGATTACAATGTTTAAAGAAGAAGCCTCAGTGGGCAACTCCTGAGGAAAGAACTTCTAACCAAGATTTCCCCCCCAGGGCTTAAGGTCCAAAATAAGCACCTGGTCACTGAGCTAGCCACATCTAAGGGCATTGTCAGTTATGGTAATCCTCCTAATGGTGGTATTCCATATCTAACAGAAAATTAAAACTTCTAAAGCTATAGTAGAACTGTTCTCTTGCCTGTGTTATCTTCACCGAGGAACAAATCTTTCTGGAGCTGGTTGGCTAGATGCAGCCAAGGAGGGAAGGTAGGTTCCACCCCCTGCATACAATTCTAGAATTGTTCCTGCCTACTTAAAGGTGCGGATCACCTACCCAGAGTTACTAGTAACCTGTATTGGACGACACAGAAAAATGTTTCCAGAAGGTGGAGCCAATTGTGCTGAAATCTTTGGTAACTATGGAATTTCTTACTGCATTAATTAGCTACTACTCCTCCAAGAAAGAAATGGTACCCCCACTGGTATGGCTTGCTATAAGCACGTAATGACATCTACCCAATTTCTTTTTTTTAAAGTAGAACTGTCACCTTGATACAAGCTTATAAATTTAAAAACTGCATTAAAAACTGCTGTGTGTCATGTTGGCCAAAAGACCAGCAAATTTAGAGTTGAGGATATATTCACACTTGTTACCATATGCTAATGTATGCTAACTGCGGCACCCATGTGGTTCCAGTGACATTTCATATTCTAATTAAGTTTACAGTAATATGCTAATGAAGCGCTGCGATGTACAAGGAAGTGTTCGCATGCACAGAAAAGAAAGTGTGAATATCTCAATAATTGAACAAGAATAATGCAAACAGTGACAATATCGGTGCATGATGAAAAAGAATGGCTAAAAGTCATGAATAAACTCACCTCCTCAAAGATCTAAGAGTAAACACTGTTGTGTTAAACACATTAGATTGCTTGGATGTTGTCCCGGGGTCCAAATGTTTCTGATTTTAGGATATTCTCTAATACATAGTTATATTTTTTTTTTCTCTTAAGAGGGCCCTCACATTATGAGTGCATGTTTGCTTTGTTATCTCATTAACTGTACATCTGGTGGACTTTTGGCTAACAGGACACAGGCAATTTTTAATGTAGTTTTCAAATATGAAACCTTGAATTTAAGTGAAAATTCCACTTTAAATTGGCTGTCTGCATGAAAATGGTCCTATCAGATATAAAAGAAAGATATGCAAGTTCTACCAATCTACCGTAAATGCTAGAGGGGTGCACGGATTCACAATGCACTGTGTACCCTTTGGCATTCAGAGGGTTACCCACTGACCGCCAAGAATGTGAAAAGGAGTAAAACCGAAGAGGGTAAAGTGGGAAATAACACCAGAGGACTATGTACGTGGCTCTTAATTTGTTTAACAAAACTGCTTACCCAGGTATGCATCCTCCATTTTTATTTTGAGAATTGTATCTGAAGAAACTTGTTTATTGCCAAAATCAATTTCAGCGCCTTGAGCGCACAATTTCTTGCAATACACTGGAGAAGAGGTCTCAAACTTCATTCCTAGAGTACCGATAAAGGGCATGGTTTTGGGACTGCCATTGTATTGCGCACACACATTTTGAATGCAGAACCAGCAAAAAAAAAAAATAAATAAATAAATATGCACTGTCTTAGGCTTCTAGAAATATAGTTTGAGACCACTGCACTACAGGCTTCAAACATTTAGAATATATAAGCCACTGAGTGAAAATCGACCCATGCAAGCTTTTTCAGATTGTGAAATGCTACTGTCACTGTATAGGTCCAATGAAAAAAAGTTTATTGATTATTACAGGCACATACCTAGGTAGGTTATTCTGTTCAGTAAATTAAGTTGCTTATTCCTATGGGTATACTTCACCTTTAAAGGGATAGTAATACTTAAAATGTAAAAAAAAAAATATATATGTTGTAGGGTTTATCCCCCTGAGTAAAACAAGAGTACTCCCACTGCTGAAAGGTGTTTCATTCCAAAGTTATTAATTTTCAAAGTTGAATTTTTTTAGGTGCAATATCACAGTGACCTGAAATTGTACAGTGGCGCTGTTGCTACACGATCCTATGGACAGCTCTGGTCCCGGGACCATAAATCTCCATAGGATGGTGTAGCAACAGCACCACTGTACAATTTCAGGCCACTGTGATATTGCACTTAAATTCAACTTTGAAAATTAATAACTTTTGAATGAAACACCTTTCAGCAGTGGGAGTACTCTTGTTTTACTCAGGGGGATAAACACTACAACATATTTTTTTTACATTTTAAGTATTACTATCCTTTTAAACCCTTGCAGATAAAAAGTGTACACCAAGCACCACTCTGGTTCTCAAGGGGTTAACATTTCAGAATGCAAAAAATGGAAAATTAGAAATTCAAAATCAAACATATGAAATTAGAATGAGTCAAACTAATGCCTCGGAGGAAGCTGATGGGTATTTGCACTGCTTCCTGAAATAGAAGAAAAACACATTACGCCTGCCATCGTTCAGATGTAACCTTGTGCACTAGCTTATTTCAACTTCCCTGAATGCCTTACAAAAACAATAGACCCTTTTATTTGCTAATGTTTTCTCACTGGTTGCCAAATACACAGCATATTATATACAGGATTTACACACACACTATTATTGAATTGCTCTGTAATGTTGCACAACTCCCTCACATTGAAAAGGTTAATATTAGCAGATTTATAGTAGTCTGAAGCGTTTGAATGTATACACCAAAAAAAATTGTTAATCTAGAAGACGCAAATTTATTTAAAGGGATAGTAATGTTTCTCAAAAACAACAGCTCCAATTAATCCTCATAGTATTTGAGCCATGGGAGTGTGTTATTTCAATACTGTCAGTGTTGTAGTTTAAGAGTAATTGAATGATAAAGTATCCCCCTCCTGCCCCTTTTACTGATGTAACACTGCTCACCTCAGATGTGGAATCTTGTCCTTGGACCAGACAGCTCACAGCAAGGGACAACCTTCTTACTGTGAGAACAATGAAAGCTCTGCCCCCTTGACAGGTTTTTCACTTATGGTAATTGAAGATTGTCCCTCACTGCAAGCCATCTGGACGCCACCTCTCTCCTGAGCCGAACAGTGATACATCAGTAAAAGGGGCAAGAAGGGGATACTTTATCATTCAATTAATCTTGAACTACAACTCTGACAGAATTGAAATAACACTCTCCAAAGTCCCAAATTCTATGAAGATTAATAGAAGCTGCTTTTATTGTGAAACATTACTACCTCTTTAATTTGAGCCATTAAGAACCACAAGGGTGTGCAGCTCACTGCGCACCCCTCTAATGCTTAACCCTTTGAGTGCCAAAGGGGTAACGCAAAGCACTGCAGAGCAAAGCGTTGCATACTCCTCTGGCATTCAAAGGGTTAAAGGGTTAAGGGACTTGCTGAAGAACATGCAGATTCCCAACATGTCAGAGAGCTCCCAATTAGAGATATATTTGACAATTCAGTACAAACTAGTCAAATTAACAATATACTAAATTAGTGATTCTCAACATTAGCCCTAGGGACTCACAAACGGGTCACATTTTTCAGTATATTCCTGCTTGTTCCCAGGTGGGTAATCAATGGCTCAGTCATTTTGATTACTTGTGCTTAATTAGGGATAACCTTAAAGTGATAGTAATGTTTCACAAAAAAATGCAGCTTTGATTAATCTCAGTATTTGGACCATGGAGAGAGTTACTTCAACACTGTCAAGAGTTGTAGTTAAGAGTAATTGAATGATAAAGTATTCCCCTCCCACCCCTTTTACCTAGTGTAAGCCTCCGCTCCTCAGATGTGGAATCTGGTCCTGTGACCTGACAGATCACAGAAAGGGACAGTCTTCTTACTGTGAGTATAAGGAAAACCCTGCCCCCCTTGACAGGTTTTTCCTTATGAACACTGAAGATTGTCCCTCTGTGATCCATCTGGACAGTCTTGCTACTCGGAGGTGAGCAGTGTTACATCAGTAAAAGGGACGGGGGGGGGGGGGATACTTTATCATTCAACAAGTGTAAAAAGCTCGTGTACACAGGCCAAGGTCCGGTGAGGTAAAGAGGCCAGTCCTGCTCTGCATAATTCTGCCGCCTCATTTGTGGTGCACACAATGCAGTCATGTGTAGTAGAGACTGAACACACAGAATGTTCCCAGCATTCGGGCAGTCTCTACTGCGCATGACTGCATCAGACAAACATTCTGGCCTTTTATATTATACGATTACTCTTGAACTACAAATCTTACAGTATTGATATAACACTCTCCATGGCCCAAATACTATGAAGATTAATTGGAGCTGCTGTTTTTGTGAAACATTACTATCACTTTAAAAAATGACTTGTTGCTGTGCCCCCAAGGACTGGAGGAAAGAATCACATTGCTAAGTTATACTGTATACCCCTTGGATGTCAGAGCCTTCTCCATTACATCCAAACCACTTTTACTCCTCTGCACGCCTACAATTTCAAGCAAGCGTGCACTTAAGGGGCCCAATACCACAAGACAAGTTCATTTTACAAAGAGCAAAATTCTACATAAATATTGTTGTGCTAGCCATTTTACTGTACAATAAGCAGTTTTGAGAAATGAACCTTGTAATGGATCTGTTGTCATTATTGCAGGGTAAAGTGGTAAAGAAAGACAACTGTCTGTTAAGGTGTGTAAACCGCTTGGCCGCCAGGTAGCTGTATTTTCCCACCCATGTTTTCAGCTTTGAAGGCAGAAGAGTGAAAAAAGTAAAAGAGGCGGGCGGGGGACACTTTATAATATAATTTAAAAGAAAATAGAGTTATATAAACATTTCTAATGTCAGGGAGCAATAGCATACACTATAAGGAAAGACTGCATCTTAGGTTTAACTGAACCATTACCAACCCTTTAGGGACAAACTAAGAAGAATAAAGTGCCACAGACAAAATGTTACAGTCTCAAAAGCATATATTACAAACTAATGGCCATATTTTCACTCTCTAACATTAACAATTTATAGTAAGGTAAAGAGACAAGTCCAGTTTAAGCAAGTTTGTAAAATAGAACTCAATGTAATGGTCATGGCTTTTACGCACAATACATTAAAAGGGATAGTAATGTTTCATAATAAAAGCAGCTCTAATTAATCATCATAGTATTTGGACTTTGGAGAGTGTTATTTCAATTCTGTCAGAGTTGTAGTACAAGAGTAATTCAATGACAAAGTATCCCCCTCCCACCCCTTTTACTAATGTAACACTGCTCAGCCAGAGCAGAAGGGAGGTGCCCAGGTAGACTGCAGAGAGGGACAATCTTCAATTAATATAAGGGAAAAAGCTGAAAAACTTGTCAAGGGGGCAGGGCTTTCATTGTTCTCATAGGAAGAAGATTGTCCCCTGCTGTTATCTGTCTGGTCTTACAACCAGATTCCACATCTGAGAAGAGATGGCTTACACTAGGTAAAAGGGGCGGGAGGGGGAAACTCTGCTTGTTAATATCTCTCAAACCATAAAGGTTTGAGAGATAAGACTTATATCGTTCTTTGTGTTTTTTTAATGCCTACAAAATAAAATAAAGATAAAATGAAGTATTACTATCCTTTTAAGGCCTATGGGTAGGGATCCCAGAAAGCTTTTGTCATGAAAGATTTGTGCAACAAAACCAGCTCCTTTTTGCTTTCCTCGGGACTTACCAAAAGAGAGTGCTATACAAATACTGAGCCACAGCATTGTCCTTCTGAACTGGGAGCCATAGAAACCACACATATGGACCCCCCACATCTTTGTTCCTCTGCAGCCATAGAAAACAAATGTATTGACCCTCACAACCTTGTCCTACAGTAGCCATTTAAACCACACATATTGATCCCACCTACCTTGTCCCACTGCACTGGTAGCCATGATAACATGAGACAGTCCAGTTGTTGCCAGTTGGCTCCCAGCGAATGACAGGAGTTTTAGTCAGGCATTAGCTGTAGGGCCTCAAATTGTCCACCACTGTTCATAGATTCAAACATATCCGAGACCCCTGCCTTGTGCTACTGCACACAAACGTGTACACACACACACACACACACACACACACACACACACACACACACACACACACACACACACACACACACACACACACACACACACACACACACACACACACACACACACACACACACACACACACACACGAATTCTCGGGGGAAAATAAAAACATTAAAAATAAATAAAGAAATAAAGCAAAGTTGTTGCAGTACATTTCTTGGGGTTAGCGAAAAGGTGACATTTCATTGCATTTCTATGTATGGGAATTGGAAAATTGCATATTTTCAAAAAGGGAAAAAACAGGAATTTTTTTTGCCTATCCCAGCCTAGGACGTGGGCATGGCTAATACAGCCTGACCTACCAAGTTGTGCATAACAAGAGCAACAGTGTGAAAAAAAATACCTAAAATGCTTAAATACCTTGTGCTTTTTATATTACAGTTAAATAGTTGGAGAAGTTTGGTGTAAGTCTCCTGTGACTGTTCTATCACCCAAGTCATTATCACGCCTCTCCTCTCCTGCTTTTCAGCAGAGCTTTGTTCGCTGACCAGTCAATAAAGCTGAATCACCTTTTCCACCTTAGACTTCTAGAACCTAACCATTTCCACCAAAAGAATGGAATAAATTAAGTGGCAGGAATAATCATGGATATCCTTTCAAGATGGAGGATCCCACTAAGAGGGAGCAATTGGAAAGATGACAGTTTCACTGGAACAGAATTAAAAACTGCCTACATGTCATGTTAGCCAGAAGTCCAGCACATGTATAGTTTGGGAGATATTCACACTTATTTTTGGACAATGTGTAACTAAACATTTCCTGGTACTGCATAAAGGTTAATTAGCATATAAAAAGGTAAATGAAACCTTCTTTAGCATTACACATCACTGAAAAGCTTAATTAGAATATACAATGTCACTGGTACCACACGGATATCAGAATTAGCATATATTAGGATGGGGTAACAAGTGTGACTATCTCCTAAACTGTACATCTGTTGGTATTCACCTAACATGTCACACAGACAGTTTTTAAAGTGGAACCATCATGTATAATATAGCGGTAATCATTTAAATAGTGTTATAATGTTTAATAAGTGCCGGCATTATTTGGAATCATAAGTTCGCATGAGACCCACCTCAAGACAGCGCAGACATCTTAGCGAAGAGGGATCTGTGCACCTGTGATGTCTGTCAGTCTCCTCACCAATAGGTTATTTGCCAAAGTGGGAGTTGCATTGCACCTTGGGGTACAGGCAGGGATGGACAGCACAGGAGCTCAGACACCTCTTCACCAAGAGGTCTGCGCTGTCATTTTAACAAGAATCTCATACGAACTTATGATTCCAAATAATGCCAGCATAAACATAACACTATTTCAATGATTACCACTATACTAAATTAATTGGGGGGGGCACTTCCATCTATTTGATAGTTCCGCTTTAATACGTTTTTCAAATATGCAAACTTGAAGTGAAAGTTCCACTTTAGTAAACACAACATCAGGATCCTTATCAGCAATCCAAAGTAGCTCCACACACCTTAACCCCTTAGCGACCCTTGACGTACCAGGACCGTCAAGGGTAAATGTGCTCCAACGACCCTTGACGGTCCCGGTACGTCAAGGGTTAAACTCTCCCATCGCGGCCGCACGGAGCGATGGGAGAGTGCGGGCTGCTTGTTACTAAGTGTCCCGATACCGGGACACTTAGTAACAACCAGTAGAAAGTTTGTTGCAACATGCGATTCGCTTGATGAGCGAATCACATGTTGCAAATGCTGATTGACAGGGACAGTATTTGTAAATACTGTCCCTGTCATATATCTCTGCCTCCCTCCATCTTGCACACTGCTGAGGTGGAGAGAGACAGAGAGAGATTGTGCCAGATTGCGATCCAGCGTTCCAGTGTTCCTGCAAACTGTTTTAAAACACCAAATTAACCCTTTGATCACTGTTTTGCAGTGATCACCAAGTTCCCCCCCATCTGATCACTTTTAGAGTGATCAATAAACTACAGATCAGCGTCTGCTGATCTGTGGGATACCCCCCATCCCCCTTGTATCCTCTGAATTTTTTTTTTTTTTTTTTATTAAAAATAGATTTAAAATATAATTTAGGTAGTTTAGGTAGGTAGGTGGGTAGGTTTAGTGTAGACTTGTGTTAGGGAAAGGTTTAGGGACAGATCTAGGTTTAGGGAATTAAAAAAAAAAAAATATATATATATATATATAATAAGTATAGTTTAGATAGGTAGTTTACTTGGGTTAGGTAGGTTCTAGATATACGTAGGTTAGGGTAAGTTTTAGGGTTAGAGTTAGGTTTAGGGATAGCGTTAGAGTAAGAAAAAAAAAATTTTAGTGGGCAAAATGCAGCGCAGTTATAGCGTTGAAGAGGCATATGCCTTTTTGGCATCTGACTCAGAGGCAACAGATACTGTGTCAGATTTTGAAATAGAGCAGTTTTCAGAAACTGAGAGCAGCTCTACTGACGACGCTAGGCCTTCTATCAAGAAAAGACGCACTGCCCCAAGAGCTGCCCTGGCAACTGCCCCAGCACCTGCCAAAAATCCTGCCCCAGCACCTGCCACAAATCCTGCCACAAGATCTGCCAAAAATCCTGTCACAAGAGCTGCCAAAAGACTTTGCAAAATACCTGCCAAAAGGAATGCCCCAAGTGCTGCCCCAAGAGCTGCCCTGGCAATTGCCCCAGCACCTGCAAAAAGATCTGGCCAAAGAAATGCCACAACACCAGCCACTCCTGATCATAATGAATGGGTATCCCCAATAATTTTTTGCCCACAAATACCAGAATTTACAGGCACCCCAGGGATTCAAATTGATGTTGAGGGATTTAACTATGATAATTTGTTTTATTTATTTTTGGGGGAAGACATTTTAGGTGAAATTGTGTCCCAAACCAACTTGTATGCAGCCCAGTATACTGCCGCCAACCCTACAGCTTTTGTAGTTAAGGAAGAAATATGGAAACCCATAGACCTCATAGAATTTAAGCAATTCTGGGCCTTAATAATGGCAATGGGTATAATAAAAAAGCCCAGTATCCGATCCTACTGGAGCAAAAACCCCGTATGTGATACCCCTATATTCCCCAAGACTATGACCAGGTCCAGATTTGAAATCATTTTGCACTTTATGCATTTTAACAATACCCTGTGCCCCCCAAAAGAACACCCCCAGTATGATAGACTGTACAAAATTTGTCCCCTAATAAGCCATTTACAGAAAAAGTTTGCCCAAGTGTATATGCCCCAAAAAGAAATTAGTGCAGATGAATCCCTAATGAAATACAAAGGCAGGTTAGGGTTCAAGCAGTACATCCCCTCAAAGCATTCCAAATTTGGTGTAAAATTTTATAAATTGTGCGAAAGTGCCACAGGCTACACCCAGGCTTTTAGAATTTATGAGGGCAAGGACAGCAAACTTGATCCTCCTGGGTGCCCCGAATTTATGGGAACAAGTGGGAAAATAGTTTGGGATTTAATTTACCCCTTATTAAATAAAGGCTATCAATTATTTGTTGATAATTATTACACCAGCCCCCTTTTATTTAGGTCTCTGTTTTATTTTGACACCGTGGCCTGTGGCACTGTCAGACGCAATTGCAGGGAGTTTCCCAAAATACTCATAGATACCAAATTAAAAACTGGGACGTCCTCATCTTTGTGCCAACAGGAGCTGCTGGCAGTGAAGTTTAGGGACAAAAAAAAGAGGTCTACATGCTGACCACAATGCATGAGGACAGATCTGTGGCAGTCACTGTTCGTGGCAGGACAGTGGTAATGAGAAAGCCAGTCTGCATCAGGGACTATAATAAAAACATGGGGGGAGTTGATCTGAGAGATCAACTAATGCAGCCATACCTCGCAATGAGGAAGTGTAGGGCATGGTATAAAAAAGTTGCCATCTATATGATGCAGACTGCTGTACATAATTCCTTTTTACTTTTCAAGCTGGCAAACCCCAATCAAAGATGTAGCTTTTTACAGTACCAGCTACAACTTATTTCCATATTTTTATTTCAAGGTGCGTCTGAAATAATTCCACCAAGACCCGGGTTAGTACATTTTATTTATAAAATCCCCCCAACTCCCCAAAAGAACAAACCACAGAAGCGCTGCAGGGTTTGCTACAGAAAGGGAATACGGACAGACACCAC
This sequence comes from Rhinophrynus dorsalis, assembly GCA_037306005.1. NCBI lineage: Eukaryota > Metazoa > Chordata > Amphibia > Anura > Rhinophrynidae > Rhinophrynus > Rhinophrynus dorsalis. The sequence continues at coordinate 55,306,204 of CM074720.1, forward strand.
CACTTACTGTCCTGATTGCCCTTCCAAACCTGGCCTCTGCATTGGTGACTGTTTCAAGGAATACCATTCAGGCACAATGCAGTAGTGCTGTAAAGGTTCTTTTATTATTTGGCCACTTTTTCCCCCTCAAATATTCTGCTTTTTATTTTTCAAAACACATCCCTCCTTAGATCTAAATTTATCTCTGATAATGGAAACACACATGTTCCCTACTGGGCCTAGTAGCTCCCCCAAACCCTGACAAACCTATGCATATGGGGCATTGCCGTACTCAGACAATGTAACTCAACACTAATGTAAAGCATTTAAAAAATCTGCAAATATCATCTGATTGAAATCCAGAGCAACACTAAAATAGAAATGTGAAAAATGGTGTTTCTCTGCCTTACTGCAGATTTTGGGAGGGATTGGTGATACAGTGGCAGCGAAAAAATTGATAAGATGCAAACAGAATGAAAGCCAGGGTTGTCTACTCTTCTACAAAATATACTTTTGGGGGTAAAATTAATTGCAGCATTGCCAAACAGACCGAAATGAGACAAGGCACCAGCTGTAAAAATGGCATGTCTGTAAAAGGAAACTAACATGTTCCAACTGGGCCCAGTAGCTCCCCCAAAACCCCAACAAACCTATGTATATGGGGTATTGCCGTAATTAGATGAAGGAGCCGAACACTAATCAATTCAGTTTATAAAATCTTCACCTGTTCTGTGCTTGAAATTCACATCAACATTGAAGGCAAAGCATGAAAAATGCTGAATTTTTTTTACTTACGTCAAGTTTTCACAGGCTTGGTGGTAAAATGGCTGTTTGCAAGATTTGAAAACACACCTAAAATGAAAGCCTGGGGTGTCTACTTTCAAAAAATATACACTTTTGGGGGGAAATCTTAAAAAAGAGCAGTGTTACACAGCCCAAATGAGAAATGGCACCAGTAACGCAAGCTGTGAAGATTCAAAGTGTGAACCTGGAAACGCGCATGTTCCAATTTGGGACCCGTAGCTCCCGCAAACCATGAAAAAGTTATCCATATGGGGTATTTCCGTACTCAGAAGAAGGAGCCGAACACTAATCAACGCATTTTTAAAAATCTTCACCTTTCATGTGCTTGGTGGTAAAATGGCTGCGTAAAAAATTTGAAAACACACCTAAAATGAAAGCTGGAGGTGTCTACTTTCCAAAAATATACACTTTTGGGGGGAAATCCTAAAGTGGAGCACTGGAACATAGCCCAAAATGAGTAATGGCACCAGTTAAGCAGGACTTGAAAATTCAATATTTGTTCAAAATTGGGCCCTGTAGCTCCCCCAAACCTTGAGAAACCTATGCATATGGGGTATTGCCGTACTCAGAAGAAGGAGCTGAACACTAAACAATGCATTTTTAAAAATCTTCACCTATCATGTGCTTGAAATTCACATCAACATTGAAGTGCAAGTGTGAAAAACGCTGTTTTTTTTAACTTACGTCAAGATTTACGAGTGATTGGTGGTAAAATGGCTGCGTAAAAAATTTGAAAACATACATAAAATGAAAGCCTGGGGTGTCTACTTTCCAAAAATATACACTTTTGGGGGGAAATCAGAGTAGAGCACTGTTACACAGCCCCAAATGAGACATGGCACCAGTGATGCAAGCTGTGAAAATTCAAAGTGTGAAACTGGAAACGCGCATGTTCCAATTTGGGCCCCGTAGCTCCCCCAAATCTTGAGAAACCTATGAATATGGGGTATTGCCGTACTCAGAAGAAGGAGTTGAACACTAAACAATGGATATTTTTAAATTTTCAACTATCTCGTGCTTGAAATCAACAGTAATATTGAAATGTAAGTGTGAAAGCTGCAAAAAAACTAAATTTTTCCACAATTTTGAAATTTTTTTCTGGAAAAATAGCTGCATAAAAAACTTCAAAATTCTCCTGATTAGTTACCTTATGTTGTCTAGTTTTCAGAAACATATACCTTTGTGGGACATTTTTGGTTCTGGCACCATCAACTAAGCTATGATGCTCACATGCCAATTGTTGAGAAATTACAAGTTGGAAATAATGGCATCCATCTTGTAATATTTAACTTGTAAATGTGAGGAAGTGATTGAAATACTAGGCATATGGGGTATTCTTATATTCAGGAGAAGCAAATGAATATATTTAGGGGTATTTTTTTTGTCATAAACTAATTGTATGCAAATCCTGACACGAAAATATAAGCAAAATGTTGTTGTTTTTTTTTTAATTTTTTTGCTCTTTTTTTCTATTTTAATCAAATTAAATGATGAGGTATTCATATAATTGTGGTATCAAAAGAAAGCCCTACTTGTGCTTAAAAAAAACAGTATATAATTTATGTGGGTGCACAGAAGGAATTAAAGAGAAAATATGGTTGAACAAAGACATAGTCAAAAAAGTCAAAATTGCTCCGGTCCTTAAGTCAAATCTAACTCAGATTTTCCCGGTCCTTAAGGGGTTAAAGTACAGCTATTTGTTGATACTTTCAACCTAAGCCGATATTCTCTAGGTCAGATAAATTCTGTTGGACAGCTCCCTCATTCTTCCTTTAAACCTTCCACTAAAAATATCAAGCAAGTCCAAAGGAGGACATTTTAAAAAGCAACAGGAGCTCAGAGGGCTGAGAGAGAGAGGAGAGAGAGGAGAGAGAGGAGAGAGAGGAGAGAGAGGAGAGAGAGGAGAGAGAGGAGAGAGAGGAGAGAGAGGAGAGAGAGGAGAGAGAGGATATATATATATATATATATATATATATATATATATATATATATATATATATATATATATATATATATATATATATATATAAATAAATAAGAGGCTGGGGTAAAAAATGAAAACCTGAAATTATATTTTGTTAATTTAACATGCCTCTGCAGTTTTCTCCACCTTGTCCTAGGAGGCACAGCTCCTGTAAAACAAGTTGCACAGCAAGTTAGACAAGCCATCAAAAGCTGCTTCTCATTTGTTTAAGTAATGGCCAAGGCCACAACAAACAAGCATTTTGCTGTCATTTTGATGTAATTTTTCTATTTAAAAAAAAAAAAAAAAAAAAAAAATGAAGGAATTAGTGTACTGTAAACCAATAGTCATTCCCAATATAACATTAAGCAACACAGACAATGAAAGGGGTGAGATTAAACCCCTTAATGTTGAAAATGCCTTCATCTCATGGCATCACTGTAGCTGGCATGGGTGGCTGACATTCTCAAAAATGGAAAGCAACCAAGTCATCTCTATGAACACGGCCTAAACAAATCTACTCAGTCTGAATGAGATTGACCACAGATATTTTTATTTATGTTTTAAACATGGGGGGGTGGGGAGACACTCACAGCTATGGAAAGAGAACTGCATGGGAGTATTCATGCTTGAAAATCTATGTATTAAGAATGTGTGTCAAGACTTACTATGGCAGGCAATGGTGGGGGGCCATATATTAGAATAAGCAAAGGTCCTGTGTGTCCGTTCTCTGGCATCAACTTGTTAATGTGGATTGTTGCCTGGCTTGTGCCATTTTCTACATATACTGTGTGTTTAACCCCTAGAGTGCCAGCTACTTACGCCGTACGAGTGGACACAGCTGTACCTGCTGTGCCACGCTCGTACGGCGTAAGAGCGAAATGCGGTCACTGCATGAGCCGGTATAACCGGCATGCAGTGGCCGCATTAAAAAAAAAAAAGCCCCTGGCACTCATGGGGAGGCATGAGGATCACTCCTCATGCCTCCCCAGTTATTGATCTCCCAGCCGATCGGGCTGGGAGATCAATACACACAAAGGAGAAACAAAGTTTCTCCTTCCCCCTCTCTCCTACCCGAACTTCCGGGTAGGAGTGGGCGGGACCGGGGGAATCCTCCAAACGTCATCGGTGACATGGTCACCGATGACGTTAGGGAAGTTTCCCCGATCCTGTTCACTCCTACCGGTGGTAGGAGTGAAGGGCAGGAGAGTTCTTGCTCTCCTGCGGTCGCACCATTGATCTCCCAGCCTATCGGCTGGGAGATCAATGACTGGGGAGACACCAGGAGGGGTCCTGATGTCCCCCACGAGGTCTGACATGTCTAAAAAAAAAAAAAATAAAAAAATTAAAAAAATTAAAGTAACCCTGTGAGTGCCACAGGGTCCCAGCACATTGCTTTGCAATGTGCTGGAGACCCCTGTTGCACTCACAGGGTCTATTCTTTGGGGGGGATTTTTTTTTTTTTTTAAGACCTCATTGGGGGGATCAGGGGGGATCCTGATGCCCCTCAATGAGGTCTATAATTAGAAAAAAAAAAAAAAAAAAATTTAACCCTGTGTGTGCCACAGGTGGGGGTCCAATGCACCCCCCCCCCTCCTGTGACACACACAGGGCTTTTATCATTATTTTGTTACCAGAGATTGTTGGGGGGCCATCAGGATTGCTCCTGATGGCCCCCCAACAAGCTCTGATTACAAAGTAATGATAAAAAAAAAATTAACCCTCTGAGTGCCACAACGGTCCAATGCATTGCTTTGCAATGCGCTGGAGACCCCGGTGGCACTCACAGGGACACTTTTTTTGATAACTTTTTTTTTTTTTTTTGTAAGACCTCATTGGGGGGATCAGGGGGGTTTGTATACCCCTCAATGAGGTCTATAATAAAAAAAAGTAAATAAAAAAAAAAATTAACCCTGTGTGTGCCACGGGGGGGGGCAATGCAGCCCCCCTTCTGCGGCACACACAGGGCTTTTATCATTACTTTGTTATCAGAGATTGTTGGAGGGGTCATCAGGATTGGTCCTGATGGCCCCCCCAACAAGCTCTGATTACCAAGTAATGATAGAAAAAAATTAACCCTCTGAGTGCCACAAGGATCCAATGCATTGCTTTGCAATGCGCTGGAGACCCTTGTGGCACTCACAGGGTCACTCCGTTTGTGGACATATATATTTTTTTTTACTAAGACCTCATTGGGGAGGGATCAGGGGGTCCTGATGCCCCTCAATGAGGTATATAATAAAAAAAAAAAAATTAAAAAAAATTTAACCCTGTGTGTGCCACTGGGATAAGGGTTCAATGCAGACCCCCTTCCTGTGGCACACACACAGGACTTTTTATCATTACTTTGTGATCAGAGCTTGTTTGGTGGCCATCTGAATACAAAGTAACGATAAAAAAATTAACTCTTTGTGTGCTACAGGGGCCCAATGCATTGCTTTGCAATCCACTGGACACCCCTGTGGCACCCAAAGGATTATTTTGTTTTCCCCTTTTATTTTTTATTTAGACCTCATTGTATGGGTTCTGATGCCCCCAACGAGGTCTACACAAAAATATTGGGGGAAAAGCCCCAAAAAATGCACGTGCCACAGGGGGGGTCCGACGCAGTGCTTTGCAATACGTTGGACCCCCTGTAACACACACACACACACACACACACACACACACTTTTTTTTTTTTTTTATTATTCTGTTTTTAGACCTGGATGGGGGACACCAGGAATGTTCCTGACACCGCCTCCCCAACGAGGTATGAATACAAAATAATAATTAAAAAAAAACAACTCTTTGTGTGCAACAGAGGGTCCAACGCATTGCTTTGCAGTGCATTGGGCACCCTTGTGGCACGCACAAAAAATGCCTCCGATTCCCCCCCACACATACACATGTACCGTATTCCCCTGCCTGGTTCCACAGCCAACTGGCAGTCCCATTCCCCAGCCTGACCCCCAGCCTGTTTCCACTGCCTATTGGTAGACTCAAAGTACCAGTATGCACTAGATTCAGGCTGGGAATCAAACTTTGTATGAGGGGGACATACAGTGCACACTGGTAGTCACAGATCTCCCATACACACTCTCAGACACTGCCCCACCATCTCCACCATCCTTGCTCCTCTGCTCATACCCACACACACTGCCTAATCCCTCACCCTCCCACACTGTTACACTGGTAGTCACAGGTCCGCGCGTACACTGGCTGACGCCCTAGCTTCTTTCATCTGTTAGCCATAAAATCACACATACACTGTTTGCTTTCCCATTCCTATTTCACTGGTAGCTACACTCCTGTCACTCAAATTGGTATGTCAACCCACAGCAGTTGAGTACCATTTTTCTTAGGCTGGCTAGAAGTCCTCCTAGGAAATCCCACGCCATTGAACCATTTTAGTATCTTTGAAGTGACTGAAGTGTAAAAGAAATGTTTGTTTGTTTTCCTGTAGCACCACATTCTGGAAATCGTTGTGCCAACTAACTTAGGGGTAAAAAGGCAAGTGACCCCTCATTAGATGCGGCATGTTGTCTTCTTTCCAAAATGGTATAGTTTATCTACCTTTTCTTCACTTCTGAAGGTGTTATAGCCATTTTCGTAGAGGCAAGTCAGGTTTGAGAAAATGTTAGAAACATCAGTTTGTAGTAGGTGTAGTTTTCTACTTCTAGCACTCCCTAAGGTAGTTCAGCTCATACCAATGGGGTGTCGTTTGACTCCTAAGAGCTTTAGCTAACGAATGCAGTTGAAAATTCCATGGTTTTCACAGAGCTCCATACATTTGAAGGGGCAGAAATGTAAGAAAATGCCTTTTTTTTCATTAGCGCCACCTCCTGGAAGCATTTGTGCATGCCAGCCTTTGGGTATGAAGGCAAGTGACCCCTCATTAGATGCGTCAGGTTGTTTTCTTTCCAAAATGGCATTGTTTTCTACCTTTCCTGCATATCTATTATGGTTATAACCATTTTAGTGCAAGCAGATAATTTAAGAAACAAAAGTGTCAGGTTTACGTACGTGTTCCTAGCACCCACATATTGTATGTTAAGCCACACAAATGGGCTACCATTTTTCTCATGTTGGTAGCAGGTACTGAATACAGCAGGAAATGTTATTGTTTTCAAAGATTTTAGTATCTTTGAAGTGGTGGAAATGTAAAAAAAACATGTATTTATTCCCATAGCGCCACCTTTTGGAAATATTTGTGCACTTCAGCCCAGGGGTAGAAAGGCAAGTGACCCCTCATTTGATGCGGGAGAATGTCTACTTTCCAAAATGGTATACCTTTTATACCTTTCCGTCATTTCTCTAACAGTTATGAATATTTTAGTACAAGCAGCCATTTTCGAAGAAGCAAACAGGTAGGTGTAGTTATGCTTTTCTGGCACCCCTAAGGTATGTCGATTCATTCCAATGGGGTGTCATTTTTCTCCTAAGAGCACTAGCTAATGAATACAGTTGGAAATTCCATGGTTTTCACAGATTTCCATACAGATGAAGGGGCAGAAATGTAAGAAAATGCCATTTTTTTCCTATAGTGCCACCTTCTGGAAGCATTTGGGCACAACAGGCTTGGGGTAAGAAGGCAATTCACCCCTCATTAGATGCGCCAGGTTGTCTTCTTTCAAAAATGGTATGGTTTGTGTAGCCTTTCTTCACTTCTCTAGTTGTTATAACCATTTTTGTACAGACAAGTAATGTTTGAGAAAATGTTAGAAAAATAAGTGGTTGCAATAGGTGTAGTTTGGTACTTGTAGCGCCCACTAAGGTAGGGGAACTCATACCAATGAGGTGTCATTTTTCTCCTAAGAGCACTAGCTAATGAATACAGTTGGAAATTCCATGGTTTTCACAGATTTCCATACAGATGAAGGGGCAGAAATGTAAGAAAATGCCATTTTTTTCCTATAGTGCCACCTTCTGGAAGCATTTGGGCACAACAGGCTTGGGGTAAGAAGGCAATTCACCCCTCATTAGATGCGCCAGGTTGTCTTCTTTCAAAAATGGTATGGTTTGTGTAGCCTTTCTTCACTTCTCTAGTTGTTATAACCATTTTTGTACAGACAAGTAATGTTTGAGAAAATGTTAGAAAAATAAGTGGTTGCAATAGGTGTAGTTTGGTACTTGTAGCGCCCACTAAGGTAGGGGAACTCATACCAATGAGGTGTCATTTTTCTCCTAAGAGCACTAGCTAATGAATACAGTTGGAAATTCCATGGTTTTCACAGATTTCCATACAGATGAAGGGGCAGAAATGTAAGAAAATGCCATTTTTTTCCTATAGTGCCACCTTCTGGAAGCATTTGGGCACAACAGGCTTGGGGTAAGAAGGCAATTCACCCCTCATTAGATGCGCCAGGTTGTCTTCTTTCAAAAATGGTATGGTTTGTGTAGCCTTTCTTCACTTCTCTAGTTGTTATAACCATTTTTGTACAGACAAGTAATGTTTGAGAAAATGTTAGAAAAATTAGTGGTTGCAATAGGTGTAGTTTGGTACTTGTAGCGCCCACTAAGGTAGGGGAACTCATACCAATGAGGTGTCATTTTTCTCCTAAGAGCACTAGCTAATGAATACAGTTGGAAATTCCATGGTTTTCACAGATTTCCATACAGATGAAGGGGCAGAAATGTAAGAAAATGCCATTTTGTTTCCTATAGTGCCACCTTCTGGAAGCATTTGGGCACAACAGGCTTGGGGTAAGAAGGCAATTCACCCCTCATTAGATGCGGCAGGTTGTCTTCTTTCAAAAATGGTATGGTTTGTGTAGCCTTTCTTCACTTCTCTAGTTGTTATAACCATTTTTGTACAGACAAGTAATGTTTGAGAAAATGTTAGAAAAATTAGTGTTTGCAATAGGTGTAGTTTGGTACTTGTAGCGCCCACTAAGGTAGGGGAACTCATACCAATGAGGTGTCATTTTTCTCCTAAGAGCACTAGCTAATGAATACAGTTGGAAATTCCATGGTTTTCACAGATTTCCATACAGATGAAGGGGCAGAAATGTAAGAAAATGCCATTTTTTTCCTATAGTGCCACCTTCTGGAAGCATTTGGGCACAACAGGCTTTGGGTAAGAAGGCAATTCACCCCTCATTAGATGCGGCAGGTTGTCTTCTTTCCAAAATGGTATGGTTTGTGTAGCCTTTCTTTACTTCTCTAGTTTTTATAACCATTTTTGTATAGACAAGTAATGTTTGAGAAAATGTTAGAAAATTTAGAGGTTGTAGTAGGTGTCTTTTTGCACTTCTAGAATCCCCTGTGGTAGGTGAACCCATACCAATGGGGTGTCATTTTTCTCCCAAGAGCACTAGCTAATCAATATAGTTGTAAATTCCATGGTTTTCCCAGATTTCAGTACTGTTGAAGTGGCAGAAATGTAAGAAAATGCCATTTTTTTCCTATAGTGCCACCTTCTGGAAGCATTTGGGCACAACAGGCTTGGGGTAAGAAGGCAATTCACCCCTCATTAGATGCGGCAGGTTGTCTTCTTTCCAAAATGGTATGGTTTGTGTAGCCTTTCTTTAATTCTCTAGTTGTTATAACCATTTTTGTATAGACAAGTAATGTTTGAGAAAATGTTAGAAAATTTAGAGGTTGTAGTAGGTGTCTTTTTGCACTTCTAGCATCCCCTGTGGTAGGTGAACCCAAACCAATGGGGTGTAATTTTTCTCCCAAGAGCACTAGCTAATGAATACAGTTGTAAATTCCATGGTTTTCACAGATTTCAGTACAGTTGAAGGGGCAGAAATGTAAGAAAATGCCATTTTTTTCCTATAGTGCCACCTTCTGGAAGCATTTGGGTACCACAGGCTTGGGGCAAGAAGGCAAGTTACCCCTCATTAGATGCGGCAGGTTGTCTACTTTTCAGAAATATATAGTTTTATATAGTTATTCCACTGTTTTAGGGTAGTTTTACCACAAAAACCCTAGAATGTGCATTTTAGTTTATAAAGTTGAAAATGTCATTTTGCGCTGCTGGTGATTAGGGCTCTGCGCTAGCCTTGGACTTAGGTAAAACTATACAAATTTGGTATTTTTTTACTCGGGGGACTCTGGGCTTTTTCAAATAATTGAAACTTTTTCAATCAAGGTAAATGTTTTTGATACATAGTATGTGATTTTAGCAAAATGAGTAAATTTTCACTTTTTTTTGTCATTATGACATCATAGCTTTTTGCACAATGTAAAATTCTCTTCATGTAAGGTATCACGAGAAAGCTCAATTCGTTCTGAAAAAAACAATATATAGTTTTCCATATTTAACTAAAAATCCCCAGAGGAAATCAAGCCTAAAAGGAAGGATAGCAAAAATGTTGAAAAAGTGTCTGGCCTGCAGGGTTCAGAAAATGGCCCGAGCCTCTGGCACTGAAGGGGTTAATCTTTGGCTGCTGTGGTAAGGATGTATGTAGGTTTAGTGCTTTTCTGTAACTTTCCAGGGCTATTAACTCTTGAACTGCCTTCCTACTTATCTGGTCACACTTTCCCCATTTGGAGGACTGTGTCCTTAAAGCAGTGTGTTTTTTTTTGTTTTTGTTTTTTTTTTGTTTGGTTAAAGTTTATTCTTTAATTATACAGAATTTTGACTCAGCCCTTTTAAAACAGAGTGCCCGTGTTGTGGCCATTTTGGATTATGGGAATCTAATCTCTGGTTGCACCCAGGAGACTGCAGGTGGGCTCAGAGTGCACCTAATAAGGAGCACAATCCTACACTTTCTCTGAATGAGATTCAATAGCCTACAAGGGAGGGTCTTCAATCCAGACAAAGAGATTCAGTCTCTGTTCCATCAGGTCTCAGGCAATATCCTAGTTCGGGAGTACATATGTTACCCGATTACCTGGTCTCTGCTCTGGAGTCAGTTCTGTTCACTCAATTTCACACATGGAAACTGCAACTGGACATTGTCAGAAATTGGTCAAGACATCAGTCTCAACTGTCCTGTGTCATATATCACTCCATTCAGATGAAAGAACTTTTGCTGGTGGATTCATCTGTCCTATTTGATGTTGGGGTGTCTGTCAATCCCAAGTAGGTTGTGGTAATCACGGATGCCAGACTGCTGGGCTGTGGTGCTACCCTGGACTCTCTGACGGCCCAAAGGTTTCAAATGAATTATAGCTGTGTGCAATTCTCCTCATTCTGTATAACTGGTCTCTACCCAAGAAGGGAGTCACTGGTGAGGATTCAATCTGACAACACAACAATGGTGGCCTGCATCACAAGGATCCTCAGTTCTGAGCCAGGTCCTGAGGATCCTTTGGCTCTCACAGTGGATGTATTGACCATTCCATGGAATTGTCCTTGTGTTCCCCCATACCCCCGATTGCTAGGGTGCTAAAGGAAACTCCAGATGCAGCCAAGTTCCTGTCATCCGGATTGCCCTGTTCTGGCCCGGTCAGGCCTAGTTTTCATATATACTCTGTCCATCGTGGAGTCTTTGTCTCGCCTTGCATCCAGGGATCTTCTGACGCAGGGACAGTTGTGTCATCTTCAGGTGGAGAAGCTAGATTTGACTCAATGCAAATTATATTATATATATTTATATAAAATTTGTTAAAAAAAATTAAGAAGTAAATAAAAAAAAAAAAAAATTGATTTTCAGCTTCTGTAATTTCTACTAACCAGACTAGAAAGCCAGTTTCTTCTAAGGACTATTATAGCGTTTTGCCCCTCTTCTACAAGTGGTGTGCCGACGGGTGCTCACAACCGCAACATTTTCTTCTTCTAACAGCACTTGAATTTCTTCAGGATGGTGTTCAGAAGGCCTTAGTCTAAGTTCCATCAAAGCTAACATTTCAGCTCTGTTCTTTTCCCACAGTATGTTGCCTTGCTCCCTGATGTGCAAAACTTTGTCCAAGGGGTGGATCATGCCTCCCCTGTCACTCAGGATACCACCTCAGTAGGATATGAATATAGTGTTGGGAGTGCATCAGAAGCCTCCTTTTGAAGCTTTATCTTAAGGGTGTCCGCTTTAAAGATATTTATATATATATATATATATATATATATATATTTATTTATTTATTTTTTTACACTCAAGACCGCTTTTCTTCTTGCTAATGTGTCTGGTTTAGCACATAGACAAACTTCAAGCTTTGTCCTGTAAGCCTCCTTTTCTGGTTTTTCACTCAGACCTAGTTGTTTTGCTAACACCTCTGGGTTTTTCTGCCCAAGGTTGTTTCAGATTTTCACATCAACCAGGAAATTGTTCTCTCTTCTTTCTGTCCTGATCCTGCCAACAGACAGGAGCAGGTGCTTCATCTGTTGGATGTGGTCAGGTGGCTTGAAGTACCATGTTCACCACAGCCTTTTTGGAAGTAGATTTGCTGTTTAGACACAGCAGGCCCTCAGGGATGACAGTTACTATAGTTTCCTGGATCAAGGAGCTCAATCACCCGGCACATGTTCTCAGGATGAAATCTATCTGTACCCTTTTGAGTCATAATGCATTCCACCACATCTGTGGATCCTTCATGGGCCTACAAAAACCAGGCAACTGCTGAGCAGTAGTGTAAGGAGGTAACGTGGTTGTCACTACACACCTTTGTCAACACTACTGTGTTAATCTGCTGCCCTCAGATGAAGACAGTTTTGATCAAAAGGTGATAACAGAAAAAAATGGGAAACCAACAGGGTTATCGTATCCATTGACAGAGGTTTATGTTTTACCAGCTTAGACCTGAGGATACTGGTCTGCATTGGAGGGCTTCCCCCCCCCCCATTAAATCTTTGTGGTTAACTTTGGTATATCCCCATGGTTCGACAGTGGACGACAGAGAAAGAGCATTTGTGTACTTTCTGCTAAATCCCTCTCATAACAGGACACTCTCACAGAGAAAAAAATCATTGGGTTGCATCCCCAGGCAGAGGCCCTCGAGTCTCTGTTCAGGAGATTCAATTTTCTTCTTTCACTTGTTTTGTTTTTCCTCTTGGCTTTGCTGTATGATAAACCTGAGCTGAGCAGGTGGGCTAAAATGGAAGGAAGAAGGGAGTTTTTGAAGTGCCCTGCACTTCTGGAGGATGGACTTCTATCCTATGGTTCCTGGTGTTCCACATGGACTAAGAGAAAGGGATATATTAAAGACACATGCCTCAATCTCTATTTCTAGATATTTTGTCAGTGGCTGTGAAAGCAATGATAAAGCAACAATTTAACACAATCTTCGCAGCATAGAGGCAGACTTTTCCACACTATCTTTTTTTTTTTTTTTTTACGTATTAGCTTTTGTAGAACATGTTAAAGAGATAGTATGTTTCAAAATAAAATCAGCTTCAATTAATCTTCATAGTATTTGGGCCACTGAGAGTGTTATTTCAATACTGTCAGAGCTGTAGTTCAAGAGTAATTGAATGATAAAGTATCTCTTTACTGGTGTAACACTGCTCACCTCAGAACAGAAAGGTGGTGTTCAGATGGCTTGCAGGGAGGGACAATCTTCAATTAGCATAAGGGAAAAACCTGTCGAGGGGGGCAGTGTTTTCATTGTTCTCACAGTAAGAAGATTGTCCCTTGCTGTTATCTGTCTGGTCTTAAGACCAGAATCCAAATCTGAGAGGATGGGGCTTACACTAGGTAAAAGGAGCAGGATGGGTATACTTTATCATCATTCAATTACTCTTGAACTACAACTGAATTATTGAAATAACACTCTCCATGACCCAAATACTATGAAGTTTAATTGCTTTTATTTTGAAACAGTACTATCCCTTCAATTTTATGGACTGTTTTTCTTAGGTGTAATCTTTATTTCTGTATTTTTGTAACCAGCACTGTGAAGCCTTTTTCAGATTAAATTTTCAATTAATCAGCTCTTGTCTCTGTTCTCTAATATGAACTCACTACTCTGAAGGAAGCTCAGGTAGCACACGCTACTAAAGGTTTAATTCTAGGTCTGATTATTAAGCTGATTTTATACTGTATTCTGTTGTGTTTGGGGTAACTTAAGACACCCAAATATACAGTCTTGGTGGTGGCAGCAAATTGTAGTACTGGGGTCATAATGCAGGAGAAATTTCAAGTGTTAATTTGGTGGTTGCTAGGAATAGTAACAGGTAACCAGGGGTCTGGAGTTGTTAACCCTTTCCCTCCCACTCTTCCCCCCACTGTCTCAGCAGGGCCTATAGCCTTAGCTTGTGACACTTGCATTCTAAAGATACTCCACTAGCCAATCAAGATATCACTTTTACACTACCAGTCCCGTTTCTTCCACAGTTAAACACTGTACCAGCATTTACCAATGTTGTGAAAAAAGGAGGCCGACTGTCACTTTAAAGTGTTAACGTGCTTCAGAAGTACAAAACAGGTGAAACCAATCAACAATGTAACACCTTTCCTGCTATCTTTACATTTTACTTGGCAAATTTAGACTTAACAGGTTAAGTGTAAAGAGCTCTACAAAAATTAGTAAATATACAACACCTCAGCTTTTATTATCCAGTGGATGCTAATGTAAAGAGAAGTTATTCAAAGAAGAGATTTAGGACACAAACAAGATGGTGTGTAAATCTTGTTTCACTTGTTCAGCAGATTAACATATTAACCCTTTGAGTGTGAAGCAGTGAGTGGATTGCCCGCTGGCACTCAGTGTCAAGGGAACAAAGATCTGTTAAATTTGAGATGTTGAACCAGTTTGACTTTGCATTTCCATGATAACCAGGGAAGGCTTAAAATATTAAATTGCCCCATTAAAAACAATAAAAATTTGTTTATTTGTCCCCAGCTGGTTTTCCATTGTATTTTATGGATGTGACCCTAAAGAGAAAAGTGATTGAATTCTGTCTATACAGAATATAGCTGGGCCAAAACAAAAGTGCCCAATATTGTAAAAATCTGAACAAGTACTTCTGGCGAAACCAACTGTATCATATGGGATATGTTTTCCAAATGTGTAATTTGTCTGAAAGTACTTGTTTCATAATAAAAGCAGCTCCATTTAATCTTCATGGAGAGTGTTATTTCAGTACTGTCAGTGTTATAGTTCATGAGTAATTGAAAGTATCCCCCTCCCACCCCTTCCTACTGATGTAACACTGCGGAGATTAGAGCAGCAGGGAGCGTCCACATAATTGAAGATTGTCCCTCTGCAATCTAAGATAAGGAAAAAAGCTGAAAAACCTGTCGGGGGGGGCAGGGTTTTCATTGTTCTCACAGTAAGAATACTGACCCTTGATGTGAGCTGTCAGGTCTATGGACTGGATTCCACATCTGAGGAGTGAGGGCTTACACTAGGTATAAGGGGCGGGAGGGGATACTTTATCATTCAATTACTCTTAAACTACAATGCTCACATTAATGAAATAACATTCTCTATAGCTCTAATACTAGGAAGATTAATATGAGCTGATGTTTTTGTGAAACATTACTATCACTTTAACACCATGTCAAATGCGAGAGAGGTATCCAATGCTTTCAGAAGTATTGTTTTGGGGGACTCTCTAGAATTAAAGCCCCAATTGACTATGTTGAATATATTTATTTATATAGCGTCACAAGTGTACGCAGTGCTTTACAAATTAAGGCTTTAGACATTAGCAAGTGCTTTGCAAAGTGAAATACTGTAAGTGAGGTCCCTGCCCAAAAGCTTACAATCTGAAGTGGTAATGGGAGACATACAGAGTACATTCGGGTCAAGTGCAGAATACAGTGCCAGAGTTCTAGTTAGGATATGGAACATAAAGTAAATAATTATAAAGAGTCTAAGTTATACAAAGTTAGTGCCATGTAACATGTTTAAGTTTTGTTAAGGAAGTGTAGATTCAATCGTGAATTGAAAGCCATCAGAGAAGTGCAGTGGTGCAGAGTGGGAAATAAAGCCAGCAGGAATTTAGTGCCCCACTATGGTGCAACCTTTAAAGGTAAGCACTTTGACCATATGAAATCCCTGTTTGAAGGATTTTGCAAACACTACTCAGCATGAATCTTCTTAGTCATAAACCACTGTGTTCCTTTAAAGGGATAGTAACACTCAATATGTAAATGATGTGTCTTAATGGAGGACCTCTTTGAATTGACCTTGAATATATGTGCAAATGGTACTATTCTCTAATGTAAACAAACTCAGTTTGGCTACTATGACTTTTTAACTCAGATCTTCCAATACCTTTATCAGTTTTGTTGCATGTTCCTGCACTTTCAGTTCAATAATATATTTTAACCCCTTAAGGACCAGCCGCGAGTGTACTTTGCGGTCCCTTAAGGACCACGGAGCATTTTTTTTTTTTTTTTTTTTGCGATTCGATTCCGGACTCCCCGAACAGCGTGCAGCCGCGCGAGGAGCCCGGAATTCCATGACGGTCCAGGACCGTCATGGGTCCTTAAGGGTTTAACAACCCATGACGGTCCGGGACCGTCATGGGTCCTTAAGGGATTAAGAACCGGTGCCCAAAACTGCGCTCCATATTCTAGATCAGTGGTTCTCAATCTGTGGGTTGGGACCCCTTTGGGGGTCAAATGACGATTTGCCAGGGGTCACCTAAAACTATCAGACATTTATATTCTGATTCATAACAGTAGCAAAATTACAGCGATGAAGGAGCAACAAAAATAATTTTACTGTTAGGGGTCTCCACAACTTGGGAAATTTTATCAAAGGGTCGCGGCATTAGAAAGGTTGAGAACCGCTGTTCTAGGTAATGCGTTACCCAGGACTTATATAGAGGTAGAATTATATTAGCATCCCGTGCATCTATACCATTTATTATGCAAGAAAGTACCCTATTTGCTCTTGCAGCAGCTGAGTGACTATGCACACTGCTGTGAAGTCTATAGTGTATCAGTTTGTCCCCCTGAGTAAAACAAGAGTACTCCCACTGCTGAAAAGGTGTTTCATTCAAAAGTTATTACAGCTGAAAGCTGAATTTTTTTTAGGTGCAATATCACAGTGGCCTGAAACTGTACAGTGGCGCTGCAGCTACACCACCCAATGCAAAATTTGTATGCAGTGTACAAGACACTATACACAATTTACTATATGTTCACATGCTTACGCACACATATGCTCTCATAGCTCACTCACACACTCGCTGATGGAGAGTAATGTAATGCAGTGCTTTGCAATAAATCGCTCACCATTTTGGAGCTCAAAGGGCTAAGCACTGAAAATTCAACAATCCAGTCAGTAAGAACACAGTCTCCTTTCTGAATTTACCTGGGTGTCAGAGGAAAATAGTCCTACAAGTAAATTCACTTAATTTTTTAACCCTATTACTACCAGACACATCACATTAGTCATGCATACAACTGCACTTCCTTTTTTTGGGCATTAGGGTTACCTCGAGCAAAGAGATTGTTAACCACTGCTCCAGTACAATACTGTTGGCTGCAGGCACTTAAGGGGTTAAGGTATTGCCCTAATCTAAACGTAATTATATACAAGGCTCATATAAGCGGATAAAAGGGCACCTCATGCTGGTATCCTACCAAATCAAGAGCTGCAAAAGTTGCGATCCTTTAGAAGATATAAATAGCCTTAATCCCTCATTAACGTCTAGTAATAAGAACCAATGTAGTTCACATGAAGTGCTTCACCTTCAGGTTTTCATAATCATCTGCCACATGAGCACTTTATTGCGGCTCAGATCAGTGACGTTCTACGAAAGTAGATCTGCATACGTAAAAGGTATTGTTAAGCCTTTCAGTACCAGAGGGGTATGCAATGCGTACTGATAGGGTTAAATGGGAATCATTACTTTTCTACAATTATGTTTATCTTTAAGGGCCATAGAAGTGTGTGTGTGTCCTTAACCCCTGAAAGGGATAGCAATGGTTAGGTATAAATGCAAGGTTGACTTCTACATACTTTGTGATAACTGTGTGTAACCCTACAGAACGTTAACATTTTCCCTTTATTCTAGTATCCCCCTCATGCCCCTTTTCTATGCATCAAGAATCATCCTTTCAGATCTGGAATCCAGTCAGCAGACCAGACAGATCACAATAAGGGACAATCTTTTTTGTATCATTACAAGAAAAACCCTGCCCCTTGACAAAGGAGGGTAGGTTTTTCCTCATTCTGACAAAAGATTGCCCCTCTTCACGATCCATCCAGACCATCTTGCTGTTCTTAGGGGATGATTCATGTCATATGGAAAAGGGGAGGGAGGGGAAGACTAACATAGAATAAAGGAAAAGGTACACATTGATATATAGAAGTATCAACCTTACATCAACACCAAACAATTACTAATCATTTAAGGACTGTGGATGTGCCAGGACTATCACAATTTTCGTTCCATTAAGGACAAGTGTGCCCGAGGTTGCACTGTGATCATACCGAGAAGCTGAAAATGACATCTCGAAGACCTGAGCATTCAGTTTCAGACTCTCTCTTGGTGAGCCAGTGTATGTGATGGCTCTGCAAATAAAATTGCCCTGGTCATCCGGTGCACAAAAACCCCTAGTCCTTAAGGGGTTAAGTCTTTGATTTCCAGAGAGTTATCTAGTGCTTTTCTTCCCTGACACTGAGAAGTTTAAAGGTAAAGAAAAGCTTTAATACTGTAGTTTTCAAATTTGCAAGATTGTTTCTTCTCGGTCTTTGGATACTATATACCTCAATATATTTTAATCTCTTTTCTCTCTATCATATTACACACACACACTGCACAATAAGGTATGATTTTCACAGGAGTGGCCCCCTGCCCACTTATGAGAAAACCTCAGCAAATACTTAATAACCACTCCACTCGGATGCAAGAAAAAAAAAAAAAAAAATGTGCTACAATGAACACACACACACACACACACACACACACACACACACAACACGCAAGATACTATACACAAAATGCTCACGTGCTTACAAACCAAGCACACATTGTAGACCGTTCAAATGAAGTATTTCTGCCTAACTAGCGTGATCACGGCACTGCTGAAGAGCCGCAGGATGGTCTGTTAAACGGGATCTCCTTCTCTAACTCAGAAAGCTGACATACGTGCAAGGGGAGGGAAATGAGAACTTTCAAAGCTTATATCTCTCAAACCATAGAGGTTTGAGAGATAGGACCGGCTGGAATTAATTTAGTTTTTTAATACCTACAGAATTATAGAATTATAGTAATACCTTAATAAAAGTATCACTTTAAGGACCAGTGATGGAATTCAGAGCTGCATGCCGTTTGGGGAGCCCTGAATCGAATGGGGGGGGGGGGGGGGAGAAAAAGACAACACACAATTTCCTGTGGTCCTTAATGGGTTAATATATAAATCGTACCTTTGGAAAAGTCAGTAACTTCAGCTCTAAAGGAGAAAAGGCTTCAGTTTTGTGTTTTTATCAGGTTTAAATCCCTATCAGCTCTATACAAGCTTCTATTAAATGTTAGGTTATATAGTGATTATGTGGAGTACTTGATTTAAAAAAATCTTTGCCCAAAATTTAATTTTTAAATATAGCCCTGCACCCTGCTTCTGGACACACTGTGGTTACCAGCTCTGTACCGCAATCTGTCACTCTTCTTCTACTCCCCTCCCTCTATCCAGCCTCCTCCAATGATGGAGGCTTTCTGAATGTAAGCTGGAGCGCTCTCATTGGCCAGAAATCACTCCAGCTTACATGCAGAAAGCCTCCGTCATCGGAAGAGGCTGGATAGAGGGAGCGGAGTACAAGAAGAGCGACAGATTGCGGTACAGAGCTGGTAGCCAAAGTCCATCCGGAAGTAGGGTGCAGGGCAATATTTAAATCATTACATTTCGGTCAAATAGAGTTAAAAAATGTTTTTTATTTTATATATTTCTATATCATCAAGTACTCTACATAAAATCACTACATATCCTAACATTTAAGAGAAACTTGTACAGGGGCGATAGATCCCCTTTAACCCCTTAAGGACAGGCGGTCATGGGACATTTCCGTCCCATAATGACTGCATAGGCACACTTGGACGCGCCGGTACACGTGACCTGTCGAGTGTATCGGCGCGTCATTATGGGGCCTGATAGAGATCGCTCCGATCTTGGAGCGGTCAATTTCAGGCCCTATTTTTACTTACAGCGCTCCCGGTAGAGCGCTGTAAGTAAAAAGTACGTGACGTACTATGACCGTCATCGGTCCTTGAGTAGTTCAAGGACCGTGACGGTCCTGGTACGTCAAGGGTCCTTAAGGGGTTAAGCACATTCAAGTCACGCTACCAACCAAGAAGCATGGATAACATTTAAAACAAATACAGCAATATTTACTTGATACCGCACAAGACTGGAATAAAACTTCTAACAACTACTACTACTACTACTACTACTACACAAGAGCACAGCAGGGTGAACAAAATATAAGACTTTTGGAGCCATATTGAGCGTTTAAGATTCAGTTTAAGATGCAGAGCCAGTAAAGTGGAGCTTGTACACGTGTGTGTATATAAAAATGGACTCTGCATGGCATTGCTCGTGGGACTGAAAAGCATGGTGCTGTACATGATGAAGGGAACGGGGTAGTCACTTCCATTCACCGCATGACTGCGATACTGCAAATGGGACAGGGTGGCAGAGGCAATATGGCAAATGGGAAAGGGTGACCAGTCCCCTTCGCTGCATTGCTAGAGTTTATTAAGAGGGGAGTTGGAAGGTGATGTGGGGGGGGCAGGTTCCTGCAGTGAGTAACAAGAGTTGCCATGATGGTTTCATGCCCCCCCCAACCCTGCTGGCGATACCTTTCCAAATCAACACTCCTCCTTCCTGCTCACCCCCCCAGGGAGTGGCTGCCAGAGAATGTCAGGCTCCTAAAATAATAAAAGGAGCACAGCATTGTCTGTTCAAGTAGAGTCACAGGACCTGTTCTACTGTCCACCAGTAGCCACAG
Source organism: Rhinophrynus dorsalis (assembly GCA_037306005.1). Lineage (NCBI taxonomy): Eukaryota > Metazoa > Chordata > Amphibia > Anura > Rhinophrynidae > Rhinophrynus > Rhinophrynus dorsalis. The sequence goes on from CM074720.1 coordinate 55,326,721, forward strand.
ACCCACACATTCACTACAGCCTTATTTTTCTCTCCGGTGATAGGAAAAGAACTACATATACCCTGTGCATGGCAGAGTGGAGTGAAATGCATTGCTCTGCAAGTACTGCACACACCTCTGGCACTCTCTAGTTTTAGAAGTATGGCGAGAAGGAAGAGTGGCAGGTTGAACCCATGGAGAAAGAAAGGGCAAGGATACAGGGAGATCTGAGCCACCGGACAGTGTGTGCTGCACACCTCTAGTCCTTATAGGGTTTAGTAGGCCAATAAACACACTGCACGCTTCAGTTTGAAAAACCTAACAACTGTCATGACCACCTCCATGGACATGACATCTTGAACAAAAGTACAAGAGCATAATTAATAAGTCCAATTTTTGTCCATGGATTATTAGGAGGCGTAAGCTCTCCTATAAACAACAAATATCCAAAAGGATAAAAGCTGATGTTCGTGATTATATAAATTATAGACTACAGCTTCGGTTTGTTCAAAGCAGCCCCAACACAATATTATGAGATTATGCTCTGTACCAATATGCCTACAAACATTTACAAAACTATTTAAGATTAGTGACTGTCATGCCAAGGCATGAATTTGCCCTCTGAGTTGTATAATTTGTTTGTTTGCTGACCTGCATGTTATTCAAAGTGCACCAGTCCTAGGCCATTAAAATTAGCTGAGTAGATAACATCACCAGAAACTGAATGAGCAGATCACCAGAACAGAACAGATTGTCATAAAATATATTGGACCCTCTGCCTTGAGAGAAGTTCATCAAGGGGACAGTCAAATATTATAAAATAAGAACATGTATCTATAGTGTAAAATGGTTCAATACAAATATATATTCAGAATGCCCAGGTTTTACCTTTTTAGTGGGTGCCAAACATGCCACGGGGATGCGCTCCAGCTATGAGTTACAAGAATAGCCACTCTGCAACCAGTCAGAGCCAGCATGTTTGGTGTCCAGATATTCACACAGATATGAGGAATATGATTATTATAACATTATAGAGGTGTGCTGTGGGTTGCACGTTTTGGGAAGCCTTATGATTTTTCAGGTAGACCTCTGCAGTAACATTCCTGACAGGTCTGACTGAGTGGGCTGTAAACTGTCAGGCCAAACCTTCCCCCAGGTAACACCCAGGGGGTTTGGTCTCTTAGAAGCAACTTTGGACTCCTATTTAATATGGGTTTTTGAATAAAACAGTAATTTCTTTGTAACAACTGAAGGAGGAAATACCATTGGAAGTTCCCACAAGGACTCTTAAAATATCGGTAATTGTATTTAAGGATTTCTTGTGTTTCTCCCATTTTATTTTATGGACTGTTTTGCTTATGTGTAATCTTTATTTATGCATGTCCTTTATTTCTGTATTTGTAACCAGCACTGTGAAGCCTTTTTTTCAGATTAAATGTTCAATTAATCAGCTCGTCTCGGTTCTCCAATATGAACTCACTACTCTAACGGAAGCTCAGGTAGCACACGTTATTAAAAGGGTTAATTACATATGTCTTATTATTATTAAGCTGATTTTATACTTTAATTCTGTTGTGTTTGGGGTAACCTAAGACGCCCAGATATAAAATCTTGGTGGTGGCAGCAAATTATAGTACTGGGGTGATAGTGCAGGAGGGATTTCAGGGGTTAATTTGGTGGTTGCTAGGAATAGTAACAGATAACCAGGGGTCTGGTATTGTTAACCCATTCACTCCCACTCTCTCCCCACTGTCTCAGCAGGGCCTATAGCCTTCACTTGTGGCAGTGATAAAACCAAGATAGACAAAACTTGAAGTGGCCGTGGGCAGTTGACTACACACAGAATGTGGTACGTGTACTACCTTCTCTTATTAACAGTAATGCTGGTGACTCTGGATTGGTAAAAACAGAGATCAAGGATTTACCACTACACCAGTCTTGAGCAATCCAATAAAGATTTAGGACCTTAAAGTGATAGTAAGGTTACATAATAAAAGCAGCTCTAATTAATCATAGTGTTTGGGCCTTGGAGAGTGTTATTTCAATACTGTCATAGTTGTAGTTCAAGATTAATTGAATGATAAAGTATCCCCCTCCTGCACCTTCTACTGATGTAACACTGATCAGCTTAGAGCAGCAGGGAGTGTCCTGGTAGATTGCAGAAAGGGACATCCTTCAATTAAGATAAGGGAAAAAGCTGAAAAACTTGTCAAGGGTGCAGGGTTTTCATTGTTCTCACAGCAAGAAGATTGCCCCTTGCTGTGATCTGTCTGGTCAAGCAACCAGATTCCACATCTGAGGTGAGCAGTGTTACACAATGTAAAAGGGACAGGAGGGGGATATTTTATCAATTACTCTTGAACTACAACTCTGACAGTATTGAAATAACAAATACTATGACGATTAAGTGGAGCCCCCATTTTTGTGAAAAATTACTATCCCTTTAAGCTGAAAGCAAAATGAGCAATTGTGCAGCAAGCCAACTGCATCATGGGGTTGGGAACATTTCCATTTATTTAAAACGTGCTTTTGACACCCCCTTGAGAGCTAGAGATAAATATGCTGAAGCATTCAATGTGGTTAAAAACTAATAGCAATGTGTGAATTTTTCTCATATCGGTGAAACAGGTATACTCCAAAATCAAGCATCTTGTTTTCTGCATAAGATCTTTATTTGGATGTTTGGGCGTTACAGGATACATATTTATTAAAGGAGTTATTAATATCATAATGATAAGACCTGTATAAAGAAAAAAAGCACACATTCTGGGGCGAAACAAAAGAAAAGAAATCATATGAAATATGAGTCCCCATTTAATTTAAATTGGGTTTTTAATCCATTCGCAATGTGTTCAGAACTCTAGCATTCATGGTAACATAGTATATGAGGCTGAAAAAAGGCTTGTGTCCATCAAGTTCATCCAATGCCAAATCAACCCTAGAAGATCTATTTAAATCTAAGGGAATGTGTGTGTGTGTTCCATATGGCACGGGTGAGCAAATTGTAAAAACCTTACAATCCAGTGAAAGGATGCATGTACTAACATCTGTCTTAACCCCCTCCTCTAATGTAACCCAGCCCTGCAATGGGAAATATCAATTAAAAACAAAACCCTGTGTCAAACTCTCAGACCAAAACCACACAGGCCCTGCTAAGAAGAGCAGAGAAAGTTACAGGTTCCATGAATAAATAAATCCACAGCATGTAAAAGAAGATGCATTCCAGTGAGAGGGTATCAATCAATATGGTAAAAACTAATAAATGCAAGCCAAGACAACATAAGATATTTGTACAATGAACTATATCTCCTGCAACATCAAGGACAGGTCAACCAACTCCCTTGCTAAGAAAGGAGGATATATCTAGGATACCAGCACAACAGTGCAGGAGAAAAGGAAAGGGGGAGGGAGGTGCAGCAGAGCCCAGCAAAACAAGTTTTTCACCTCACCTCTCTGCTTACAGGCCCAAGAGTTACCAACTTCAAGAAAAACTACTGGAGGCAGTTTGTATTAAAACACAGGAGGTTTATTTTTTTCATATAGTGTAGACAGTGTCCCCACTGGAAAATATGCTCCTCTATACAAAACTACCGAAGACTGCAAAACTGCACAGATTCAGGGGAACACAAAAAGGGTCTGACGAGATCCCAGGGTTCCCCAGAACATCAATACTACATCGCACAAGGTAGTTTTCTGCATGAGCAGCTGATTGAGGTCTGCACAGAGTGACAGTTGGGCTTTTACTAAGTCTGCCTCCAAAAAAAGCACTCAATCCTTTAACCCTGTCAGTGCCAGAGGGGTACACAATGCATTGCAAAGCAATGCATACCCCTCTGGCACTGAAAGGGTTAACCATTTAAGTGATGTGTATGCAAAGCAATGTGTATGCAATGTGTTGCATAACCATCTGGCACTCAAAGGGTTAATCAAAGATAGAAGGAGCTGCAAAATATGTTATCAAAGCTGTCACCTTGGATGCTGAAGTTGTCACCAACATATTGCTTTTCAATGTATTAGCAACATGAGCATCCAAGGGGTTAACAAAAACATCCTACTTTGGGAAATCATTTAACTGAGTACCAAAGGGGTGTCCAAACATTGGGTAGCAGTGTTCTAGACCCTGTGGCACTTAATGGGATAGTTATACTATTCATATCCATAAAAAGAAAATCATGCACAAATACATTAACACCATTATATTTCACAGCCATCAATGGTGCCATGTGGATGAATGTTGAGAACATTTCAGCAAGCCACAAATTACATTAGTACAGATAGTGCTTGTACTGTCTCAAACTAGGTGGGGGGGGGAAGCAACCTGCAACTGTAGAGCAGAAGGTACCAGGCCTTTGTGCTAAATCATTTATTCTCAGTGGATCTCTCTAGAGTTAAGCGCTAGATCAATCAGAATCAGACAGTGATAACCCACCTGTGATCAAGCAGGGATACCCTGGAAATCTGAACTGTCAGCACATCATGAGGACTTGTGTTAAGGATCCCTAATCTAAGTAGTACTGGATGCTGTGATGTTTTCAGAGTAAAATAAAGTCTAAATAACTAGACACTAAAGGCCTTATGCAGAAAGCAGAGAGGGGAGTGGGGGAGACTAAGTATCCATTCATTTAATTGAGGCTGTTAACCCCACTAGTGGTAGATTGGTCTCTAATGCACTGCTTTGCAATGGACTCAACTTCTCTCTAGCATTCAAGAGCTTAAAAACACTAAGATACAAGGTTTTGAATTATTCCTCTCTCCTCCTCTGATGCAGTTGACTTGCGTGCCTTTTCTTTGTGCATATGGATCTAGGTATCACTACAGTGTTTAAAACCTTTTTTGCATTACATTATAATGCATTTCATAGCTCTCTCTAGCACTATAATGGTTAATATATAAAATGCATTGCATATAATATTATACACACACAAGAATGTTATTGAATGCATATTTTGCAGCACTGGCAAAATACCTCTATAAAAGGACAATTTTAGTGAATAAATATTAAACAGGAAACGTTAACAGTAGGGGAAAAAAAAGGCGTGCAGACACTGTTACAATATTTCAGATTACAACAAATATCGTAAAAAAAAAAAAAAAAAAAAAATACTGGATTCGCATTAAATGGAAACAAGGAAAATGACATTATGACTGCTATACACAAGCAGCTCCTTTCCGTCAGACCAATGGGCTGGTGCAGCTGGCAGCTTTTGTCCAGCAACTGTTAGAAAGACACAGGTTGCCCAGCCTAGCAAGATCCTAGGGCAATGACTGATTCAGGATGTTATAATACATTTGTCATGAACTGTGTGTGATATATACAATAAGTTAAATAGTTACAATTCTAGAGCAAGCCAACTGCAGCATATGGGACAAATCAAAATCACCTACATACCTATTCATTTAACCCTCTGAATGTCAGAAGGGTATGCAACACACACTGCATACCCCTCAGACACTCAAAGGGTTAAACACGTTTAACTCCAGTAATGCCAGAGCACTCCAGTGCAGTGAAGACTTATCTAGCATTCAATGAGTTAAATCCCTATTTAAATAATTGGAAATGTTTTATTACTCATCTACAATGCAGTTTGTTTGCCCTAGAACTGCTCCTGTTTAGTTTACTGCATAAAGCCATTTGTTCCATTACAGAATGTCAGAGCTCCCTAAGCTTGAAGGCATAATATCCAGGAGGAGGAACATGAAGCAAATTCATATCACACTGTCCTGAACCAGATTGGTTTGAGCAGTAAACAGGCAACTATGCAAATGTTAAAATCCATTTCACAGTTACTAGTGAGGTGCAAATGACTAAGCTGCATGCTTAAAGTGGACCTTTCAAATTTACACCAAGGTTGTATATTTGAGAACTTTTTCCAGAGCGGACAATGTGTCATGAAAGCCAAAAGACCAGCAGATGCCTAGTTTTAATGAAAAGTTCAAGTACAGTATGTTAACACAATGCAAGGTGGCAGGTCAACTTTAATGGGTAGCAGGTTATATTATCAAGACACATTCTGGGCCTCAAACATTTGAGGAATAAAAACGTGTGTGCTTACAGTTAATTTGTTCAAGTATATATGCCTTCCACCTGTCTTAAAATACTTCTAGTGCATAGGAATAGGAGACTGCACAAAAAAAAAAAAAAAAAAAAACCTTCTTTTCAGGCCTATATGCCCCTTGCGTTCCTCTATGCAATCTTCTTGGGCACCATCATGTTACTGCATGGTAACTGTACATACGTGCCCCTTATCTACTTAGGTCTATGTGCATCTGTGACATGCAACTTTAGATATATGCACCAGACCCTTGAAGCCCTTACTGTTTCAGTGGACTCCATTACCTACTTGTGCGCCATGATGGAGTCAGCTCCCCTTCCACAAACTAGTACTCTCACACCTTCCAGAGTAGGTTCCTTATCATACTTATGTCAGATCCCCCCCAGCCTTAGTGGACTCCCTTCCATACTATTGACACAGACACACCTTCCAGAGTGGACTCATTTCCCTACTTCTTTGCCCTCCAACTTGTGAGTGAACTTCCTTCCCTGATGTTCCTATCTACATAAGATCACTCCCATCCATACTTGCCCTTCCACCACCTCCTACCTGTGTTCAATCCCTTCCCAACCCAGCCCCACCGAGTAAATTCCTCTCTCTAATGGTGCCCTCTCCTCATACATACACACACATGCCTGCCATACCATGTTTGTGAGTAAAGTTGTTTCCCTAAATATTGCACCCAATAGTATGAGAAAACTCTCATACTGCATGTGTCAGCAACACCACTCTCCCCCACCCCCAATATGTATGAGGGGGTCACCATTCCATACTTGGTGCCACTAGCCTTCTCGCACCTCCCTCATGTTATGTGGATTCCATTCCCCAATTATCTTACCTTCCACCTCACGGGACTCCACTCGATACTGTCACCTCACCCCTGCAGAATTGGACTGACTCCCTTGAGCTACCCATGACACTGTACACCTGCGCCCACCTACTGCTTGTGCATATAGTCTCACCTCCCAACTGTGCTGCACAGATCTATACTCTACTACCTTTCACTGTGTGTGCGGAGCTTACACCGCAAATCCCATCATGCTCAGTCGCCCATGGGCCGCATGAGAATGGTGGGAGCTGTAATCTGTCAATAACTGCAGAAGTATTGTTGGTCTCCATTGGTGTAGATCACATGTGGTCAAGCTGAACTGCCTGGTGATTATGGGATTTGTAGTCCTGAGGAGCCCCATGTTACCCAACCCCGGTGTGGTGTGTACCCTCTCCTGCTCTTACCTTTGAGTGGCGGTAGCGGAGACAGCTCCACCAGTGGCCCCTGCCCGCGGAACTGGGACGAGCCCTGCGAGCGCTTCTGCCTCTGGGCTTTCCGCACTGACTTCCGCGTGAAGCCGTCGACTTTCTCCGCCGCTGAGATAGCCGACATGGTGGGATGAGTCCGGGAAACGGCAGGGGGCTCCGTATGCTGTGCGGGCGGCGGGGCTCACATGCACCGACTAGAAGTCTCTGTATTGTACCCTGTCCCGGTCTGAGGGAAGTTGTAAGGGTCCGGTAAAGCCCCGGTGTGTTCTTGGCAAGGGCGGGCGCATTAAGAGGCGGGAAGTACGGGACGAGTTGCAGTTCAGGCCGGTCGGCGACACACGCGGCCGGCTGACAGTCCTCCCTCCCTGCTGTCCTGTCCTCGGAGAGGAGGCCCCTTTAGCTTCTACGGGAGATCTCCGTCCGACCTCTCTCCGTCATTCTGCTCAGACCTGTGGAGAGCGGCGGGAACTCCTGTCACACCTCGGGCATCGGCCTGGAAGGGAGCGGGACTCGAGTAAACAACGAAGGCTGGGCCAGGGTGCACAAGTTCGGAGAGCTAAGGCTGAAGCCGACCTGTAACTGCAAGTCCAATACTGCCACCCGCAACGAGTACTGTTACCTGACTGACAACTCGACAGGCCAATAGCAGAACGAGTCCAGCAGTGACGCAGGGAGTGCACGCCGTGTTTGAAGCCCTCAGACGGTTGAAAGATGTGTAGTCCGCATCTGACCGCGGGGGGCGGCAAAGCGCCTGGGAAAGGGGAGCGGCTTGCATGGGACGTCATCACAACAAAACCCTCCAACAAAAAAAAAAAATCACAGAGTTTTGGGAGTAAAGTTGTGTTCTGAATAGAAGGAAATGCTGATGAGTCAACGATAGGTGAACTCACCCTCCGCGAAAAGGGAGTGTTTTGTGTTGGGCGGGCCAACCGGTGTACGGACCAATGAGGGTGCAGTTATGCGAGGTAGTTTTGTCAGCTACACTTTATTCAGTCTGACAGACGGTGCTTTTTATATCCGTTTGGGACGTTTGAAAGCAAGAGAGCTCCCGGCCTGAAGACAGGGGATGCGGACAGGAGGGGACATGTGGCGGAGTTTGATCTTCGCTGGCACAGGAGCTGCTCAAGCCGGTGTGGTGCCAGGCTTCATAGTAACACTGTTTATGCTCCTGTTGAGTGGGTTATCATGTAAACTGACAATTTCTTTTATAAAATCATCCTTATACCTGGGTGTTCTGCCCACATTTCCACCGTGTACGTCAGCGAGCTATTCTGCATCGTTTAACATATATTGTATGTGGTTCTGTAACTACTAGTGGACAGTAGGACATGATTGGGAAATCAGAAATTATGTATGTGCTTGTTTGCCTATCTGTGGGCAGTGGAACAAGGCTGGACTATCAGTGGGACAAGGCTGGACTATCAGTGGACAGTGGGACAAGGTTGGACTATCAGTGGGACAAGGTTGGACTATCAGTGGGACAAGGCTGGACTATCAGTGGGACAAGGCTGGACTATCAGTGCACAGTGGGACAAGGCTGAGGTGTCAGCCAGTGTATGACTCCCAGGAGAGAGTGAATTAAGGCTGGGAAAGCAGTGTGTGCGGTTCTATTCCTAACTGGGACAAGGCTGAGTTTTCAGACAGGCTCATGTACTTAGAAGAAATGTAGCATTTCTGAGCCAACCAACTTCGCTATAGGGAGCAAACAATTCACTGATATAAATAGGTCTATTAACACCTTACATGCTTGAGAGGCAACCACTGTTTTGCTTCGGTATGCGTTGGAGACCTTGGTAGCATGCAAGGGTTAAAAGTCCCATTTATATTAATGGTCATTTTCTTAGTCCCTTATGGTGCAATTGGTCTGCCCCCAAATTTCTCAAGTTCCATTTAGATTCCCTAATTGCCCCAAACATTTGAAGCTTGTCCTCCCCACTTGTAAACAGCTGCTGCACAAGTGAGCAGTCCCTTCCACTAAGTCCAAAACATTTCATAAAGAGACACACACACAGTGGGTAATGTTCTGTAACAGGAATGCTCTGTGGTGCCACGAGGGTCACCCATATTACACCACAGTGCTTGAAATCTACAGTATATGTCCTACATGACACTAGAGTTTAGTATACTAAGTTTGCTCCATATCACTGGGCAGAGCATACTGTCTGCAATGTTTGACATGCATGAAATTACATAATTTATGTTTTATAACCCACATGGCATCTGAGAGATTACAATATATGACCTATATGGTGCCACAGAGCTAACAGTCTAAAATGAATTACCCACTGTGAGTCACATCATGTGACATGTAAGCTTTGTGGTGCCATGTGGGTCGAATATTGTATACTCTGAAGGGTCATGGTGGGATAACTACCTGAGAGCACCACAGAGCCTGCACTTCACAGTAAGTGACCCACTATGGGTAATTTCCTTTAGATTGTAAACACAGTGGTGCAATGAAAAACATCCACTTGATTCCAAATAACCTACAATCTATACTGAGAGACAATATAACACCAACAAAATAAACTAATGCATGCGGAAACATACCTTAAATTCCAGTTTGTGGCCCTTTCTGAATCTTAGTGGATGTCCTGACCTGTAGCTGCACAAATATATACCCAGTGAAGGTGCAGGGGCTGCCACTTGCAGAGCAGATGTGTCTTAGCTTCATTTACTCTAACTAACTGACAAGCAGTATCATTGAAAAGGTGATACCTTTTAATATTTAAGTAGCACAAACATATAATTTGGCATGGAGGTCTGAGAAATTCTTTTGATAAGCCCACACAGTGTTTTTGTTTGTTTTTTTTAAACTTTAGTTTTTTATTGAAATTATTTTTATTGAAAGGTTGGATACCACATTGTACATTAAAAAAGCAAATTTCCCAGTAACATGAGTACTTGCAAAAGGCACAATTGTACAGTACTGGGGAAAGATACATTCAATAACATGTATGAATACTGGGCCAGGAGAGGATACATATGCCACGTAGTCACCAGTCTATCAGAGTACCAACCGTTTTAAAGGGATAGTAATACTTCGTTTTAACTTTATTTTATTTTGTAGGCATTAAAAAAACATGAATAATGACATAAGTCTTATCTCCCAAACCTTTATGGTTTAAGAGATATTCACAAGCAAAGTGTCCCCCTTCCGCCCCTTTTACTGATGTAACACTTTTCAGCCAGGGCAGAAGGGAGCTGCCCAGGTAGACTGCAAAGAGGGACAATCTTCAATTAAGATAACGGAAAAACCTGAAAAGCTTGTCAAGGGGGGCAGGGATTTCATTGTTTTCATAGGAATAAGAGTGTCCCCTTCTGTTATCTGTCCAGTCTATGGACTGCATTCCACATCTGAGAAGAGATTGTTTACAGTAGGTAAAAGGGGCGGGAGGGGGAAACTTTGCTTGTGAATATCTCATAAACCATAATGGTTTGAGAGATAAGACTTATATCATTCTTCATGTTTTTTTAATGCCTACAAAATAAAATAAAGTTAAAACGAAGTATTACTATCCCTTTAAGATAGCATAAGCAGAGAAAGGCAAAGAGAAGAGAAGTGAAAGGGAGGAAAATAGAGGGAAAAAGGGAGAAGCAGTCAAGAGTGAAAAGAAGAGGGGGAGAGGCCCCAAGAGTCTGGATATCCGGTCTGGCATTCCTGCTGTGAGGAGGAGGTGTCTAAGTTAGGATTCACGTGTAATAATACCGGGATAGTTGCAGTTTCTCAGCCTTTATGGATCCACTGTAGTTTAACTAACATAATATGCTCTTCCACACCTTTTGCCCATGAACGAATAGAGGTCCTTCCAGTGCAGGGGAATCAGGGTTTTTGATGCATTTAACAAAGCCAGAAGGAAGATATTTGGTGAAGAGGTAAACTTTAATTTTTATTCTGAGTACATAGTGATCAGGTCACCACTCATAGAGAACTCCCACACAGGGCCTATAATTTTAAGTCTTTTGCTACTAGCCAGACCTGAAAAGTTACTCGCCACTGCAAGAGAAAACATACCCACCAGGGCTGAATTACGACTCACCAGGGATAAATTTTCACTCTCCATTGGCTAGTGGCGAGTGGAAATTTTGATCCCTACTCCCACACATATGATAGCATTGGAAAGGGAAGTCTCCCCTTTCAAAAGATATCAATCTTGAGCAGACAAGTGCAGATGGAGCCAAGATATTTGCTCTGAAACTGACACCCTGTAATAACTGGTATGGAGCAGTAGCATATAGAACCTAATTAGGTGAGGTTGGAGAGCACTGCAAGTGAACGATGCTGGCAGTTGAGGTTACACAACTAAGTAGGATGCAACAGATACACAAGATAAAACAATACAGTAACAGACCACACCCTCTGGAATCAAGGGGACACCTCAGTAGGTAAAATACTAGGGAACTGAGAATAGGGAGCATTGCTGGGTAGTGTGGACTACTCCTAAAACAGTCATGCTGAGGCTGAAGTTGGGCTAAAGGTGCTAGTCGCAGGACTAGTTTAGGCCATCCAGAGGAGCCAGCTTATACCCAGGATGACTTACTATGGATAGTAACTACCTACTGAGGATGCAGCAAAACAAGAAGGTACCTTAACTCTGGTTGGATCAGTGCTGTGCTGATCTGTTGAGAGGCTGAGGTCAATGAGTGAAACACCAACTGAGGAGACAGTGATAGTCGACTCTGCTGCATTAGGTCTGTAGGCAACTGAAGGTCCAGTAATTGAACACTGGTAGACAAGACACTGATGGTCAAATTAGGACAGATCATAAATTGTCTGAGAGTCGAACACGTACTGTCAGGAACAGGAACCTGCTGAAGTCTGAAAGCTGAGCTCCAACTTAGCTGGAACAATGTATCAACTAGTGGTCGAAGTAGTCAAACCCCAGCTGGGCTTGAACAATGAATCAACTGATAGTCAAAGAGGAGGACAATAGGGTTTTTAGAATAGACTGCCAATGGGCAGCCAAGGACCGTGTATGCTGATCATCAGAAGTCACCTCAGAAGAACAGAGGGCCAATGGGGAAGGGTTGTAGCCCAGGGCTGCAAAAAATTGAGATCAGTTCAGAGAAGAATGCAGCAATGAGTTATACAAAAGCTGGGCCCAGTTACCCTGCTGGTGAGTGCAGTAGCATCTAAGATAATGTTTGAGAGTTTGATTGAGCCTCTCCATCTATTGGTTGGTCTGCAGATGATATGCATGTTGGAGGTGGATGCCCAAACTGGAGCAGAAAGCCATAGATAGTAAGGGTGCTAAAGCTATGGAATTCTTTGCTCGGGATGCTGAGCATGCAGATACTTTACTATGCCTTTAATATAATCATCCTGCTGTTCCCTCACAGTACCCCAACATCCCCTGGTTGATTTTGTCTTTCATCCTCCCACCATCCTCTGGCTATTCTGCATTCCACTATCCCACCATTCTTTCCATGAACTACCTCCCATTACCCCCACCATCTCCTGCATAAGCTGCCTCCCAATACCCTACCATCTCCTGCATGATCAGCCTCACATTCTCCACCATTCCTGCCTCCAGTTATCCACCATCCCTCGCTTCCATTCACCTCATCTTCATTTATCTAACTTTAATCACCACTCAATCCCCTACCTTCCTCCAATCACCACACCATTCCATGCCTACAATAATCCCCACCACCCCTCCAGTGACCCATCATACATTTACACAACTTCTGCATTGAAATGTATTGTCCAGAATGTATTGCAGGTTTAATGCAAAACTTTACATTTTGTTTTTAAAATGCCCCAAACAATGTATAAAAATATTTATTACTACATTTTAATTTTACTCTTGGAAATTGCTCTCCTTTCTACTTTTAGAACTGTCCATGAAGGCCATTTTATTTGACCAATCACTGGCTTAGTGACAAATGAAAGTTCCAGGAATCACTTTCTGACCCTCTGCCCACCCAAGGGTTTAAAAGCTTTAACTGGTCTCCGTAAAGTTGGCACTGTCCCTGGAAATTTAAGTGCAATGGAACGACTGACTTCCACCACTTAGATGACTAGCACTTAACTCGCTCCTTGTGGACCAGAGGGCTGTACACTGGTGCGTATGACATGAAGTCATATGGAAAAGCAGGGAGTGGATTGCAAGTACAAAATATTTTAGTATAAGAATTGATTCATCACAAGCCCTTTTACATGAACCAGTAAACTTTTATCATAAGAAATGTTAATTGCAGGACATAGATCCAAAAACCTAACATAGGCCGTACTGAACACTTCAAAGAAGTATGAACCATAAAGACTGACATGGACAATGCTGTTAACATTTCTGGGGCATTCATGGGAATTTAAACAAGACTAAAACAAGTTAATTCCTTAACTCAATATGTCCTATGTGCAGCTCACACACTGGATCTTGTTCTGATGAGTGTTACACATAATAATTACCTTTTTACAGTACATTGCAATTACTATACCATTTTACAGCATTTGATTATTGTTGAGACATATTAGTATCTTGCATGTAACAAACTTGTCACAAAAACATTGGTCTGAGAGGCAAGATGCATGTCAAGCTCTTCTTGAACAAGCAAATGATAACCAAGATGGAAAAGACATAACATCAAATGCGTCAAAAAATATTTTACTTGATTAACCACCTGGAGACTGCAGTAATAGCAAGCATGTGGAGAACCATACTTCAGTGGTTCAAAGCTGTAAGCATGAATTTACAAACTGTGGAATCCCAGTTGTACAAATCTCTTAAATGTTTAACAACTATCATAGATCCCTTTAGACAACTTTCTTTCCAGACTAGAAGAGTATGAGTTTGATAGTATAAGGAAGACCCAAACATAAAATATAATGCGAAACATGAATTTTAAGTACACCAGACTGAGCAAAATCATTTTCATATAAATTAATTTTATATTGTGCTAGACAGACTACCTGGAGAATTGACCACGTTTGGCTTACAACACACTTCATGAGCACATGGGCTTTTTATAAATACATTCAGCATTCCAGGAATCACATGTGCTGCTAATTTGCTACTAGAGTTCAAGGAATACTTGGAGATTTGTTTTACAGATGAAAGTATTCATCTTCACGAGCAACAGAAAGTGCTGGTGGAGAGCACAACCATCTCATTGTCACTGGTACAGCTATGCAAGCTGCTATGTGAGAAAGACCTGCAGGATATTTATGTAAATGTTTCTCTCAACTCTTGGTACAGATTGTTCATTAAAGAGGTCATTTTGAACAGTAAGGAGGATAAAAAAATATAAGTGATCACTTATGGTTCAAGAACGCATAAGCACACTTTCCCTTCTAACAACTGAAGTAGAGCCTTACAATGAGATGGGCTGTGAGGATCTCATTAATGCCTTTGAAAAGCAAGAATGCAGAAGGAAGCCTTTACAGTAAAGCTCTTTATCACAAGACATTTTCCAGAGACTCTCTATGATACTAGTCACATTGATGGAGCACAGAACCAGCAATACTGATAACTTGTTATTTTATATGTTATTTGAAACTGAAGAATACAGCTTAAAGGGGAATTATCACCTCAGTATAATGCCAACCGCAGCTTGATGTAAAGATAGAAGCCAAAAAACACATTTCCTAAAACTATTTTAATAACTAAACCTATGCTGAAAATTTTTAAGAGGGGAATGTTCCCCTTTAAAGGGCCAGTAATGTCTCCTAAAAATATTTAGAGTTAGGTAGAGGTCGAAAAAAGAAACCAGTTGCCACAAACCCTATCTCTCAAACCGCTATGGTTTCATTGGAAAGGTCTGCTTGCAAACCAGGCACACTTTGCAGACCTTTGCAATGAATGAATTATTTTGCAGTAATGCGATTTCGGCTCTGCTGTAGAGCCTCCTCGAGTTGTACATCTCAAATCTCCTGCTGTCAGCTTTACAGCTGACATTAGGAGAAGGGGAGGGAGGGGGGACTTTGAATCCCTATATCTCTTAAACCATAGCGGTTTGAGAGATAGGGTTTGTGGCAATTAGTTTCTTTTTTCAACCTTTCCCCAACTCTAAATATTTTTTATTGGGCATTGCTGTGCCTTTAAGTATTGTGTGTATCCCAAAATGAGTTTGGCATTTCTTGTACCTCCCAATAAATGATTTCCAAGTTTGTATTCCAAATAATGGTTTGGCTTGGTTTTCCTTTTTGCAAATACACTGTGAATCCACTAATTCATTTATTTAGTGAGTCACCACCTGTACTGTAGTACCTTGACCCAATGTGTTTAAAGTAGCATTTACTGTAAGTAGCAATTTGGAAGAAGCAGATGTAATAGGGCGCTACCAGGCATGCAGTTCTTTTTTTTTTTTTTTTTTTTTTTAATGCAAACATAAAAAACATACATATTTATACACTCCATAAACCGTAATCCAAATAAAAATTCAGTACAATATTACTCGATTAACCTTCCTCCCTTTCCACTCACTAAATCTGATTCTTACTAAACAAAACATTCATATTTATCATTGTAGAGCACCTCTTCAATCACCTCTGTCACTGAAGCCTAACTTTTTATCTAGCGAGCCAGCGAGCATGGGGACAACACTATACCCATTGGGGTACCGAATATATTTAATATTGTATCGGGCAAATTCCTAATCGTCTAATCCTACTCCAGTATCCCCAGATTTCTTCATAGATAGGCAGAATACCTCTTTCAAGATAATAACTTCTTTCCATTGTAGCCTGGTAATCAACATGTGTGCTTATCTCCAACCAGGTAGGTGACTCATCTTTTAGCCATTTCCTAGCTATCGATATTTTAACTGCAAGTAAAAGGTTAATAATAAATACTTTTTATATCTTTCAGTTTTAGTCAGATCGAGATGGAACAGCCAGGTCTGTGGCCTCAGCTTGAAACTAGAACCCACCAAATCACAAATTAACCCATTTACTTCCTTTTTAATCAGCACTAACTTCCCACAATCCCACCAAATATGAGCCATCGATCCCTCTTGTGCCCCACATCTCCAACAATTACTAGAAGCTGTATTTAAAAATTTCCATAAGCGGGAAGGGACAAGATACCATCAATGATACAATTTATAATATACCGCCTGAATATTAACAACATGCACTACCCTTTTTACTTGAGACCAGGAGTCGAACCAACTCTCTCTATCCAAATTTATATCTAACTCCCTTTCCCATCTCAATTTAGCTAAAACCGGAAGATCATATTGAGTATCATTCAACAAGTTCTTTAATCTAGATATTAATTTATTCTGATATTTCTTTTCAATTAGTTCCTCCAGCTTGGATCTTCTTACTATCCCTTCCTTCTTCACAATATTCCTAATCTGTAAATATGTTAAATATTCCCTCAAAGGTATATCGAATATTGACTGAATCTCCTGAAAAGACAAAAGGGCATTCTCCTGAATTATATCTTTCAATCTTATAACCTCTTTTGACTCCCAGGACAACAGATTTAGATCAGAACTATAATATCTAAGAGCTCCCAATGGGGTACTAGAAGACAAAGATCCTACAATTCCTAACATTGCTTTAAATCTCTGAATAGAAGTCAAAGCATCTTTAAGAATAGGGTTAGCTACAACTAGAGGTTTTAATATTTCCAAAAATAAATTAAAAAGATCTGTCTCTTTTAACAGAGAGCTTTCCACTATACCATGGCGGGTTCCTATCCCTCTTAATTTGTCACACTATTACATGCATAAACATAGTTATTTCATGAAGCTGTTTAATATCTGGAAACCCTAATCCCGATTGCTTCTGAGATATTGATAACATTTTATACGAAATTCTAGGTTTAATATTTTTCCAAACAAATGATCTTATTATTTTCGAAATTTTATCCAATATCCTGCTAGGAACCCTAATAGGAATATTCCTAAGAAGATATAAAACTTTAGGTAATATATAACCATTAACCATGTTTAATCTTCCTATCCAAGAGCTTTCCAAAAGCTTCACTTTATCTACAAGATGCACCAACTCTTCACACAAATAGTCACAGTTACCAATCAAAGTTTTCCTTATATCAAACATAAATTTTATCCCCAGATATTCAATCCGTTCCTTATCCCAATCAAAGTGATATTTCTCACGAAGTCAGTCTAATTGGAAGGAAGTCAAATAAGTCGAGATCACGCGTGTCTTCGGTAAGATCAGTTTATAATTTGAATAAACGCTGTATTTTTTTATTCAATCCAAGACCTTAGGAATCAAATTCTCTGGAGAAGTCAGAGTTAAACTAATCATCTTCATACAGCGTGATCTTAAATGACTGGCCATCAACTTCAATACCCTTTATCTGTTCTTATTGTCTAATCAATGCAGCTAGAGGCTCTATAGACAATGCATAAAGCAAAGGGGCCAAAGGGCATCCCTGCCATGTCCCATTACTCACTCGAAAAAGGGTTGAGTTGCCAGTCAAACCTCTTATACTGGCACTAGCATTACTCTAAAGAGCCATGGTACTACCCTTAAAGAATCCCCTTTCCCAAATGTCTCCAGGACCTCAGATAAGAAACTCCAACTATATGAAAATCCTTCTCGGCATCCAGTGCCAAGAAGACTGTAGAGTTAGACCTTTGATTCACTTCAAAAATTAAATTTACGAGTATTGTCCTCCCCAGATCGCCCCAAAATAAAATCCCACTGATCAGGGTGGATCAACTCTCCCATAAATTTACTTAATCTTTCCGCCAAAATTTTTGAATAGAGTTTGACATCTAAGTTTATTAAAGAGATTGGCCTATAATTTGTGACATACTCTGGGTGTTTACCATCCTTTGGAATTGGGCAAATTAGAGTGCATAACATGAATGGTGGGAAAGCCCCCTCATTCCCTATCCGGTTAAACACCTCCACCAATAGTGGAGAGATCAGCGAGCCTGCTATCTTCTAAAACAAAGAAGAATAGCCATTGGGGCCCGGTAATTTCCCCCCTTTAAGGTTTCGAATCACATTCCTGACTTCTTCCAAAGAAAATGGCCTTTTTAAATCTGCTAATTTCTCCTCACTCAACCTGGGCAATACTATCCCTCCCAAGTAACCTCTCATCTGAGGTCCAGAAACATCCTCCATGTTGAGATTATATAAAGTTTCATAATATTCCCTTAAAGCTTTTGCAATTTGTATAGGATCCAATAAAGTTCTACCGTTTACTATAAGTTTTTCAACTCTTTTATTTTCTTTTATCTGCTTTATTTTATTGGTTAATACCCTATTTACCTTATTACTCTCGTAGTACCATTTCTGCTTCCAAATAATTACATTTCTTTCCATCTTTTCATTAAAGGGGAACTTTTACCCCGCAATAACTGAAGGTTCACTTATTGCACACCTGGCGACTAGCTGCTTAGTAGCGCTAGTCGCCAGCAATATTACCCGGTTCTTCAGATATCGGCTTTTTGCCGATGGTGACAGGAGCAGGAAGCACGGACGTCTCTTCACAGTGACGTCCGTGCGCCTGCGCTGTCAGTCCCTTTTGCACCGTGTGGTGCAAAAGGGACTGACAGCGCAGGCGCACGGACGTCACTGTGAAGAGACGTCCGTGCTTCCTGCTCCCGTCACCATCGGCAAAAAACCGATATCTGAAGAACCGGGTAATATTGCTGGCGACTAGCGCTACTAAGCAGCTAGTCGCCAGGTGTGCAATAAGTGAACCTTCAGTTATTGCGGGGTGAAAGTTCCCCTTTAAGTTTATCCTTCTGGATCTCCTTTACTTCTTCCACTTTTTTTTTTATCTCTGGAGCCAACTTATTTGACCTCTCCAGTTTAGCCAAGGCAATATACAGATCAGAAACTAGTCTCCCTCTTTGTGTATTAATATATATCTTTTTTTTATCAAATATCCCCTTATTACACATTTTAATGCACCCCATAAGGAGACCTCCAATACTTCTCCTATATCGTTAAAGTCCAAAAACTGTCGAATTTCTTTAAGCAGACTCATCCTATCTGTATCCGTTTTTAAATTAAACTCATTCAGCTTCCATCCTACCCTCCCCTCATACTGCGGATTGCCCCTAAATGTACAATAAACTGGGCCATGATCCGTCCAAGAGATGCTACCAATGGATGAATAAGTGCAGTTCTTTAATTGCCCCGCCTTAGTACAAAATGCATCTATTCTTGAATAGGAAAGATATCTCTCGGAGAAAAAGGTAAAATCCCTCTCCAAGGGGAGCTGTGTCCTCCAAATATCAAAAAGATTGTTCTTCGAAATACAATTACTCATTTGCATTGCATTGTACTTTAAATTGAAATCAACCTTTTTACCTAGCGGCACCCTCTTATCCATCTTAATGTCTAGCACACTTTTCATATATCCTCCACATATTAATGTCCCCTTATTCATTTCTTCTACTCTTGTTAACAATGCATTTAAAAATTTAACCGGATAAGTGTTTGGGGCATAACAATGTACTAACGTATATACCAGGTCATTTACCTTACAAATCAAAATAATATATCTACCATTTTGTTCAACTTCATGGAAGATGTATTCAGATTTCACTTCACTTGAGATAAGTATTTCCACCTCCCGTTTTTTTACTTGATTGTAAACCTGCGGTATACTTTATCGAAAACTTCTTAAACCTCCAGAAATCTGCCCCACTTTAATCCCAATGAGTTTCTTGCACAAAACATATTTTCACCCTCTCTCAAGTTAACATGTTGTATAAATAGTACCTTTTTTAGGGGGAATTCAATCTCTGTGCATTTATAGTAACTATCTTCATACCCATCTTCCTACTTCCATCACCCCATAGTAAGCCTCCATACCCCAAGGCTCGCCAAACCACTCAACTTGAGTCAGTGACCAGTCATACAATCTACTCTCATTCCAAACATTCATACTATTAGGATGCGTAGAACTTTGCATCCTTGAAACTCTGAGCCCTATAAAACAGAGTACAATCAAGCAGCAGGCAATTATAGAACAGGAAGGCCAATTTACAAACATATCGATTAGTATAATCATATACCTTCTTCGTAAATATGAACATAATTCATCTATTAAACATTTACAAACCAAACCATCCACCCCCACATACTATATTCCATAATACCTTCTAGACATAAATCATTATTCCAATCTCCTCCAGGCCTGAAGTCTATAATATCAAAGGTCTATACCACCTCACTACCCCTTTGAATTTCAATTAGATTATATCCTAACCCATCCACCGTGGACTATTAAACCTTCAGTCCCGACAGTCATCACCACTTAGAGGAGAGAGGAATTAATAAAATTATACCAAAATTCTATTTCCTATTAGTTATATATATATTCACTAAGCCAAAATATACCCCCCAAAAAATAAAAAAAATAATATTTACGAACCTAACCAACCACCCCCACATACCACTTTCCATAATATCTTCTAGACCTATATCTTTATTCCAATCTCCTCGAGGCCAGAGGTCCTCTAGTACCGAAGGTCAATGTCACCTCACTGCCCTTGTATATTCCAATTAAATTGTATCCTAACCCATCCATAGTGGGCTATTAGACCTTCAACACCCACAGCAACCACCACTCAGAGGACAGAGCAATTAACCAAAGTACATCAAGATTCTATTTCCAATTAACTATTTAGGGTCACTAGACCTATGTATACAAGAGAAAAAAAATACTAATAGCCAAATATAATAAATTCTAGTTCACTTTACTTATTAAAACATTACCCAACCCAGTGAATACTCTCCTCAAATTACCCTTCATCATTTTCTTAATAACACCCAGTGATAAATAGGAAATAATTCCCTTCAAATTTCACAAATCTACATTAAATAATTCTCTCCTGCGTGTCCCTCATTTAATCATCCTTCAAACCCTAATAAACAAATAAGACTTTACAAAACCTCTTATTATTATTCAGTACCTTTAATAAGTGATCTACTAGCAACTCAGTGCACCATATACCTCTCCAGCACTTAAAAAGGGCCAAGGAAGACGCATAATACTAATTACACAATCCTAATCTAACATATATACCCCTTCTAATTTTGATAGATAATGGTAAGGTCTAGGCACAGTGGGGAAAAAAAAAATTAACCATTCCGCCAACATCTAATAGGATCCCAATGACTTCCATTTAAATTGTAGCTATCTCAAAAAAGGTATAAGAGCATGACTTACCCTTTCCCTTCCTCCTCTCTTTCCCAAGTCATATCCCAAATTATTACTATCATATTGATATCACAGTGTACCCAGTTGAACCAGTTTGTCCCTTGCTGGGGCAGGATCCTCAAAATTATATGTCTGATTATCCATTCTCATACTCAGTCTTGTATGGTACAACCATTTATATTGAATTTTTTTCTCTCTTAATTGAGAAGTTATTTCCCTGAGTCTCCTCCTCTTATTCCTCATCGCAAGGGACAACTCCGGGTACACCACCAAATCTTTATACAATTTGAAGGAAGGCCTTATTCTAAATTCTTTTACAAAAAGATCTTTCAAATATGAGTTTACAAAACACACTATAATATCTCTAGGTTTAGCCACAAAACAAAGATCTTTTTAGTCTATGAATGTGCTTGAATGGAAACTTCTCCATTTTATCTTCTCCCACATATTCCATTACAAAGTCTTTACAGAATGTCTCTATCTTATCTTGAGAGACATCTTCGGGGACCCCTCTAATGCGTATGTTCCTTCTTCTGGAGCGATCCTCCAAATCTGCCATCTTTAACTCAAGCCTGTCCAGTTCTTCCTTAAGGGTCTTATTGTGCACATATAATGATTCCATTTCCTTTCGCATTAATTTAAGTTCCTTACTTTGTATTGCTGTCAATTCAGAAATATTTAAGACCTCTTTCTTTAAATCCATCAAATTAGTTCTGAAATCAGCATTAATATTATCCCTTAACCCTTCTATGGCCTGAGCCAACATGACCTGTGTAATACTTTCCTGGGATCCATTTCCCTCCAGGGGGTCCATTCCTCCAACCTTCATTAATGCAGAGGGACCCTGAATAGACTTTCTACCTCCATTGACCTCCTTCGGAGGATAGTAACCACTAATAGGTCTAGAATTTTGAGGCTTTCTCTTTCTTAGGTGGCATTTTTACATCTTAGGCACTTTTTCTCCTTTTTAAATCTCAATAGGTAGCCTTAACTTCACCCAATGAGGACAATAAACTTCTTTCAATGTACTTTAATCTTAAAAGAGTCTATCTGGAGGTAATACTATATTTATCAATTAAACTTTGATATAAAATGTACTGCAATTCCAATCTCCCTTAAAGTCACCATAGATAATATTGTTTCCTCCATCTCCAAAGCTCCTCTAACTGGTAACATTGCTGGATAATAATGCTGCAGTAGTGTAGCAATTAAATGTTTATTGCTTCTGGGGACAGTTTATTTATTTATTTTTACTCACGACCTCCATCGGCAGCATAACCATTAATCTCCCAGCTCCTTCGAGGCCTAGCATGGGCCTCCAACAATTAATGGGCCTCCAGAGTGCCAAGGCGAATCTGGCGTGGGCCTCCAGCAATTAATGGGCCTCCAGAACGCCAAGCTCGATTTTCAGCTGCGGACCACAGCTGCCCTCAAACCGGGTTGTGAACTCAATCCCGGGAGGCACATTCGTTCTCCTAACTCCTAGTGCCAGCTTGAGGTCTGTGATTTTGTCCCCAGTACAGCAACACTCGACAGCTACAGCCGCGATCTCTCCATCGGTCACCTCAGCTATCTCCCAGCCTTTCTCTCCGTGCTAACCCGCCTTCCCTTCTCAGCCTGCTGCTCACACCCCATGTGTCCTACATCATCACCTCCTCAAAGATCATCAGAATCAGGCCTGCAGATCTTAAACTGGAAGATAGTCCAGTTTATATGTGTTTGTCAGGCTGGTGTTGAGCATTTGTCAGTATAGTGCTGTGGACCCCTATACACACAGATGAACACAGGACCAGTCCAGTCACACTAATGGACACTCACACATGGTTCATTCTGACAGTTGCATGCTGTGACATTAAAGTGATACTATTGGTTGTTTTTAATAAGTTTAATATTTTAGATATTAAAAATATTAATACAATGAGGTATGTCCTATCTCTCAAACATGTATAGTTTGAGAGATGTAAGCATCTAAGGTTCCCCCCTCCCAATGCCGAAATAGCGTTATATTGAAAGAAAGACTTAATTGGAACAGTCTACAAAGTGTGCTTGCAAACCAGGCACACTTTTGTAGACCGTTCCTTGTAGACCATTCCAGTGAAGTATTTCTTTCTAGCTAATGCTACTTCGGCCCTGCTGAAGAGCTGCCACCCGGTCCCGGGACTAGGATCTCCTTCTGTCAGCTAGAGTGCTAACGTCTGTAAAAGGGACGGGAGGGGAGAATTTTAGATGCTTATATCTCTCAAACTATACATGTTTGAGAGATGGGACATACCTCATTACATTAATACTTTTAATATCTCAAATATTAAACTTTGTTAAAAACAACCAGTACTATCCCTTTAACAGATATATACATAACTGTGATCAAATGGACAGATACACACAACGAATTAGCAAAATTACACACGTACAAAACTGGCAGCGCGTGTGTGTGTGTATGCATCAGAGTAGCTGGTACCATGTATGAGTGATAATGATGTTTGATATAGCATGCCAGCACTTTTAGGTGGAAAATACTCTAGTGAACATATACTACTAAGATACACTGTAGCTATGTGATTTGCATTATATCATTAAATGCTTGATTTTCAGTAGTTTGATCTTTGGTACCTTGCTGTTAGGTGTAAATCTGGGCCTATCCCAGAGGTGTAAATCTAGCCTTGATTTGAATATATGAGTTTAATTACTTTATCTCAAGAAGAGGATCAATAGAGTAACATTAGACACAGAACTTTTTCATTCATGGGTTAATCCACAGCCCTAAGGAAATGGGCTCTTCAGTCTAAAGATGAAACAACGGATATTACCAGAAATTCTGCACTGGTAATTCTCTATTTCAAGAAAGTTATACTGTCTAATGTAAGCTAATTCCTCCAAAAAAATATCTGTTCAGTCTTTTGTGTTATTTAGAAGATTTTTTTTTAATTGTTGATGAAAAAAGATAGACACACACACACACATCTGAACATTTTCTCACTCGTATCTCGTGTAAAATGTATTAAGAATTTTGCTGACAACATCTGTAGGGGAAAAATGGAATAGCTTTAAAATACATAACATAAAAGTGGGTTAGATCAGTGTTTCAGTATCCCTTTGCTGTGACAAAATCTTTTAAATTTAAACTGGTGGGTTAAACTCTGGGATCCAATCAGCTGATATAAAATCTCTAAGGAACTTTAAACACTAACAACTAAAATGATCTGGGAATGTACATGTTTTAATACCTTGTCCTTCATATTAGCTCCCATTTCTGCTTTTACCATAGCAATCTTCATAGGTGTCTCAGAAGGGGAAGTATTTTATTGTAGGCCTGAGGCACTGGAACAGCCTTTCTGGATAGAAGAGCACTCATTGCTAATCTCAATACATTAACAGCATTAGCTCTGCAGAAAGCCAGAATATGTCTCTGTATGACAGTGTACACATGCATGAACCCTTTGAGCGCCAGAGGGTTACGAAACGCATAGCTTTGCAAAAGGTTAAAGATAATAATTTCTGGAAAAAGTTGTGCACACTAGCCTAGGAGTAAGAAGGCAAGTGACCCCTCATTTGATGCGGTGGAATGTCTAGTTTCCAAAATGGTTTGCCTTACTGACCTTTTCTTCGTATGTGTAACAGGTATGAACATTTTAGCACAGGAATGTAAATTTAAAAAATAAAAGCGGAAGGTGTAATTTTGTGCTTCTGGCACTTTCTACGGTATGTCAGCCCATACCAGTGGGGTACCATTTCTCTTGAGCTTGTAGAAAGTACTGAATACTGTAGGAAATTCTATGGTTTTCAAAGATTTGAAGTGGTAGAAATATGCATTAAAAGAAGTTTCCCTATAGTACAAACTTATGGAAATTGTACATACCAGCCAAGGGGTATAGAGGCCAAAATGCCCTAATTTGATATAGGTGAATGTCTACTTTCCAAAATGGTATGTCTTGCATGCCTTTTCTTCATATCACGAATACTTATAACCATTTTAGTGCAGGTAACCTCTTTCAAAAAAGAAAACCGCTAGGTTTAGTTTTGTACTTCTAGCACCCACTTCTGTATGTCAACCCACGCCAATGTGTTACCATTTTTCTTGGATACGCAGTAGCTAATGAATGCAACATGAAATTCCATAGTTTTCAAACATTATACTACATTACAAAGGGTAGAAATATAATAAAATCCCATTTTTAGCATTAGCGCCACTTTTGGGAACATCTGTGCACATCAGATTAGGGGTAGCAAGGCAGGTTACCCCTTATTTTATGCAATGGGTTGTCATCTTTCCAAACTGGTATGGTTTGTCTACCTTTTCTTCATTTCTGTACCAAGTCACATTTAAAAAAATTTAAAAAATCAGATATTGTAGTTGGTACAGTTTGTGTTTCTGGCACCCCCTAGAACATGTCAACTTATTCCAGTGGGGTGCCATTTTTCCTCATAAGAGCAGTAGCTAATGAATACAGTAGGAAATTCCATATTTTTCAAAGATTTCAGTATTGCTGAAGTGGTAGAAATGTAACAAATGCCTATTTTTTCTGTTTAGTGCCACCTACTGTAAACATGCCAACCAGGCTAGGGTTAGAAAGGCAAGTGACCCCTGCTGCTTTCAGCAAATATATTTTTAGATATTTATTCAGCTGTTTTAGGGTAGTTTTACCATGTAACCAACAGAATGTGTATTTTAGGTCATAAAGTTGAAAATACCATTTTGCAATCTTGTTAATTAGGGGTCTGCACAGGCCATGCATATAGGTAAAATTTTACATATTCAGTATTTTTGCACTCAGGAGGTTTAGGGCTTTAAAAAATAACTGCACTTTTCACAACCAACTTAATTGTTTTCGATATATAGTTTATGATATATGCAAAATATTTTTTTTGTAATTATGACATCATAGATTGCCTCACAACATAAAATGTAGTTCTTTGAGGTGCTATGAAAAAATCTCTTTCTTCTGAAAAACACAATATATATATTTAGTTTTCCATATATAACTTTACGAGAAAGTTACCAGTGGGAATCATAACTAAACAGACGTAAAGCAAAAATGCTGAAAACGTGTCTGGCTAGCAGGATACAAAAAAATTACCCAAGCTTCTAGCACTGAAGGGGGTTAAGGAGTTATGATGCCACATTTCACGTCTCTCTCCCTGTTCCTATCTCCCATGTCCATAAACCCTAGATCCTTAAGCAAAAAGGCGGCACCATGAAGAGAAGTTTATCCAATATATAAAAACCATTACATTTATTCAAAAAGTGTTAAAAACATAACAAATGTTCTAATCACTCAAAACCTAAAAGTGATGAAGATTTGCTGCTTAAGCTCATCAACGCATTTCGTGTGAACCACACTTAATCATGAGTCCTTTTGGTTGAGCGCAGACGTCCCATCCATCCAAATTGACACACACACACTCTTGGACTTTACACAAATGCCTCAAGTCTTAAAGCCACTACATTTTTTTCCCTCTATTACATAAACCTTAGATATCAGCATTATTTAATTCCACTTGAGCACATGCCTTTTATAACGTGTGACCTTTCTGCTTATTGGGATCCCTTCAGTCCATGTAAACGTCATGATCAGCTATAGAAATTTAAACAAACATTTTACCAGTCTAATTTGACTAGGGAGAACATTCAGTGAAGTGGAGCAAACCAACTGCACTACAAGGGACAAATAAAATGTCTCATTGATTTAAAGGGTTATGGGAAGGGACTTTCTAATTATTTAGTTCCCATGCCTTAAAATGCTTCCATTGTATCGCTGATCCTCCTGCAGATCTCTGTTTTCTGTAGAGGTAGGGGACATCAATTCCTCACTCAGCACTTATTGGAGATTTCTGTCATCTTCATGCAAGCCCACTGTTTACATGTTCACCAATGCAGGGATTCAGTGGCCAGGTTAGCAATGTTGCTTCCTCTCCAATAAGTGCCAAGTGTGATGCTGAGATCACTCAGTCCTGCAGATCACCGGGATCTGCAAGGAAATCTGCGAGTGAATGAGAACATTTTAAGTTATAGCAACTTGGCTTCTGTGGATATGTGTATAATTAGAAGGCCCTTCCTATTGCCCATTAAAACCTCTTTAAATGGGGGATTTTAACCCACTGAATGCGAGGTCTCCAGCTCAACAACTAGGTTTCTTACCATTGAGTTAGGTACATCTTTCCAGTTAAGTCATTCTAGAACCAACCAAATGCACCATAGGGGACAAATAAAAAAATCCCTAAATTACCATTGATTGAGATGAGCTTTTAACCCATTGAATGCTAGAGAGGTCTCCAATGCATTGCTTGCTATGGATTGGAGACCCCTCCAACATTCAAGGGGTTAACAAAGTTAAATCTATGTGATTTTTTTTATTTCTCCCCTATAGTAGAGTTGGTTTGCCCTAGAACGGCTCCCCTTTTGGTTTGTGGATATGGCCCATTTCTATATTTGAACGTACTGCTCTCATAGCCCTTTGGGTGGTAGAAGCAGTTCCATTGAATACATCTCCGGGATCCAACAGGGTTCAACACTGATAGCAATGGTTAATTACATTTATAGTACATAGGGTGACCACATTTCCCTTCTGCCATTCCGGGACGTGGTCACCCTAGTTGCCCCGTCATACCTTAAGTCCCTGGTGGTCTAGCGGCGTGGAAAGTGCTCTGTGCCTCCTCCGGCACAGAGCTGAAGCTCCCGCGCGCTGTGCTCAGTAATGCAGAGCGCTGGGAGATGATGTCATCTCCCAGCGCTCTGTATTACTAGAGCGCTTGCCTCCAGGTAAGCTGCATTGCCGCCCTGGATGTCAGCCTGCAAGCGGTGTGTCATATCATGGACGCCGCGAGCGGCGTCCATGATGTGACACACCGCTTGCAGGCTGACATCCAGGGCGGCTTGGCTTCATTCCGGGACACTTCATTGTCCCGGTTGAAGGGGACCCGGGACGCGGGACATAGCTCTGAAATAAGGGACAGTCCCGGACGTTCCGGGACCCGTGGTCACCCTATAGTACAGTATGTCATTTTTCATTTAAAGTGGAACTATCACCTTCATAATATTGACCCCCAATTCTTTACTAATGTAGTGATAGGTTAAGCCATACTGTTATTATACTGAAAAAGTCTGCATTATTAAATAAAGAAACTTCTTATGTAGGTATCCAGCGGACAACAGTGCAGACATCTTAGAGGTAAGGTACCTCTGATTCTGCTCTGTGTGTCCCATGCTTAGCTCGGATTGGTGGTGACTTACTTCCATTACCTTAAGGCACAGGCACACAGAGCTTCTCTTGTAAGCTCTGTGGCCTGGATACCTACAGAAGAAGTTTATTTTCTTTAAAGGGGAACTTTCACCTCCACATGACCGGGTCTCTGTCCTTTCTTCACCCTCAGTACTCTAAATCCATGGTTGTACAAACATTCATAAGTCTACCTAAGCCTTGTAAAATATATTTTAAGTTTGTACCTCTTGACGTGACATCAGTACTGTGCTGTACCGTACGGTGCATAAGTCACTCCCACAGGGCATGATCAGTAACCGAGCGCGTTCACACTTCACTTCGGTGTGCTGTGAACAGCTCCTAACGTTACAACAAGAAGCGATTCGCATTATACTGAGGTTGCAACCTCAGTATAATGCGAATTGCTTCTTGTTGTAACGTTGGGAGCCGTTCACAGCACACCGAAGTGAAGCGTGAACGCGCTCGCCGGGGCAGCTGGGAGGGAGGTGGGAGGAGAATGAGCTAGTGCTGGGAGCTGTGCAGTGCGGAAGTGTGCAGCTACAACATAAAATATCTTAATATTTAAGTAGAATAAAAAAAAAAGCACCACCTTTCCCAGCACTGATTAACCATTTAATGAGTTGTTAAAAAAATATCTGAGCTGAAAGTTCCCCTTTAATAATGCAGACTTTTTCCTCATAATAACAGTATGGCTTTACCTGTTGCTACATTAGTAATGGATTAAGGGCAGTATTATGAAGGTGATAGTTCCGTTTTAAAGTATAGCTGTTTTATAAAGAATTAAAATCTGCTTATATGTTGTACTGGACATTTTTTTCTGTAAAATCATTTTTGAGAACTTAATCTTTATATTTTGATTTTGTTACAATGTGACACTTAATGCTAAATCCCTCTGTGATATGCTAAATAGTTCTGCTGTAGGTCTCGGTGCTATTAGACATTACTCCAGTGGTTGGCTCTGCCTGGATTCATTCTGAGCACAGTGTATGCTAATGTTTGCAGAGTACAGAAACTAATTAGCATAAAATTCCAATGGGTGGGAGAGAATATTTTACAAAAGCAACTGAATAAAAATATAGGAATTAGTAACAAAAGTGTCAAAATAATCTGACTAGGTTTGTTTACTGATATTGTCAAGCATTGTATTAGAGTACAATACAACATTAGTTTCTTATTGATATTTGGCTTGTAACCCTTTGAGTGCCAGAGCAAGCAATGCGTTGCGTACCCCTCTGGTACTCAAAGGGTTAAGAACACGTGTCCACACTGACAAAATAAAATGGATTTAGTATGACAGCTACTCCCTCACTCATTGCAGGTAGAATAACAATATTATTTTTTGGTGGCACACTGGAAAAATGCATGAAAAATCTCAGGTGCAATAATCATCGCAGACCCATTTATTGTAGGACTAGTGTAAAAGCCTGTGTACACGGGCCAAGGTCCGGGTGATGTTAACCCTTTGAGTGCCAGAGGGGTACGCAACGCATTGCACTCAAAGGGTTAAGAGGCTGGTCCTACTCTGCGTCCTGCTGCCGACACAGGCTTGCACTGTAGAGACTGGCCGAAAGCACAGAATGCTCCTAGCACAGAACTCCCAGCATTCCGTGCTCCCAGCATTCTATGCATTCGGGCAGTTTCTACTGCACATGACGGCTTCTGACAAACATTCTAGCAAATTATTATATAGGATAGGACAATAAAATTATGGACATTCGCTGAATATATTTTGACATAATTAGACGACATCTCTGGACTGTTTTGCACATGACCTTGTCTATTCTCAACAGTTCAGATTTAGAAAAGTCAACATTTTGCACTTAGAGCAGATGGGTGTTCATTGTACCATGTTATTTGTCTTTTGTTTTCTTATCTATCAGGTTGCACGAGGCTGGAACACCATAAATATCAGGGATTGATCTGCCTTCTATGGATTTGCATATCTCTGAACAGAGTGAATCAAAAAGCCATCTGAATGCACGGAACTTCATAGAAATATGTACATATATTATTGTGCTTTATAGCCTGTGCAGCAAGTTTTTTTTTCAGGCTTTACTGATTTTATTCTCATTTCATGTGACTATGCTATTTATGGTGGAGCATAAAATTGCCTGAAGTCTTTTTGTTTCTCTCTCTCTAAAGTCCAATGACCTGAATTATTTTGTGCATCCGATGCACTATTACAAACACACATTACACTGTGATGCATATGATGGTATTCATATCCTGCATAGACTTATTCCTTCTAAAATACATCTAGAAAAAAATAGTGGATGATTTTCCTGCCAAAATGCCAATTATGTCTGATATAAATTAAGCCATTGAAGACCTCTCTAGGTTAAAATATGTAAAGGGGAAACCTAGGGTACATCAATCATCTACAAGTTTCAGATAATAAAGTCTAATATTGTCAACATTTGTATATGGCCTTTAGCAATTTGTACCTATTAAAGTGTCATAATTAAAGGGATAGTAATACGTTGTTTTAAAAAGTTCTAATATTGTAGATATTTACAATAGAAGTAGAGTTACCTACCTCCCAACTCTTAAAACTTTATAGCAGTGTTTCTCAACTCCTGTCCTCAGGAACCACTAACAGGCCAGGATTTGATGATTCCCTTGTTAGAGCACAGGTGAGTTAATCAATGTGAATGAGCCTCTGATCACCACACCTGTGCTCTAGCAGAGAAATCCCTAAGTCCTGGCCTGTTAGTGGGTCCTGAGGGCAGATGTTGAGAAACGCTGTTTTATAGTTTTTGAGTTTGTAGCATTTAAATTTCCCCCCTCCTGCCCCTTTCAGAGACGTCAGCACTCTAGCTGAGAGAGGCTGATCCTGGTCCCGGGAACAGTTGAGAATCTTCAGCAGAGCCGAGATAGCTTTATTTAGAATGAAGACAGAGGAAGACAGGCTGCATTGCTTGCCTAGAAGGATAATCGGGAAAGCCAAATGGGGTTTAAAAAGAGTAACCCCCCCGTACTCTCTAGCTGACCCTGAAATATTGACTGAACTGTAATTATTCTTTGCAGTTTTACAGTTCAGGTATGTGGGGCCATGACCACAACTTCCATAGACTACAAGGGACCAGTTTTCTTGATGTAAAAAAACTATGCAATCAACTACATTTAAGAAATTTACCTCAGATTTCACCAGAGTTCAATTAAAGGCCTAGTAAGGCGGCTTTCGCATGGGTGACATTGTGATAATGACAGCAAAGTATGAAAAATATGCATACGTTTAGAATGATTGTGTCCTGTTGGTCATTTTACAGCACCAATAGGAACTGTGTTTGTCTCACAGAGACTCGGCATGCTGCAGCTTTCTGCAGCTACAGATCTATAGTAAAGGTTTCAATTGAATAGCACCGACATTGCACAGCTATTGCAGGAAGCTGCATTTTCCCTGTAATTTTTTTCGTTATGTTTATATTGAGAGAATATGATGCTGGGAAAATCTTCCTATACTGCAGCACTTAGAACACACCAAGCTTTTTAGTTGCTACACAAAATATGTGGTATAAAAAAGACTCACTACAAAAAGTTGAACTTCAAAAGTTGATGGTGTGGTTAAACATCCTTATATAATAATTTGCTAAATGTGTGTTTGTCAAAAGCCATCATGCTTAGTAGAGACGTCTGTGCTCGCTGCAGTCATGCACATTACAGACTGCCCGCGCCGCGGCTGATAATGGAGTGGGGCTCCGAATCTAGACCGTAGTCAGAGAGAACTACGGTCTGAATTCGGAGTGCCCCACTTCGTATCAGCTGCGGCGCGGGTGCATGACTGCACCGCGGCCTTTGCCGGGAGGCACTGTGGCCCGTGTACACGGGCTCTTCAACTAGTATAAATATAAACTACAAGACATGAGACCCTGCATCTATAAGTAGATTTAAAGGGATAGTAATGTTTCACAATAAAAGCAGCTGCAATTAATCTTCATAGTATTTGGGCCATGGAGAGTGTTGTATCAATACTGTCCGAGTTGTAGTTAAAGCGTAATTGAATGATAAAGTATCCCCCTCCCGCCCCTTTTACTGTTGTAACACTGCTCACTTCAGAGCAACAAGACTGTCCGGATGGATCGCAGAGAAGGACAATCTTCAGTGAGCATAAGAAAAACCTGTCAAGGAGGATAGGGTTTTCTTTATGCTCACGGTAAGAAGATTGGGGGAAACTTTCAACTAAAATTACAAGGAGATACAATGATATGGACATTTAAAATGATATAGTGCATTATATAAATGTATAATATAATAAATATAGTAGAATAAATAATCAAAAATACTTTATCTGGTGATATTACTATTCCTTTTATCCTGTTCTGAGCATAGCTGAGACGCACCTTAAACTGTGGAGCTGTAGTACAGGGTTAGGCAATATTTTTCTCTCCAGCTGTTAGGGACCACAGCTCCCATCATCCCCAGCCAGCTGTTACTTTAGTCCAGGGGTTTACAGATTTTTTGCAGTGATGGAAAAGTACTTGGAACTGCACATCCTCAGTGGAACCCTATCCAGCAAGCATTTTAACTGCTTGGTTGCTAGAATGTTCTCCAGCTTATTGCTTTTCAATGTGTTGGAGACCTCCCTAGCATGCAAGGGGTTAAAATAATAGCATTTTCAAATCTATTGGAATGCTAAATTGTAATAAAACTATCATTAACTCCTTAAGGATCACCTAATCTGGGGGTGGGCGGCCATTAAGGACCACAGAACTTTTTTCTCCAGAAGCAAAAAGAAAGAGCCAAATAGTGAAAACCACCTTCATTAAAACTATTCAAGATATAAAGTGATATACTCACATATTATACAGGTCAAACAGCTGATATCAGGCAGTCTGACAAACGCTCATATGGAGAGAACCAACCCGTCTCCATTCTGGTAGCTCCTGCAGGAAAAATTCTTCAAGTAATGCTGAGGCGGGGACTTCAATATTCAAAAATGTATGAATGTATTAAAAAGTGCTAAAACATACACTTTAAAAGGCTAGTGTTCAGGCACACGTTTTAGACCATTCCAATGAAGGGATTCCATGTAAGTAACGAGATCCCGGCACTTCTCAAGCGCCAGAGTGTCGACCGACACGGATCTCCTGCGGACAGCTTTACAGCTGTCAGTAGGAGATATCAAACTTTAAACGTCCGTATCTCTTAAACCATATCGGTTTGAGAGATACGTTTTTTTGCATTTAGATCAGCTTTTTAAGCTCTTCTAAATGCAAATAAGTTTTTTTTAGACATTACTAACACTTTAAACCTTTGAGTGCCAGAGGGGTACACAATGCATTGCAAAGTAATGCAATGTGTACCCCTAATACACTCAAACGGTTAATTTGTTTATTAATTATCTAAAAGTAGGGATTGAAAGTAGCGTCTCAGTTTTTGCTGATCTTTGTGTGAGGTAATACATAAAGGACAGGATTGTATTTCCTCTGTTGAAAGATTGGATAAACAGAGAGAATGGGTGGAAAAGTGACAGATGAGGTTTAATACAGAAAAATGTTAGGTTATCTATATTAAAAAAAACAGATGTAAAATAACAAACAAAATAAGTATCTTGTAATACCTTTTTTATTGGACTAGCAGAATTGTGGATTGACAAGCTTTCGGGAGAACCTCCCTTTCTCAAGTCTAAAGCATTTCTGACTCAATCTCCACTCTATTAAAAAAACAGTGAGTCCCTTAACATGTGTTAAAGGGTTAGTAATGTCCTAGATTGCCAAAAAGTAATATTGTAGAAAAATTAAAAAGAAATCTATCTGTGCAAGTCCTATCTCTCAAACCTTTATGGAACGTTTTAAAGTTCCCCTTTCCCTGATGGCAGCTGTAAGCTGACAGCAGGAGATCCTGGTCCAGGGACCGGCAGGCTGCTCTTCAGCAGAGCTGAGATAATGGAATGGAAATAGTACATTGGAACGGTCTACAGAGTGTGCTTGCAAACCAGACACACTTTACAGACCGTTCCAATGAAGTATTTCTTTTCAATTTCAAAATCGCGGCTCTGCTGAAGAGCCGCCTCAAGGCAGACGACTCGAATCTCCTGCTGTCAGCTTTACAGCTGACATCAGGAGAGAGGGAACTTTAAAACGTTCTCTCTCTCAAACCATAAAGGTTTGAGAGATAGGACTTGCACAGATAGATTTATTTTTAATGTATCTACAATATTACTTTTTAGCAATCAAGGACATTACTAACCCTTTAAAGCCACCACATGTAATAGACTCCCAAATTCAACTACTTTTTCACTGTGTCCAATGGGTGCAAATTTTGTTCTCATTGGACATTTTTACACGTCGGTAGTTATTTACAGCACAGTTAATAGAATACCAAACTTTGCTTTCAAAACCACCTTCACCAGTTTTTTTTTTTTTTTTTTTTTTTACCGGTAGGTATAGTAGCGGGCAATAAGTTGTATGCTACACAGCTACAATTAGATGCTTGGATGCTTGTGAGATCTCGTTTTGGGGACTTCTCTAGTATCCAAATGGTTAAATATCACAGTTACAGACATTAATTTAAAGTGACAGTCAATCTCCTTTTTGACTTTATGTATTCTCCAGGTTAAATTGCCTATGATTTTTATTTGTCTATGTATGTTTTTCTCACCTATATTTTTACACTTTAATGTCTCTGAATTTCAGTTTCCAGAGAGATTTCTAACAGAGAATGTGAAGGCAAGAATAGCCATACAAGGTTGCTTTTTCTCTGTAACAGAAAAGTCTGCCTCTACTACATCATACATAGCAATCAGTGCTGCAAGGATTATGCTAAATTTTACAGTCCCTGACAGAAACCTCTCGGGCACCAGAAATACAGTGAGCTCCCTGTCAGAGGAGTGCATGTGTAAAAAAAAGATGAAGATTAAAAAAGTATAGTCAATTTGACTAAACATATTATGGATTTGCAGAATATGTAAAGCCAAAACGGAAGTATACTGTCACTTTATAGGAGCTGTAATGTAATATTATAAATGCATGTGTTGTAATAATTTTCCTGCCGAATTAAATTAGGATACCCCCACTACTGTGAGATGCCCTTAACTGCTGGCCACGCGGCCGGTAGTTAAAGGGCATTTGCATATTTTACTAAGCTTGCTTCTTTGGGAAAAGACAGTATAAAACGTGTGCCTGTTCTGTGCACCCCCAAAATGGCTCCTATTAGCCATTTGTGGGGGTCCAAAGTACATACCCTCTAAGGCAATAGTGGAGTTGGATACAATCAGAAGACCGCAGCTGAAAACCAGTTGTTACAGGCACAGCCCCACAGACGGGTAGGATTGGTGTTGAAAACCTGCCTCTAGCAGTATATGGGAGACTTGCTTATGGTCAGGGCTGGATTACATCCCAGGGCCCCTAGGCAAGGCACTCTTGGCACCCTTAGCTCCACCCATGACCACACCCCCATTTCTCATATGGCCCCACCAACTATTTCCTGGCACAGAAAATACCCTTGGCCTATAACAAGCAAAACCAAAAAAAAGGCTTTAACCCCCTTGGTTGCTAGAGATATCTCCAATGCATTGCTTCATAATGCGTTGCAGAGCTCCTGTCATCTAAGGGGTTAAATAATCCTATATTATAATTTGCTAAGGATGTTTGTCAGAAGCAGTCATGCACAGTAGAGACGGCTGTGTGTGCTGCAGTCATGCGCAGTACAGACTGCCCACGCCGTGGCTGATACAGAGCGGGGAGCTCCATATTCAGACCGGAGTCCTCTCTGTGCACCTTCCGGTATTGGAGTAACCCCGCTCCGTATCAGCCGTGGCATGGACAGTCAGTACTGTGCATGACTGCAGCGCCGCCAGTGTTGGCCCGTGTACACGGGCTTTAAAACTAGTAACCTATAGAGGAGTATAAAAACTGGCACAGGGAAATTGAGATTGCTCTGACCACACTCACAATTCAGAATGTGGGTGTGTCCAGCACAGCTGAGGCACCACCCCACAAAATTTGGAGCTTTAGGCAGTTGCGTTCTCTGACTTTCCGGCCCTGGTTATGGTCCCACCTGACTAAACTGAAGTCTCACAGTCTATAGTTCATCATGCGATCTGCAGGAACATAACAGGGATTACTTTGTGACCCCCGTTCAGCTCTCCCACTGATCTACTGGAGCTCACAGTGAAGACCTGGCTTCTTTGGAATGTTTCTTCCCAGGGAGCAGGACTGCCAAAATGGCATAATCCCTGTGATACGTGTCCCTTACATTACATGGTCACCGGGTGCCGCTGTTGCTGTCACTTTCTAAAGAGTGCTTTTGTCTAAGACTCATGCTGTCACATAGTGAACACAAGGAATATACCTGTTCTCCTTTGGACACCAGAGGCAGTGTTGCTAACAGATTAATTAAAGGAGAAGTAAAACCTTCTAATAATGACCTTATTATATCCAGAGAATCCCAATGTCCTCTATGAATTTTGTCCTTGTGCATTTGTTCATTTTCAATCAGTTGTGGATCTCGGGACCATGAAGGCAGAGATGACAGTTGCTGGCAGTTTTTTCTAGATGAAGCACACAGAGTGGATGAGTCTACTTAATGCTTTGCAATGCATTGCATACCACTCTGGCACTCAAGGGGTTAATCAAGGAAATCCCTAAAATCCTGTCCTGTGGGTAGCCCTTGGGAACCAAACTTGGGCACCCCTTCCCTACAATATGTATATTTCATAATGAAACATGACTGCTTTTTCGGCCTGTTGCCCCGGGATACCCCTTTCAGCTGAATGACATCCAGTCACACACAGGTCCTTGTGTCGGCAGGCAATGAGGACTTGGTGCTTGGATGTTTTCCTGGGAACCAACTGGTGACCTTTACAGTTATCCCGGTGGGAGGAGAAATAAGAGTCCAATTAGCAGCACAAAATAAACCACATTGTACAGTACATGCTGACATTCTTCAGACAAATTAAGTTAGAAAATATAAATATAACTCTAAAAACTTTTCAAATAAATAAACATTGTTGATTGAACCATGTTTATTTGTTTCTAGTTCATTTTTTTGCCAAATAACTTTAAGAAATGAAATATCAATCTAGACTTTAAAGGAGCAGTCATGTGTTTTTTTATTTGCTGTCTGCGCTGCCCGGGGGGGCAGGAGGTCAGAGGTCGGCAGCAGGCAGCGAATCATGGGGCTGCGATTTTCACAGGATCCTGTGAAAATCTTTGCAGTGAGACTCACCGCTGCAGTGGTCCCTGAACTGCACCGTGTGCCCAATCATGGGGACAACACTGTACACCATGGCTTGTATATAATGTAAACAGCCAGTTCTCTATAATCTGCCCAGGCTGAGAGACCTGCCCATAATCTCTATAGAATGACAGAGACTGGAGAGTTTACCTCCTCTTTATCACACCTTAGTCATAACCACAAGTGGTAACTGTTTTCAGTTGCTGTCCTGTAGATGCACTCCTGTACTTACCAGTTTATCTTTAGTTTATGATAATTATATGAGACTAGTTGAAGAGCCCGTCACACGGGCCACAGTGCCACTGCCAGGGGTCGCGGGGCAGTCACGCAAAGTAGAGACTGCACGCGCCACAGCTGATACAGAGCTGGACTTCTGTATCAGCTGCGGAGTGGGCAGTCTCTACTGTTCATGACTGCATTGTTACACACGCTTTAGCGAATTATTATATAGGATAGAATATGATTATATTCTGTGCAAGGAAAGAGTGGATGGGATCTGTGACCATCGGTGGGGTACAAGGATGCCTCGCCTAGGGGCATCTGATATTTAAATCTGGATCTGACTACATACATGTATATGTAAACATTAGTGTTGAGCGAGCATGCTCGGCCGATGCTCGGATCGGCTCGAGCATCGCTCTGCTCGGCACATGGCGGTACTCGTACGAGTACCGCATGTGCTCGCCCGCCATGTTCGGGTCTCCTCCCCGCACGTTTTGCGGCTGCTGCGCAGCCAATAAACGTGCAGGGAGGCTCTGACATCGGTGTAATGCCAGCAGCCATGTTGGCTGCTGGCATTACACTGATTGGCTGGCCAGAACCCGTGGTCAGGTGCTGTATAGCACCGGACCATCGAGTTCGGCTCAGTCTGAGCCAGGGAGAGCTGAGGATAGGAAGGGAAAGGCAGTGTAGGGAGGAAAAAAAAAAATTGTGACAAAAAAGAACCAAAAGTCCTTTTTAGGACTACTGTGTGTGGGGGCAGCAGGTTATATTGTGTGTGGGGGGAAAAAAACAAAAAAAAAAAAAAAAAAAATATTCTGTTTAGTGTGAAAAGTTGCAGATTAGAGCACATTCTGTTTAGTGTGCACAGTTGCAGATTAGAGCACATTCTGTTTAGTGTGCAAAGTTGCAGATTAGAGCACATTCTGTTTAGTGTGCAAAGTTGCAGATTAGAGCACATTCTGTTTAGTGTGCAAAGTTGCAGATTAGAGCACATTCTGTTAAGTCTTCAAACTAAAATATCAAAGTCACGTATTCCATTCAGTGTGCGTCGCCGCAGTTTAGCAGCACATTCTGAGTACTGTGCAGAGTTGCAGAATAGGAAGAAATACTGTTAAGTCTTCAAACTAAAATATCAAAGTCACATATTCCATTCAGTGTGCTTCGCCGCAGTTTAGCAGCACATTCTGTGTACTGTGCAGAGTTGCAGAATAGGAAGAAATACTGTTAAGTCTTCAAACTAAAATATCAAAGTCACATATTCCATTCAGTGTGCTTCGCCGCAGTTTAGCAGCCTATTCTGTGTACTGTGCAGAGTTGCAGAATAGGAAGAAATACTGTTAAGTCTTCAAACTAAAATATCAAAGTCACATATTCCATTCAGTGTGTTTCACCGCCGTTTAGCAGCCTATTCTGTGTACTGTGCAGAGTTGCAGAATAATAAGAAATACTGTTAAGTCTTCAAACTAAAATATCAAAGTCACATATTCCATTCAGTGTGCTTCGCCGCAGTTTAGCAGCCTATTCTGTGTACTGTGCAGAGTTGCAGAATAGGAAGAAATACTGTTAAGTCTTCAAACTAAAATATCAAAGTCACATATTCCATTCAGTGTGTTTCACCGCCGTTTAGCAGCCTATTCTGTGTACTGTGCAGAGTTGCAGAATAATAAGAAATACTGTTAAGTTTTCAAACTCAAATATTAAAGTCACATATTCCATTCAGTGTGTTTCACCGCAGTTTAGCAGCCTTTTCTGTGTACTCTGCAGAGTTGCAGAATAATAAGAAATACTGTTAAGTTTTCAAACTCAAATATTAAAGTCACATATTCCATTCAGTGTGTTTCACCGCCGTTTAACAGCCTATTCTGTGTATTCTGTACAGTTGCAGAATAATAAGAAATACTGTTAAGTTTTCAAACTCAAATATTAAAGTCACATATTCCATTCAGTGTGTTTCACCGCCGTTTAACAGCCTATTCTGTGTACTCTGTACAGTTGCAGAATAATAAGAAATACTGTTAAGTTTTCAAACTCAAATATTAAAGTCACATATTCCATTCAGTGTGTTTCACCGCCGTTTAACAGCCTATTCTGTGTACTCTGTACAGTTGCAGAATAATAAGAAATACTGTTAAGTTTTCAAACTCAAATATTAAAGTCACATATTCCATTCAGTGTGTTTCACCGCCGTTTAACAGCCTATTCTGTGTACTCTGTACAGTTGCAGAATAATAAGAAATACTGTTAAGTTTTCAAACTCAAATATTAAAGTCACATATTCCATTCAGTGTGTTTCACCGCCGTTTAACAGCCTATTCTGTGTACTCTGTACAGTTGCAGAATAATAAGAAATACTGTTAAGTTTTCAAACTCAAATATTAAAGTCACATATTCCATTCAGTGTGTTTCACCGCCGTTTAACAGCCTATTCTGTGTACTCTGTACAGTTGCAGAATAATAAGAAATACTGTTAAGTTTTCAAACTCAAATATTAAACTCACATATTCCATTCAGTGTGTTTCACCGCAGTTTAACAGCCTATTCTGTGTACTCTGTACAGTTGCAGAATAATAAGAAATACTGTTAAGTTTTCAAACTCAAATATTAAAGTCACATATTCCATTCAGTGTGTTTCACCGCCGTTTAACAGCCTATTCTGTGTACTCTGTACAGTTGCAGAATAATAAGAAATACTGTTAAGTTTTCAAACTCAAATATTAAAGTCACATATTCCATTCAGTGTGTTTCACCGCCGTTTAACAGCCTATTCTGTGTACTCTGTACAGTTGCAGAATAATAAGAAATACTGTTAAGTTTTCAAACTCAAATATTAAAGTCACATATTCCATTCAGTGTGTTTCACCGCCGTTTAACAGCCTATTCTGTGTACTCTGTACAGTTGCAGAATAATAAGAAATACTGTTAAGTTTTCAAACTCAAATATTAAAGTCACATATTCCATTCAGTGTGTTTCACCGCCGTTTAACAGCCTATTCTGTGTACTCTGTACAGTTGCAGAATAATAAGAAATACTGTTAAGTTTTCAAACTCAAATATTAAAGTCACATATTCCATTCAGTGTGTTTCACCGCCGTTTAACAGCCTATTCTGTGTACTCTGTACAGTTGCAGAATAATAAGAAATACTGTTAAGTTTTCAAACTCAAATATTAAACTCACATATTCCATTCAGTGTGTTTCACCGCAGTTTAGCAGCCTATTCTGTGTACTCTGCAGAGTTGCAGAATAATAAGAAATACTGTTAAGTTTTCAAACTCAAATATTAAAGTCACATATTCCATTCAGTGTGTTTCACCGCAGTTTAGCAGCCTATTCTGTGTACTCTGTACAGTTGCAGAATAATAAGAAATACTGTTAAGTTTTCAAACTCAAATATTAAACTCACATATTCCATTCAGTGTGTTTCACCGCCGTTTAACAGCCTATTCTGTGTACTCTGTACAGTTGCAGAATAATAAGAAATACTGTTAAGTTTTCAAACTCAAATATTAAAGTCACATATTCCATTCAGTGTGTTTCACCGCAGTTTAGCAGCCTATTCTGTGTACTCTGCAGAGTTGCAGAATAATAAGAAATACTGTTAAGTTTTCAAACTCAAATATTAAAGTCACATATTCTGTGTAAGATGAAGAAGGCGGGTAAAAAGGGACGGGGAAGTGGACGTGATCCTGAAAGTTCAGGGCGCGGGTCAGGACGCGGAGAAACTGTGCCTGGTGCCAGAGCACAAGAAAGAAAGACATCCACCATACCTAGCTTCATGTCTAATTTTACAGGGCGTCGCAGGACATCACTCTCGAGGTCCGACCACTGCGAACAGGTGGTCGGTTGGATGACAGCTGATACTGCTTCCAGTCGGTTAAGCACCACCCTGTCTTCCACCAAGTCCACTCTCAGTAGCCAAGAGTCTGGTCAACATAATCCTCACTCTGATCATCCTTCCTCCCACCATACACGGTCTGGTCAAAGAAGTGATCCCACACTGGGATATAGTGAGGAGCTCGTCTCATCACCAATCCTTCATTTGACCCTCTCTCCAAGCACGCTTGCAGAGGAACATGACATCTTGTGCCCTGATTCACAACCTCTAGAGGCTACCCAATCACAAGAAGATGACAGATGTGAACGGCATTTAAGGTCAAAGGAAGTAGTGGATGATGATGATGATGATGATGAGACACAGTTGCCATTAAATCAACCACTATTTCCGTCTCAAGACCTTGTTGAGGAGAATGTTATACAGTTGTCAATGACTGAGTATGTGGTGGGATCAAGACTTGAGGAGGATGATCAGAGTGAGGAAGTGGAGGAGGACTTGGTGGACGATGAGGTGACTGACCCCACCTGGGAAGGTGTAGAGCCGAGCGATGACAGCAGTCCTGAGGGTGAGCCATCTGCAGCACCGCAACAGGCTGGAAGAGGCAGTGGTGTGGCTACAGAAAGAAGGCGGACCGCACCAAACCGGCCCGCAAATGTTCCACGGAGCACCCCCTTGCGTAAATCTACCTTGCCAAGGGGTAGGTGTTCCGCGGTATGGCGTTTTTTTAAGGAAAGTGCGGACGACAAAAGAATTGTAGTTTGCAACCTGTGCCACACCAGAATGAGCCGAGGCATGAACACTAGAAACCTCACCACCACCAGCATGATCCGACACATGGCATCCAAGCACCGTAGTAAGTGGGAGGAACGCCTGGATCGCCCATCTGTGTCTGCAGGCCACACCACTGCCTCCTCTTCCCCTGTTTTCGGTGCCGGCCAATCGCCTGTCGAAGGCGCAGGCCCGCATACCTCCCGCCCTGCACCTGTAGCATCTGAAGCACCATCAGCGACCACATCCACTTCCCTGTCCCAGCACAGCGTCCAAATGTCGTTACCCCAGGCATTTGAGCGCAAGAGAAAGTACCCAGCCACCCACCCACAGGCCATAGCACTAACCTCACACCTTTCCAAATTACTGGCCATCGAAATGCTGCCATTTAGGCTTGTGGACACTGAGTCCTTCCGCAGCCTGATGGCAGCAGCTGTCCCTCGGTACGCGGTCCCCAGCCGCCACTACTTTTCCCGGTGTGCCATCCCCGCATTACACCACCATGTGTCCCGTAACATCACCCGTGCCCTGACCAACGCAGTTACTGGGAAGGTCCACTTAACGACTGACACATGGACAAGTGCTTGTGGCCAGGGACGCTACATTTCCCTGACGGCACACTGGGTGAATGTCGTGGAGGCTGGGAGCGACTCGGACCCTGGGATGGCACGGGTGCTACCCACGCCGAGGATTGCGGGCCCTACCTCCATCAGGGTTTCCACCAGCACCTACGTTATTGGCTCCTCCTCCTCCGTTTCCACCTCCGAATTCTCTACACACACCGCCACTCCCCCATCAGCCAGTAGCTGGAAGCAGTGTAGCACTGCAGTGGGGAAGCGTCAACAGGCCGTGCTGAAGCTGATCTGCCTTGGGGACAAACAGCACACGGCCTCAGAGCTGTTGCAGGGGATTAGTCACCAGACCGAGCAGTGGCTCTCGCCACTCAACCTGCAACCAGGCATGGTTGTGTGTGATAATGGGCGTAACTTGGTGGCGGCTTTGGAGCTCGGCAAGCTCACACACGTACCATGCCTAGCGCATGTATTTAATTTAGTGGTGCAGCGATTTCTAAAAACCTACCCCGATGTGCATGATCTCTTGACCAAGGTGCGCCGCGTGTGTGCACATTTCCGTAAGTCATCAACAGCTTCAGCCGGCCTGTTGAAGCTGCAGCAGCGCTTACAATTGCCAGCTCACCGGCTGCTGTGTGACGTGAGCACGCGCTGGAACTCCACCTTCCACATGTTGGCCCGGCTTTGTGAGCAGCAGAGGGCAGTAGTGGAGTACCAGCTGTTACACGGTCGTCGCCTCTCCGTTCAACTTCCTGTAATCAGAAGTGAGGAGTGGGAATGGATGTCAGACCTCTGTGAGGTTTTACGCAATTTTGAGGAATCGACACAGATGGTGAGCGGCGATAACGCTATTATCAGTGTAACCATCCCACTTCTGTGTCTACTGAAACGCTCGCTGCTCACAATTAAAACCGACGCTTTGCATGTGGAAGAGGTGGAAATGGGGGAGAAAGAGCTTACACAAGGTGATAGCCAGAGCACCCTCACTTCGTCTTCTCAGCGACAATTGGAGGAGGCGGAGGAGGAGGAGGAGGAGGAAGACACGGTTGCCTCCGCTACAGAGGGTAGCCATGGAACTTTAGTTCCATCTCTTCAGCGTGGGTGGGCAGAAGAGGAGGAAGAGGATGAGGAGATTGAGAGTCATCCTCCTGGTGAGGACAGCGAAATCTTGACTGTTGGTACTCTGGCACACATGGCTGACTTTATGTTAGGCTGCCTTTCCCGTGACCCACGCGTTGTACGCATTTTAGACAACACGGATTACTGGGTGTTCACCCTTCTGGACCCCCGCTACAAAGAGAATTTCTCATCTCTCATTCCTCCGGTGGAGAGGACAAGCAAAATGTTGCAATACCAGAAGGTTCTTGTCGAAAAATTGCTCCAAAATTTTCCATCTGACAACGCTGGCGGCAGAGTACGTGCTACCTTGGCCAACCGAGAAGGGGAGAAAAGGGGAGCACACAGCAGTTCCGAGAAAGGCAGGGCAACACTCTCCA
Source organism: Rhinophrynus dorsalis (assembly GCA_037306005.1). Taxonomy (NCBI): domain Eukaryota; kingdom Metazoa; phylum Chordata; class Amphibia; order Anura; family Rhinophrynidae; genus Rhinophrynus; species Rhinophrynus dorsalis. Next base: position 55,371,404 of record CM074720.1, read on the forward strand.
AGGCGTGGGACACCTTCATGACACCCCGCCAGCACCCTCACCCTGATGCGCAGCCTAGTGTCACAAGGAGGGAAAAGTTTTGGAAGATGGTGAAGGAGTACGTAGCAGACCGTGTCAGCGTCCTCAATGATCCCTCTGTGCCTTACAACTACTGGGTGTCCAAGCTGGACACGTGGTATGAACTGGCACTCTACGCCTTGGAGGTGCTGGCCTGCCCTGCCGCCAGCGTTCTGTCTGAGCGGGTATTTAGTGCTGCTGGTGGCATCATAACAGATAAGCGTATCCGCCTTTCCACCGACAATGCTGATAGGTTGACACTTATAAAAATGAACAAGGCCTGGATTTCCCCTGACTTCTCCACTCCACTGGAGGAAAGCCCCGGGGGAACATAAACTCACTTTATATATGTTATTTACAATGATGTGAATACTCTGTATTCCCATTCACCCCTTCCACCCAAAAAACGGGTATATGGTTGACTCTTAATCTTCTCATCCTCCTCCTCCTCTTCCATATGCCCTGTGCTATAATTTTTATATAAGGCCAGCTCACCAGCGGGCCCTGTGATATAATTTTTATATAGGGCCAGCTCACCAGCGGGCCCTGTTTGCCAATTTTTATATAGGTCAGCTCACCAGCGGGCCTTCTCATATAATGTTTTATTGGGTCAGCTCTCTAGCGGGCCCTCTCATATAATGTTTTATAGCGTCAGCTCACTAGCGGGCCTTCGCATATAATGTTTAGGATGGTCAGCTCTGCAGCAGACCCTCACCCATAATGTTTTAGATGGTCGGCTCAGCGCACGTTTCCCTCTTAATCATGGCCTCAGTTCAATAAAATCAAGGAAATTTTTGGGAGAATTTGCCTCTGTGCACGTTTCCCTCTTAATCATGGCCTCAGTTCTGAAAATCAAGGAAATTTTTGGGAGAATTTGCCTCTGCGCACGTTTCCCTCTTAATCATGGCCTCACTTCCGAAAATCAAGGAAATTTTTGGGATAATTTGCAGATGATATACAAGTAAATATACAGCAAATATTGTTTGGTAACAATTTTTCGCCTAAAGTCGTTTTTATTTTCCTTTTTGTGTGTTTTATGGTCAGTCTGTAAAAATGGCGTACTACGGGCGAAAGATCGTTCCCAGCAGCGATGTTGGAGTCCAAGATGCATCCAGACATCCTCCCTATGCTGTCCCTGAACCATTTCTGTGGTGTTTCCATCATTTTCTGCCCTTTTCCTATGGACCAGGCACCCTCCCCTCATCAGAGCAGGGGGTGCCTGGTGTAATGCTCGAGTCCTCCCATTGACTTCAATGGGGCTCGGGTGTTCGGCCGAGCACTCGAGCCTCAGGGGGTGCTCGGTCAGAGCACCCGAACACCCGAGCATTGGGGTGCTCGCTCATCACTAGTAAACATATATTTGCCTAATACTATGAAGTTCATTTATTAAAGGGTGAATTGCAAATGCTAGAAACATTTTTTCCTGCGCATGTGCTCATTTATCAGAGAGCAATTGCAAGGATAAACCAATCAAATGTGTCAAACCCACCATACCAGATCCTGGCATATTCCATGTTAATCTATGGGAAATAATAAAAAATATACACACATCCAAAAAAGTTGCACATGCATCTGCTTTTAACCTCTTAGATCAGGGGTGGCCAACATGAGATCCTCTGGCTGTTGTGGACTACAACGCTCAACGTTAAATCTCTAGGTTCTCAAAAGACCTGGAGCTTGATCCCACTTAATGTAGCCCAATTTCACCATAACTGTTAGGGAGATGCCAGCACATGCCGTAAGTGGGCAACAAGAACCGGAGCATTAAGTATGAGTCCTAGGGATTTTGCCCCTCAGCCAATACCCAGTAATGACCCTGCTGGGTATAATATTAATTGTAATTCACAGCAACTGGAGGGCTGTAGGTTTCCTAACCCTGCTTTAGACATTAAATACCTAAGTACAATAGATATCCTTCATACAGCATTAGTCTATATCCATTTTATGTATTGTATCTGCAGATGCCCATATTTATTGATCTCCATTTTAGTTTGTCTATAGTTTACACTTACAATAGGCATAGCTAGAACCTTCAGACCTGTCCCATAGATTCCAGTTTCTAGTCTTCAGTACTGCATGCTTTCTCCTGCACAGAGAGTTCCTACTTTACACCCCTTTATGCTTTTTTTAACTTCAAACCCCATCCATTACGCTCATTTGTCTGCAAATATTGTTTAAGACCCACCACTTAATGATATGGATTGTGCCATTTGGACACTTTCACTTATGTATTCCTTAGCTGAAACTGGATGTTCCCCTGATTCATAATAATTTTCAACAGTCCAGTCTGACTAGAGTCATTCTCTTTATCTGACTGAGCTGGTGGGGGAAATTAAAAATCCAACACTGAAGCTCATGTTCTGGGATTGGATGTAAGTACTGAAATCTGTGCCTGAACACAAAGGTATGTAGCAGAGAGTACATGATAACTTTTGTGCATACCTGTGCATGTTCTCTGCCACAGAAAGCAAGCCATGGACTCCTGCCCTACTGCATGCACAGGAAAATGGATGTAATTTAACACTGATTTCCTTTTCACTGAGAGCAAGTAGATGAAATCTGGATTACTCTTCATCTTTAGGAAGACACCTTAAAGTGATAGTAATGTTTCACAAAAAAAAGCAGCTCTGATTAATCTCCATAGTATTTGTGCCACGGAGAGCGTTATTTCAGTACTGTCAGAGTTGTAGTTCAAGAGTAATTGAATGATAAAGTATCCCCTTCCCGCCCCTTTTACCTAGTGTAAGCCCCCCCCCCCCCGATGTGGAATCTGCTCACAGAAAGGGACAGTCTTCTTACTGCGATCATAAGGAAAGCCCTGCCCCCCTTGATAGGATTTTCAGGTTTTTCCTTATGCTCACTGAAGATTGTCCTTCTCTGTGATCCATCCGGAAAGTCTTGCTGATTAAAGTGGGGGAGTGGGATACTTTATCATTCAATTACTCTTGAACTACAACTCAGACGGTATTGAAATTACGCTCTCCATGGCCCAAATACTATGAAGATTAATCGGAGCTGCTTTTGGTGAAACATTACTATTCTTGGTCCTGGACCGTCATGGAATTCTGGGCTCCACACGCGGCTGCACACCGTTCGGGGAGTCTGGAATTGGATTTGGCAAGAAAAAAAATGTCCCTGGTCCTTAAGTGATTGCCAAGTGCATGCGCAGCCGGTCCTTAGGGGGTTAAGGAATATAAAAATCAAAGCAACAATGAGAAATACTCACCAAAAACTAACAAAACAAAAATGTCCCTATTCTATGGCTACTCACTACTCAGGGTGAATGGTAATCCAGATGTGGACCCCTTGTTCTCATTGGTTAGGCAAACCAGCTGCACTTCACCAATGAGGATCAAACATATTGTCACATGAACCACTGGAGTCTTTGTCTGTGCCTGGAAGTGTTATCCCAAGAACCCCAGAGACTGTGGACATTTCTGTGCCCAAAGAGACTGACAAACATGGACTGCTGGCTTGCTTCCAAGGCAATGGACATTAAGGGTTAATTATTTGAGTTTACCTAAAGTTAATTGCAATGTGTATTGTAACCACTCAAGGCAGTGTATTGTGAACTGTACTGAGACCCCCTGTGGTGTGGTAATTCATTCAAGCCCTCAAGTCTTTGTGTCCATTGTCTGAGTTCATCAACCCTTTTGTATTTGAAATGTAGTCAAGTCTGAGTCATTGAAATTGTTAGACCATTTGCCATTGACCTTTTGTCTATCGTGATTGAATTACATTCCTATTGTATCTGCTTATTTAAATGTAAGGTTGGAGTATAAATATGTGTGGTTTGTTCCAATAAAGAGAGTTCTTGTCTTACCTACACTGGTGTTGTCTGGTGGGGTAAGCTTGCTGCATCCAGAGTGTAGTTCTGGTTTACCCTGACACTAGTTCTGCCTGGTGATTTAGGGTACATTACTGTATGCTGCGGGAGCCTTTGCTGGTGGATTTTGGGAAGAAGTTATGTAATCTGTGTGTTGGTTTTTTTTTTAATTTAATGCAGGCTATGGCAAAATTTACCATTTTAAAAATGAGCCAGTGACGTCGCTTCAGGACAGGCTGAGGGGCAACTCTGTCCCGCAGCGTGTCAATCTTCATCTCTTCCCCTCCCCAAGTAGAGCCTCGTTCCAACCTCCTCAGATGACGGAGGATTTCTGCATGTGAGCTGGAGCGGTCTCTTGCCAATTGGACCACTCCAGCTCATACAGAGGAACCCTCCGTCATCAATGGAGATTGGAACAAGGCGCTACTTGGGGAGAGAAGGAAATGAAGATTGACAGGCTGCGGGACAGAGTTGACCCACAGCCTATCCTGGTCCTTAAAGGGTTAAACAATTAAGGGACACTTACTCCGAGGATATGATTCCCCCTTTAAAGCACCAGTAGGATGATTAGTTTATATATCTTATTTCTCAGTTTGTGTTAGAACTGTTGGTTACTGAGCAATCAAGGTCATTTTGAGGCTGTAAAGAAATAGTTTAACACCATTTCTTCAGGATGAATAATTGCACAGTATAAGAATACAGACAAAAGAATAGGCCTAACTGTTTGCTGGGCATAGCAGTGTAAGAAATGACATGGTTTATATTTAACCTTTTGGGCGGGGCTGGATTTCCCAATAGGCAGAGTACTGAATAGTGGGTGTGGCCAGAGCAATCTCAATGTCCCTGCACCAGTTTTATACCTCTTTACAGGCTATTATATAACCCCTTGGATGCTAAAGAGATCTATGCTTTGGAGATCTCTCTAGCAACCAAGGGGTTAAAGCTTTTTTTGTTCTTGTTTGTTATAGGCCAAAGGTATTTTTTGTGCCAGGAAAAAGTTAATGGAACTGGGAGTGGGGTCATGTGAGGAATGGGGGTGTGGCCATGAGTGGGGCTAAGGGCACCTAGAGTGCCTCACCTAGGGGCACATTGGATGTAAATCCAGGCCTGCTCCCGGATGGGAGAGAGGTCTGCACTGCAGACTTCTGTAGCATCCAAGCAGGGCCGGATTTGCCATAAGGCAAAGTAGGCACCTGCCTACAGGCGCACGCCACTGAGGGGCGCCTGCCATCGGGATACTTGTCAAAGCAAAAAAAATAAAAAAATAAAAAAAATGGCCACCGCGCTGGCTGCACCAGCGCCCTCGGATTACACCTCCCTGGCAGGAGGTCTGTCCGTTTCCTACCTCACTGGCACAGGAGATCCGTTGTCTGTGCCTCCTCTGATACAGTCAGACTCAGCCCTGTGGTTGCTGAAGCTCCCTCGTCTGCTCTGTAGGAATGCAGAGCGCTGGGAGATGACATCATCTCCCGGCGCTCTACATTCCTGAACAGGAGACCGCGTGGGAGCTTCAGCAACCACAGGGCTGAGTCTGACTGTATCAGAGGAGGCACAGACAACGGATCTCCTGTGCCAGTGAGGTAGGAAACGGACAATGGGAGGGAGGCAGGCAATGTGAGGGCAACATGGAGATGGTGGGGGCAAGTTGGACCCGAAGGGGGGCATTGTGAGGGCAATTTGGAGCTGATGGGGAGGCAACATGGAGATGGTGGGGGGGCAATTTGGAGCTGATGAGGGGGCAATTTGAAGATGGTGGGGACAATGTAGAGCTAATGGAGGGCAATGTGAGGGTAGCATGGAGCTGATGGGGGGCAATTTGTAGATAGTGGGGGCAACATGGAGCTGATGGAGGGCAATGTGAGGGTAGCATGGAGCTGATGGGGGGCAATGTGAGGACAATATGGAGATGGTGGGGGAAATGTGGAGCTGCTGGGGGCAAGTTAGAGCTGCTGGGGCAACTTGAGGGCAATAAAGAGATGATGGAGGCAATGTGGACGTGTCCAGTGGAGATGGCCAATGGGGGGGGGGGGCGCTTTAGATTTCTGTGCCTACAGGCTCCTGACATGTAAATCCGGCCCTGCATCCAAGGGGTTAATAACATATTTATCATTATGTAATAACTATGTAAACAAAGACACAACATGCCATGTACACAACTTCTGAATCTTGTCAGCTATTGTAGCATCACAGCCAATAAGGATCTGTGTTATCTTCGTGATTTGGATCCAGTTTAGAGGAAGACAGGCTCCTTATAGATGAATCGCCTTCATTTGGAAACAAAAACTCTTGGATAAGTCTTGACAGTGTTAATTAAAAATTAATGGTAGGCTATGTTTGTTTTATTAAGTTATTTCATTTTAATCCTTTAATTGTTTCATTGGTGGGTAGTGAGCCTGGAAACAAGGAAGAGTAACTAGCCATATTTGCATCTAGGGTGTGTGTACATTTTCATGTCTAAAAGAGATCAGAAGTTCTGTCTCCAATAAAGAGTCTGAAGCTTCCTGTTTCCATTGCATTCCCAGAATTCCATGCAGAAACATGAAACTGCATGTCAATTTTTTAGATTCCATTTGTGTACAAATATGGATCCTTTCGCTTATGTTTGCTGCTTTTACAGATTACACAACAAAGGAAAGGTTAGAAATGCATGAACAAATCAATCTATCCACAGACATCTGTTCTTGGTCGCATTTATATGTTGCTGCATGGAATTCTCTGAAGGAAATGGAAAAATTATATGCTTTGAATTCTTTGTAAAATACATTTTTTCTGATCCGGTTCAGACATGCAAATTACTATTATATATATATATATATATATATATATATGTGCCATGATGGAGTGATAAATTGCAAATTAGATTATTGTGACATGCAGAATTGACTTTTTGACAAAATAGTTTTTATGAGTCACAAAATTGGTTTTGTGGAGCAAAGTAGGTTGTTTTTCATTATCAATTTTAACTTACAGAACTCATGATTTTGTCATATAGAATTTATTTTGTGGCACATAAACAATTACTTTGTAAAAATCTATTGATTTTTGTTTGCCATAAAAAACTAGTCTCTGTGACTGAATAGTCAATATTTTGCCACAAATTGATTTTTGTAGCACAAAATCAATTTTGCTTGCCACAAAATAATTTGTCACACATTTTTTTGCCATAAAACACAATGTTTTAGGTGACAAAATATAATCTGTTTAACAACATCAGTTGTGTGACTTAATAATCAATTTTGTCACACAAAAGCAACCGATTATGTTCCACAAAATCCTTTTTGTGACACAAAATTAATTGCCTGCAACAAATAACCCAGTTTTGTAAAACAACATCAAGTCTGTGGAATATGTGAGAGAACTTAGCTCTGATGAGGTTAAGGAATCCCTACTTACTAAACAACAACTCTTTATAACCCCTACACTGACTGAAAAGCAAAAAGGACAAGTTATATGTATGGGTAAAACTAAACGTTGGTAGGGTACAGATCCACTTTAAAAGGCAATAACCACAAGGCTAGTGCCCTATCTGCAGGTCTGCTCCCCTTGGAACAGATCTGCCAATGAAGCTTGGGTTGCACTGTGAGCCTTGGCAGACTAGTGGGTTAGCAAAATGAGTGCTCCCACACTGGTACTGTGACAGAACTGTGAGACACTAAAGTATTTCATTTTAGCTCTGTTGGGCTATGTGAACAGCTCCCATAGACCTTAGGGAAGGGTTTCCAAGCTTTAAACTGAGAGTTTATGGCGTACAATCTGTAAAGTTTGCAGATTTGAAGAGTAGACTTCTAGATTGCTTTTCAGCCTTCTGTCAGCCAAGGGGGTCAGTTCCCTGATACAACCCTCCTGAATGGTTGACAGTAGATGTTCTTGGGTCCTAGGAGTTTTACTAAGTCCGTTCTCATAGGATGGTGGGAGTTCTAGAGCACATCAGCTGGAGGGTCTTAAGCTGCCAACCCCTGGATGATGATATGCCTCTGTCATTTCCTTTCCTGGAAGAATCTTAAAGTAAAATTCAGCCTATAGGAAAAAAGGCTTGAATGTATGAATCTGCCAACAATAGTCTAAAAAACACGTGGCTGCATATCAGGGTATGCACTACAGAGTATGGTCACTTTAGTGCCTACCAGCAAGCACACTCTGTTGTCATTTAGCAGTGGTGGATCTAGGTTTTAAAGGGCTCTAAGCAAAACATTCTCATGGGGTTCCCTTTTATTCCTGCATTGGTATTTTTAATAAGACATTGCCATTTGATTTGGTTTACTTGCGGAGGAGGCAGTACTGTATAAGCTCAACAGTTCCCTCTAATCAAGTGTGGGCCCTAAGCAGCCGCTTATTCTGCTTATATTGTAGCGCCACTATTGTCATTTAGACTTTAACCGTTTAAAGACTTAAACAGTGTGCAACATTTTTCATTGCAATGCATTGCACATCCCACTGGTCCTTAAAGGGTTAATGCCAGGGGGCCCTGAACGCTTCCTATGCAGGCACAAGAAAATGGTGTAAAGCAACAACATTTCTGCTTCACCTTATCCAATATAATAATAAGCTAAATCGTGTGTAACGCCACGACATGCGCAGTACACACTGCTGCACGTGCTGCAGTCATGCACAGTAGAGACTGCCCGCGGCGTGGCTGATACAGAGCTGGGCACTCCGAAGGAGCGTCCAGCTCTGTATCAGCCGTGGCGTGGGCAGTCTGTACGGCGCGTGTCTGCCCCGCGACCGGGTGGCTGTGACACTGTGGGCCGTGTAACGGGCTGTTCAACTAGTTTAATATATGTTGTTAAACAAGGAAAAGAATGTCTGAAATGCTCATCAACTGAGCCATTGCCCTCCCATTGGTGTAAGAAGTGCTACCTGTTAGGCAGCTATAGGATAGAAAATATATTTTAGTGCAGGTTTTGTAGGTAGCTATACAACTCTAGCCTGAAGAAGGCTAAATGCATTATTAGATTTGTTAAAGGAATAGTAATGGTTGCTTTTAATTATGTTTAATATTGTAGATAATAAAAAAAGAAATGAATTGATGTAAGTCCGGTCTCTCAAGCATGTATGGTTTGAGAGATATAAGCTGCTAAAGTCCCCCCCACCCTTTCACTGACATCAGCCTCTAGCTGACAGTAGGAGATCCTGGTGCCGGGACCAGCCGGCGGCTCTTCAGCAGAGCCGAAATAGCAATATCTAAAAATAAATACTTCAATGGAATAGTCTACAAAGTGTGCTTGCAAACCAGGCACACTTTGTAAATCATTCAAATTAAGTATTTCTTTTTAGATAAAGCTATGTCAGCTCTGCTGAAGAGCCGCCGGCCCCGGGACCAGGATCTCATGCTGTCAGCTAGAACACTGATGTCTGTGTAAGGGACGGGAGGGGGGAACTTTATCAGTGTATTTCTCTCAAACTATATATGTTTGAGAGACTGGACATCAAATTCTGTGTTTTACGGAGGAATCAGATTCATACAGAATGACTTATCTATTAGATGTGAGCAGTGATATATATATATATATATATATATATATATATATATATATATATATATATATATATTTCCCAGGGTGGAAGCACTCACTTTTCTAAAGCTCAGGCCAAGGTGCACAGTCCTTAAATGTTAATGTAGAGATTACAGAAGAAGGCAGCACCATTGGGACTTTTTGTAAGCAAAAAAATAAATTTCTCTCTCTCGCTATATATATATATCAGGGCTCAAAATTTCCACTCGCCACTAGCCAATGGCGAGTGAAAATTCAGCCCTGGTGGGTATGTTTTGGCTTGCAGTGGCGAGATACACACTAGAAGGCACTGAGTTTGTACAACTAAAGCTCTTATATATTATTTACTTTATTTGTGTCTCCTATCCTGACCAGAACTCTAGATAGATAGAAAGATAGACAGACAGACAGATAGCTAGCTAGCTAGCTAGATAGACAGACAGATAGATAGATAGATAGATAGATAGATAGATAGATAGATAGATAGATAGATAGAACTGCTAAATAAGTTCTTAAAAGAGCCACTTATTCCTATAGGTACAGTACTTCCTAAACTCCCATGGATACTTAAGAGATCTCCAGTGCATTGCAATGCGTTGGATACCTATATGGCAATGATAGGGTTAATATCTGTGAGTTGGAGCCTGCTCCCATTTCTTCCCAGCTGTTACAAGGTGACAAGTATGGCAGAGAACAAACTGCATTCCTCCTATGACAGCTGTATTCTGTTCAGTCAGATCTGCTACTCTTCTCCCTTCAGCTGTTGTTACTAGAGACTGGATATTGCGTCACAGCTCATGTGAAAATGTCATTGCAGAACAGAACGGTTTGTCAGAGAGCAGACATACTGATGGATAGCACTGAAAGATGCATTCAATGAACGTATTCTTCTCCCTTATTTCCGAAGCATGACAGCCTGAGGGGTAGAAGTGGAGATTTACAGTTATAAATGTCACCTCCAGCTTCCCATTTGTCCTAGCTGAGTAGACCAGTAATAGTAACACTTATAATAAAGTGCAGCTCCGAGTCTTCTTCTAGCTGTAGCACATAGCAATATATTTCAGTACTAACAGGCTTGTAGTTCAACCACAACTGAATCGGAAAGGATCCCCCTCCTGCCCCTTCTATCCGCCTTCCCTCAGAGAATAAAGAAGACTGGGAACTGCATTTTATTATAAGTATTACTGTCCATGCTAACAGGTTGCATTTTAAGGATATCCCCACTTGCTCACTATACCTGGGAACTTTCAAAATGAGCTGACCCTGGGATCTTGAAATATTGACCCTTAATGTTCCCCACAGAGTAAATTATAGGTGATTTTATGTCTCTATGTTGTCTAACCCAGAGGTTTCCCAATTAGTCCTCAAACTACCATTTATAACAGTGTTTCTCAACCAAGTCTTCTTTCCATTTTGTCCCTTAAAACTCATGCTTAAAGTGGAATGCACACTTTATAATGACTTGGGTGATTTTTAAAGCAAAACTATCATGTCAATATAAGTGACCCCTAATTCAATTCTAGTATCCATGGAATAATGAAAACAGTATAAAAAGCTTGTTAAGTGTCTGCATCATTTGAAATCATATATACATATCGCACATGCGTGAATAGAAGAGTCAGCTATCTTGGCAAAGTGGAATCTGTCCGTCCCTGTCTCTCACAGTGATTTGCCAGCAGGGGAGTTGCATTGGAACCATACGGTACAGAGCAGGTACGGACAGCACCGCTCACAGATCCCACTTCACCAAGATGGCCGCACTCTACTACTATTCATGTCCAATATGAAGTTAAGATTTCAAATGATGCTGACACTTAAACTTTATTACACTGTTTTCATTCTTCCATGGATATTAACAATGATTCGGGGTGACTTATATTAACATGATAGTTCCACTTTAAGGACTTTCAAAATCACATACATTACTATGCAAATATTTTAGGCAGGTATGATAAAATGCTGTAAAGTAAGAATGCTTTCAAAAATAGACAAGTTAATAGTTTATTTTTATCAATATAGAAAATGCAAAGTGAGTGAACAGAAGAAAAATGTAAATCAAATCAATATACTTCAAGTATAGTTTATGAGATATTTAGTTATTTTTTGTCAGTTCATGCACATTAGCCAGTACTTTCTGGTAGTGACAGTTGGAAGAGAGAGAGTGGAATATATCCTGCACACCAGCCTGTGTCATCTAGTTCTGCCTAATTTGCATTAACTTACAAAAACACTTACAAAAATAACATTAAATATATCATAAAGTTTAGTTTTAAATGAATAATCTGTAAAAACAAAAAAATGCAGTGCCCTCTAAGAGCAAACTGGATATAGAGTGGAAATCCTTATGTCCTTATGCTCCAATATGAATAGACACCAAGGTTCTGGAGCCGACTGATATTTTTTAACAATTTTTTGTAAAGCCACAAACTCAATATAATATCTGCCAATGCATTCCGTGACTACTCTGAGTCACTTACTAAGGGATAAATAAAAAGTCAACTATTGCAATAAACAGGTATAAAAGTACATATAAAGTGCAGGAGAGGATTTCCGAATAGTGAATGTGATAAACATGGGGACCTTCCACATGTCGTGTCCTCTTGAGTCAAAGAGTGTTTGCATTTCCCCTGCACTTCAGAACATTATAGTCACGTTTGTACCCACCTATGATACTTCCAATATCTGGAACGCAATACAATAGCTTGTGTTCCACTCCTGGGATGCTAATCATAAGAGGAATTTTATAGTCTGGAATGAAATGAAAAAAAAAAAATAATAAAAGAAAAAAAATGTGATACCAATATCAATGCATGTCAACTTCATAGAAACGGTATCTTCCATAGTAAAAAAAAAAAAAAAAAAATAGACTGACAAAATAGTATATCCATCGTCCTCTGTCTTTTTAGGAACACAGTAAAAATGTACATTGAAATAACTGCAAATGCTTAATAAAATCAGTTTTTCAACTTATAAGTCTGTGTGTCCAGCCTATAAGGGAGAATAACTATTATTATGACTTCCCAAAAAGGGGAGAGGGGGATGAAAAAAAAATGACTGTAATAGGTATGAACTGTCTTATCATCTAAGAGAAGCCTTGGACACATAGGGGGAGATTCACTAAGCGGTGATAAAGAGGTGACAAAGTAGAGATGACTTCTCCAGTGATATCACTTCTCCAGTTCCTGCGTTATTCTATGGAGCCTATGCACTAAGATTTCTTCAGCTTTGGAGATCTTAGTCCATTGGCTCTACACAATAACATAGGAACTGGAGAAGTGATAAACTGTAAAATTCATCTCTGCTTTATCACCGCTTAGTTAATCTCCCCCATTGACTATCAAACCATAGGAATTACATTAGTCAGGCCAACATTTAATACTAATGTAATAAAAATTATCATTCTTTTGCAAATATGACCTTAAAGGGATAGTAATACTTAAGATGTAAAAAAATATATGTTGTAGGGTGTATGTCCCCGAATAAAACAAGGGTACTCCCACTGCTGAGAGATGTTTTATTAAAACATTATAACAGCTCAAACTTGAATTTTTTAGATGCAATATCACAGTGGCCTGAAAATTTACAGTGGCGCTGTTGCTACACCACCCTATGGAGATTTATGGTCTACAGACCAGATCAGTGATGGTGTAGCATCAGCGCCACTATAAATTTTCAGGCCACTGTGATATTGCACCTAAAAAATTCAAGTTTGAGCTGTTATAATTTTTTTAATAAAATATCTCTCAGCAGTGGGAGTACCTTGCTTTAGTTAGGGGGATAAACACTACATCATATATTTTTTACATGTTAAGTATTACTATCCCTTTAAATAACTAAAATATACAAAAAAGTAGAATACTTCATCCCACAGCTATGTAGACCTAAAGTGATAAGAAGGACTGAGAGTACCAGACGAAGCCGCCCCAGCACTGAGGACTAGGAAGATGCCTTCATGAGTGCTTCCAAGTGGATGGCTGAGACTGGAGGTGAGAGCAGGAAATAAGAGGACCCCTGGGAGAACCGGAGTGAGGTACTGACAAAAGAGAAGACACACAGTGGGGGTCAAACGCAGCCAAAGTCGCGACTGGGAATGAGGTTCTTTAGCAGTATAACAAGCTGGGTCAATGAAGTTATGCAATGCCCAGAGTATAGGCAAAACCGATAGCTCTAAAATTGGGCAGAGACTATCTAGGAGGAATGTAATTAAAGGTAAGGCTAACCAATGACAAAGAATTAGGTCAACTGTTTTAGAATCTCCATATACACAGCTGATACAAGAAACAGCTGATTCCAGGCAGATTTCAGGCAGCTGACAGAGGCGTACTCTTCAGGCTACTAGGTGCAATCAATGACCTCACCTTCCTAGGCTTTCTAAAATCCACACTGATTTTTTCTTAGATTTCATTCTTCGTCTAAGGATTTTCCCTCATTTTCCTGGAGAGGTTGCAGAAACAGGGCACTGCAGGAATATTTAGGAATTGTCTAATTGACTGGTCCCCTCTCTCTCCTGCTGTCCTGTACTCTTTTTGCCTCACTCACCGGTCCCTAACTCATCTGGCCCTTCCCTCTGTCCCTCAATGATTTATTCCAAATTGATTCGGAAAGATCATGATAATCCTGGACAATCTATAGGAGCTCTGGAAAAGGTTGGAATGGCTGCTCCCTCAGATCAAATCATTTGTAAGACTAGATTTTAGGTCTCATAAAACAGGTACATTTCACAGATGCTAGTATATAAGTGAATGTAACTCCAGTTCATTTTAGATGTTAGCGTTCTTTTAAGAAAAGATAAATATGTCCCAGTCGTGTATACATAATCCCCATAACTGGGAATGCTCTTGATCTGACCAGGAGACTCCAATCTTTATACTTAATGACCAGGTCTCCGGGGGCACAGACTGATTCTCAGGTATAAGTGAGTTCCCTTGTAACTCCTCCCTGCTAGTTCCTGTCACTCTCCTCACTCTCCCTTCCTCTGTCTGCTCACATTAAGGGCAAACCCATCTACTCTCCTCCCAATCCTGCCCACCTCAATGAAGCCCCATGCAAATTATGTCATTTGGACACTCCCATCCCCAGAGCTTAGTGGATCTCCAGAGGCTTGGGACAAGAATGTTCCCACATATAATCATCTCCAGTCAGTGGCATAACTATAGGGGTCTCACCTGCGACCGGGCCCATCTCTCCAAGGGCCCGGCCGCCCCCTCCGCCTGGCGCCCGCACTCCCTCCGATGCTCTAGTAATGCAGAGCGCTGGGAGATGACATCGTCTCCCAGCTCTCTGCATTACTAAGAGGACCGCGTGGGAGCTCCAGGGTGGTAAGAGATGGGGGCATTGTGAAGATTGAGGGGCATTGTGGAGGGGGTCAGTGTGGTGGTGGGGGGGCCCGTGGCACTTCTTGCATCAGGGCCCGGAAGCTTCTAGTTATGTCTTTGTCTCCAGTGGAAAATATGATTCAGTTTAAACCCTTGTATGTTATAGATTACTCCAGCAATGCTTTAGAGACGTCTCTGGTATCCAAGGGGTTAAATAATGAATTGCATGGCATGAAATATAACTGTGTTATTTTACTGTAAAAGAGGAAGCTGCAAACATCAAAGACAAAGCAAACAAAGGATCGTGTTCTAATTATCTTAAAGATAATTTGACTATTGACTCAATTTATTGAAGATAAAAGATACTGCTTGTCTGACTGTTCGTGTCATATCTCATATACATTAAAGTAGAATAAACCTTTCGTGGCAGTACTGATAAAAGTGTATGTCCATATACAATACTTATAAAAGTAAACTGGAGCTATTCTGGAGTAAACCAACTGAACTTCCCTGTAACCCCTTGAATGCTAGATCTCCAATCCATTGCAAAGCAATCTCCAATCTCCAGTGGGAGACGTACACTTGTGTTCAACTAAATCAGGTTTTAACCCCAAGAATGCTACAGAGATCTCCAATGCATTGGGAAGCAATGTGCTGGATACCTGGCAGGCATTCAAATGGTTAAAAAGCTCTTTTCAAGCACATGGGAATTTAGGATTCTTTATCTGTCCCCTATGGGCCAATGGGTTTTAATCATTGGGGTGGGGCAAGGCCACAATATGATCCCAAGGCCTGCCCTCGCAGCCCCTAAGTTTATGTGGGGGGGTTTTCAAGTGTTTAGGAGTGAACACACCCCCTTGCCTCCTCCCAGATGTCCATGACCATAGGGTTTAACCCTTTGAGTGCCTTTGCGTACCCCTCTGGCACTCAAAGGGTTAAATGAAAATTCCAGAAATTCCCATAGATTTTAATGGGACTTTTAAACCCTTGAATGCTAGAGTGGTTTCCAAATCATTACAAAGCACATTGCTTTGGACACCTCTATAGCAATCAAAGGGTTGAAACTAAATTTAATTCAGTAGGAATTTGTGGAATTTTAATTTCTCCACCTATCATGCAGTTGATTTGATCCAGTATTTCCGCTCTCTAATCTGATGTATAAGGCCCATTGCTGCTACCAGGGAATGTTCTGAGATAATGTGCTAATAGGGGTATGTACTGGATAGCGCTGAACTACCCAGTAACAGTAAAATGTACATACAGTACTGTGCAAAAGTCTGAGGCAGGTGTGAAAAAATGCTGTAAAGTAAGAATGTGTTCAGTAATAGACATGTTATTAGTATACTTTTATCAATTAGTGAAATGCATAGGGAGTGAACATAAGAAAAATCGAAATAATATCAATATTTAGTGTCACCTCCCTCTGCCTTCAAAACAGCATCAATACTTCTAGGTACACTTGCGCACAGTTTGTTAACCCCTTAAGAACCCATGACGGTCCTGGACCATCATGTATTGAATCCTGTTAAGGGCCCATGATGATCCCAGACCGCCATGGGTTAAAATCTCCCATCGCCGCCGCAAGGAGTGATGGGAGAGCGCGGGCTGGTTGTTGCTAAGTGCTCCAATACTGGGGCACTTAGTTTTAACCAGTACCAACATTGTTGCAACATGCGATTCGCTTGATTAGCGAATCACATGTTGCAGAAGCTGAATGACAGGGACATTATTTACAAATAATGTCTCTGTCACATCTCTCTGCCTCCCTCCATCTTACACACTGGTGAGGTGGAGGGAGACAGAGAGACATCTTGTGTGATCGTTCCAGCTCCTGTTGAAGAATTCCTGAGAAAAAAAATCAGTTTTAAAGTCAGAATTAACCCCTTGATCACTGTAGCTGCAGTGATCAATACATTTCCCCCCTCTGATAACTCTAGTAGTGATCCGTTTGCTGCAGAACAGCTTTAGCTGATCTGTGCTACTTCCCCCCTTGTATTTTTTTTTAATTGACTATATAGCATATTTTAGGGTTAGGTAGGTAGTTTAGGTAGGTAGTTGGGTAGGTTTAGCCATCGTGCATTAGGAAAAGGTTTAGGGTTAGATATAGGTTTAGGAGTAGAGTAGGAAAAAAAACGTTTTATTGATTTTTTGAATAAATAATTATAGTTTAGATAGTTAGTTGAATTGGGTTAGGTAGATTCAGGGAATACGTGAGTTAGGGTAAGGCTTAGGGATAGATTTAGGTTTAGGAGTAGTGTAGGAAAAAAACAAACAAAAAAAATCCCAAAAAAGTTTATTTTGTTTAAAAATTGATTTTATACTATAAGCTAGTTTAGATAGGTAGTTGGGTTGGGTTATGTAGGTTCAGGGAATACGTGGGCTACGGTAAGGCTTAGGGATAGATTTAGGTTTAGGAGTAGTGGAGGAACCCCCCCCAAAAAAATACCAAAAAGTTTATTTTTAAAAAAAATGTATTTTATATTATAAGCTAGTTTAGATAGGTAGTTGGGTTGGGTTAGGTAGGTTCAGGGAATACGTGGGTTAGAGTAAGGCTTAAGGATAGATTTAGGTTTAGGAGTAGTGTAGGGGAAAAAAAAGCTTCTTTTATTTAAAAATTTATTTTATATTATAAGCTAGTTTAGATAGGTAGTTGGGTTGGATAGGTTCAGGGAATACGTGTGTTAGGGTAAGGATTAGGGATAGATTTAGGTTTAGCAGTAGCGTAGGGAAAAAAAATACAAAATACAAAAAAAAAACGTATCAGGAATAGTGACCGTTTGGGGTGAGAATTAGGTATAGTTAGGTATAGAAGTTAGTAATTTATTTAGTTTAGAGTAGGTGTATACAATGCAGCAGAGGTACACTTTAGAAGAGGCGTATTCCTTTTTTGGCATCTGACTCAGAAGCCACAGACACTACGTCAAACTTTGGAGAGTGAGAGTAGCTCTAGTAGTGATGACGCTGGGCCTTCTGTGAAAAAAAGACGCACTGCTCCAAGAGCTGCCCCAGCAACTGCCCCAAGAGCTGCCCCAGCAACTGCCCCAAGAACTGCCCTGGCAAATGCCCCAAGAGCTGCCCCAGCTGCACAAAGACCTTTCCAAATAGCTGCCCTAAGAAATCCCCCAAGAGCTTCCCTAAGAACTGCCCCAAGACCTGCCACAAGTACTGCCACTCCTGTTGATGAATGGGTATCACCAGCCAATGTATGCACACAAATTCATGAATTCACAGGCAACACAGGAATTCAAGTGGGTGTGGCAGGATTTACCCATGTTCAGTTTTTTTATTTATTTTTGGGGGAAGAAATTTTGGGGGGGAATTGTGTCTTAAACCAATTTATATGCAGCCCAATGTATTGCCGCCTACCCATAAGCTTTGGTTTCCAAGGAAGAAATATGGCATCCCAGAGACCTTTTAGAATTCAAGAAATTCTCTGCCCTAACAATGACAATGGGAAAAGTAAAAAAAAAAGTATTAGATCATACTGGAGTAAAAACCCCATATATGATACCCCTATATTCGCCAAAACAAAGACCAGAACTAGATACGAAATTATTTTGTGCTTTATGCACCTTAGTGATAATACCCTGTACCCCTAATAAATCATTTACAGGAAAAGTTTGCCCAAGTATATACCCCCCCAAAAAAACATAAGTATAAATGAATCCCTTATGAAATATAAAGGCAAGTTAGGGTTCAAGCAATTCATCACCTCCAAACGATCCAAATTTGGCATTAAATTTTATAAATTGTGCAAAAGTGCCACAGGCTATACCCAGGCTTTTCGAATTTACAAGGGCAAGCACAGCCAACTTGACCCTCCTGGTTGCCCTGAATCTCTGGGAACAAATGGGAAAATAGTTTGGGATCTAATTTACCCCTTATTAAATAAAGGATATCATTTATATGTTGACAACTACTACACCAGCCCTTTTTATTTAAGTCACTTTTTCATTTTGACATCGTGGCCTGTGGCACTGTCAGGCACAATTGCAGGGAGATTCCCAAAGAACTAGTAGCAAAACACCTAAAAACCGGGAAGTCCTCAGCTTTGTGCCAACAAGAGCTGCTGGCAGTTAAGTTTAAGGACAGAAAAGATGTCTACATGCTTTCCACCATGCATGAGGACAAAACTGTGGCAGTCTCTGTTTGTGGCAGAAGAGGGGTACTAAGAAAGCCAGTCTGCATCAGAGACTACAACAAGCACATGGAGGGAGTTGATCTGTGTGATCAACACATGCAGCCGTACCTCACCATGCGAAAATGTAGGGCATGGTGCAAAAAGGGTGCCATTTACATGATGCAGACTGCAGTATACAATTCTTTTTTGATTTTCAAATTGGCAAACCCCACTCTAAAACTTAGTTTTCTGCAGTATCAGCTCCATCTTATTTCCCAATTTTTGTTTCAAGGGGCAACAGAAATAATTCCACCAAAAACTTGGGTAGTACACTATATTTATAAAATCATCCCAACCCCCCAAAAGAAAAACCCACAAAAGCACTGCAGGGTTTGCTACAGCAAGGGAATATGGAGAGAAACCCCCACTTACTGTCCTGATTTCCCCTCTAACCTGGCCTCTGCATGGGTGACTGCTTCAAGCAATACCATGCAGGCACAATGCAGTAGTGCTGTAAAGTTTATTTTATCATTTGGCCACTTTTTCCCCCTGAAATATCCTGTTTTTTTATTTTTCAAAACACATCTCTCCTTAGATCTAACACTATCAAAATATAATGGGAAGCAAAGCACCCTAAGTTTTTTTCCATCTCTGATAATGGAAACACACATGTTCTCTACTGGGCCCAGTAGCTCCCCCAAACCCTGACAAACCTATGCATATGGGGCATTGCCGTACTCAGACGATGTAACTCACCACTAATGTAAAGCACTTAAAAATCTGCAAATATCATCTGATTGAAATCCAGAGCAACACTAAAATATAAGTGTGAAAAAATGGTGTTTTTTACTTACATGAAGTTTTACGAGGGATTGGTGGTAAAATGGCTGCGTAAAAAACTTGAAAACATTCCTAAAATTAAAGCCTGGGATGTCTACTTTCAAAAAATATACACTTTTGGGGGGAAATTTTAAAGTGGAGCACTGTTACACAGCCCCAAATGAGACATGGCTCCAGTAATGCAAGCTGTGAAAATTCAAAGTGTGAAACTGGAAACTCGCATGTTCAGGTTTCGGCCCCGTAGCTCCCCCAAACCTATGCATATGGGGTATTCTGTACTCAGAAGAAGGAGCTTAATACTAATCAATGCATTTTCAAGTATCCAGTGCTTGATATCAACAGTAATATTGAAATGTAAGTGTGAAAACTGCAAAAAAACAAAATATTACCACAAATTTGAAAAATATTTCTGGAAAAATAGCTGCATAAAAAACTCCCAAATTCTCCTGATTATGTACCTTATGTTGGCGTCCATCTTGTAATATTTACCTTGTAAATGTGAGAAAGAGATTGAAATACTAGGCATATGGGGTACTCTTATATTCAGGAGAAGAAAATGAATATATTTAGGGGTATTTTTTTGTAATTAACTAATGGTATGCAAATCCTGACAGGAAAATGTAAGCAAAAAGTTTTTTTGTTTTTTTTTTACCTCTTTTTTTCTATTTGAATCAAAGTAAACGATGAGGTATTCATATAATTGTGGTATCCAAAGAAAGCCCTTCTTGTGCTTAAAAAAACAGTATATAATTTGTGTGGGTGTACAAAAGGAATTAAAGAGAAAATATGGTTGAACAACGACATAGTCAAAAAAGTAAAAATTGCTCCGGCCCTTAAGTGAAATCCACCTCAGATTTTCCCGGTCCTTAAGGGATTAAGGAACTTGGCAGGTAGGTTGTTCCAAACATTTGGAGAACTAACCACAGTTCTTCTATAGATTTAGGCACCTCAGTTGCTTCTATCTCTTTATGTAATCTCAGGCAGACTCAATGATGTTGAGATCAGGGCTCTGTGTGGGCCATACCATCACTTCCTGGAGTCCTTGTTCTTCTTTACCCTGAGAAAAGAGTAAAAATCCTAGATATGTTTGTTTGTTATGTAGCTTAACCCATTAAGTGCCACACAAAAACAATGAAATTATGTACCAGGAGATCACAGGCAGCCGATTAGCAGTCTACAAGTCCCTTGTAAGGGTCATGATGTCAGCTCCCAAAAAGGTCCCTACTGGGGTAACCCATGTACCTCCATGGTGAACCAGCCTGTGTCTCAGAAATCCGTGATTCTTGAAACATTGTTTCAATAGATCAGTTGTATAAAGCGGGATTTAAAGCCAGATTCAGGTATATGTCCAATGCGGCTTTTACGGAGGCAACATGAGAATCTCGCACTTATATGCAGGGTGAGTTTCTCATGTTGCCCTTTTCATCCAGGCGACATGTTTAATGCGGTGTGCAGCCGCATGATATTTAAAATGCAACCTTTTAGAAGTGAACTTGAAAATTGCATTCCAACAATAGATTAAGTGCTGCAACCTCCTGACCCCCTACTCCTCCTGAGGGATTTGCTAAGAACCTAAAAGACTCTGTGGCATCATTACAAGTCCCAAACTTGCAATAAGACCTGGGGCTTTAACCCTTTGAGTGCCAGAGGAAAGCAAAGCAATATGTTGCGTACCCCTCTGGTGCTCAAAGTGTGAAGAATGAGACCTGGGGTTTTAGCCCACTCAGCCTATACCAAGGGACAACCCTGTCTAGGACTGCAGTGGTCCTTACGCAGCTCCATGTATTCATGTGTCATAAGCACCCAGTATTAACCCTTTGAGTGCCAGAGAGGTATCCAATGAATTGTAGCGCAATGCATTGGATACCTTTCTGGCACTCAAAAGTTTAAAGGGGCAGGAAAGTTTCGTAATGAAAAAATGTATATAAATATATATAGTACAGATTTTCCTGCTGAACAAAACAAGGGAAGATACTATATTCAAAGTTATTGAAACTCAGTTTATTTTGTAACCCTTTGAGTGCCAGAGGCCTCGCCATGCATTTCACACCCCTCCAGCACTCAAAGGGGTAAACTGCAATTTTCTCTTGTGGTCATCAGGCAATTCTGTTCTTATAGCTTACTATGAAGATCTGTAATCTAATAGCTGCAATTCTCAGTCCTGCTCCATTTACTTTAGTAAATTCTATAGATCTGTGCATAGGATTAATGATCTACAGTCTGTTTAGTGAATGTACTTTATAGCTCTCAGGGGTCACAGAAGCATTTCATCGCTTCAAGCACAAACCAACCCCTCTGAACTTCTGACACATTGGCTTTTATTTTACTGCAAAATGGGAAATGTTAACCATGAAAATGAAAGGCATACAAAGGTTAGAGGTCAAATAAGCTTTCTCAGTGAAAAATAAGTAGAAGCATTTTTACACATAGAACGTTAAAGTGGAACCGACCAGTTTAGGAACTGACACTGTATAAAAACTTTGTTTGAAAGGGCTTTTGAAAGCACCTATATTTGTTAGCCTTTTTTATTTAAAGCAATACTTTGTTAGATGTTTGCTTTATTAATTTGTAAGTTTATATAAATCAGACAGTACTGCCTGGCATTTACTAACACTCCAACATCCACTGCCTGCTGGCCAAATACTATCATTCCACACTGCTCTCCCTCCTATCTGCAACCACCCCATCAGTCAGACACTGTCATTCCACAATACGATCCCTCCCACCTGCAACTCCCTGCTGGACAGATAATATAATTCCATACTGCTCTCCCTCCTGTCTGCAACTCCCTCGCCATCCAAGTAATCATTCCACACTGCTCTAAGTTCCACCTGCAACTCCCCCACCTGTCAGATACTAACATTACACAATGTTGTTCCTCCCACCTGTATCTCCCTGCCAGCCTGACATTCGTTGAAATCCTGGCAATATGGATTCCCCACCGATGTGAGAATGTGGAAAGGTGACCTTTACACTTAAAAATAATGATGCCTGAATTGCAGCTACATTTGCATAACTCAGTGGTTCCCAACAGGCATTACAACATATTTATGTGACGTGACACCAAGGTTAATTTGCCATGCCGTTCCAAATATATTAATTGAGATATACTGCTTTTCCTGAAAACATGAGCCACAGAAATGTCCATGTTTATTACTTTAATCCTTTGAATTCCAGTATTGAATTCAATGCACTGAAGACCCTTTTTAGCATTTGAGGGGGGAAAAAAGGAAGAAACCAGTGGTAGCTGTTCCTAACTTCCCTAAATGCTGCAACTAAAAGCTTACGTTAAAGGGGAACATTCACATTTGAAAGTTTTGTCCATGTACAAGTGTATGTTGGGGAGTTTGAACTCTCATAAATAAGGGAAAATATGATCTGGACCTTCAGAACACTGGAGCCGCTGAAAGTATTTTGTGTGAACGGCTCAGGACTTCCCACCTCCCTCCCAGCTGCCCCAGGGAGCATGTTCACACTTCCCTTCATAGTTGTATTTATGTGTGCTATCATTACAGCAAGCTCCGTTTACCATGCCACTGAGCTTGCAAGCGCAGTATTATGGTAAACGGAGCTTGCTGTAATGATAGCCCACATAAAATACGCTCCCTGGGGCAGCTGGGAGGGAGGTGGGAAGTCCTACACCTTTGTACCACACATCCAGTGTGCCGCAGAATGCGGAAGTGGCAGATTTAAGTCTCCATATCTTAAATAGTAGGTAGGTAAAATTAAAAAAAATACCAATGCTAATGTAGTTAGGCTAATTTAAGCCCATGAACAAAACCTTTTTCACATTTGAATGCTCCCCTTTAAGCAATGTGTTGGAGACCTGTCAAGCATCAAGCATCCATGAGTTTAAACAGAATGTGAGAAAGAGGCTAGCCCCATAGGCATAATCCTATATAATAATTCGCTAGGATGTTTGTCAGAAGCCGTTATGCACAGTACAGACTGCCCGAATGCACGGAATGCTGGGAGTTCTGTGCTGGGAGCATTCTGTGCTTTCGGGCAGTCTCTACAGTGCATGACTGCGTTGGTGGCAGTACGCAGAGCAGGACCAGCCTCTTAACCCTTTGAGTGCCAGAGGGGTACTGCAATGCATTGGTTACCCCTCTGGCACTCAAAGGGTTAACATCACCCGGACCTTGGCCCGTGTACACGGGCTTTTACACTAGCGATAGAATATTTACTCAAAGGGTTAATGTGGAACTGTCAGTTTGTAACAAATAGTTGATCTTTAAAGAGCTTTCAAAACAACCTATATCAGTGATTTTTTTGTTTCAAACAATAGTTTATGAGATATTTAAGCAGGTGATGTACTGATGTAAAGAGATGCAATTCACTAGCAAACCAGCTGCACCATAGGGGACAGATACGAATTCCCCAAATTCCCATTGATGTAAATGAGGC
Organism: Rhinophrynus dorsalis; assembly: GCA_037306005.1. NCBI lineage: Eukaryota > Metazoa > Chordata > Amphibia > Anura > Rhinophrynidae > Rhinophrynus > Rhinophrynus dorsalis. The sequence goes on from CM074720.1 coordinate 55,395,461, forward strand.
TTTTTAAAGCCTTAAAAATTGGAGACATGAAGTGCATGCAAAAGAGGTTAAAAAAAACCCTATTTAATAAATGGGGGGGGGGGTATTTTTCACACAAAATACTTCCAGCGGCTCCAGTGTTCTGATGGTCCATATCATATTTTACATTATTTATGAGAATAGAACCCCCCCCAAACATACACTTGTATGCAAGTCTTGCAGTATCCTGATCATGATTCAGCAGAATCAGCATCTTTGACTCATAAAACGTGTTCACCTCCCACCTATTGCATTTGCTGTCAGAAACCACTCCCGCTCTATTTGTCAGTGGCTGAGATGCATTAAGGTCCATTGCTATGGTGATGTGTATCTGGCGATGTGTGGGGAACATATCACCTTGGTGATGTTGATACACATCTTCATATGCAGTAAGAATTAGGGATGAGAAGGAGGGAGAAGCTTCTCACTACCATGCAGGGTAGCGAACTGCTGGTGATGTGGAAGGGGTGGCCACCGCCCCTCCCTTACACATCACCAGTAATTTAACAGCCCTAAAGTTTGAGCGCATTCTCTCTGCTCCCCCCACTTGTCCTCTGGGGTAGTGGAGAGGATCCTTTCACACTTCAGCACCACAAACATCATCCCTCATCATTGCATACCCCTGTTGCACTGAATGGGCCAATGGACACACTCCCACATACATGGATTCTCCAAGCTGTGTGCCTGCTTGGTGAAGCCTCCTCTGCCAGAGGAAACTCTCCGCTTGGTGAAGCAGCAAATATGTCGCCAAACCGGATGCCTGATGTGATGAACACAGGCACAGCACAATGAGGGTTATGCTCTAAGGTGTGATAAAGAGGTGATAAAACGGAGATGATCTCACCAGTGATATCACTTCTCCAAACCCTATTATTCTATGAAGCCAATGCACTACGATTTCTCCAGCTTTGGACATGTTTGTGTGTAGCCTCCATAGAATAACAGGGTTTGGAGAAGTGATATCACAGGAGAAGTCATCTCCAATTTATCACCTCCAGTCCTTATCACCCCTTACTGCATAATTCCCAACGTGTCATTTGGATATATCTGAAGACTGAGTCACCATTAAGCGTTGTGAGTGAGAAACGCATTGATGTGGAGCAGAGAATATATTTTTTTGGTGTTAAGCTCCGTGAGTTAACACGTTCAATGTCCCAGATATGTTGCATTGTTTTACTATACGCCAATAAAAGCTAATGGTTTAATCTGTGCCACTGATTTGTATTTGAACCCCAGTTGATATATCCAGTACATGTCTACAAAGTAGCAAAAACCTCCTTGTTTGATGCTTAGATATATAAAATCTATCGCCATAACACAAAAAGATGTTAATGTTCCTTGAGTGCAAGATAGGAAATGTCTGGGGACACTATGATAATCCTATTTCTGAGCTCACCAATCCTCTCCCTTAGTTAACGCATAGTTCTCCCAACATACCTGAGGCTACGATCACAGCAGAGCAGGTAGACCAAGTAAGATGTTTAGCTTTGTAGGAGTGCATCCATTAACCCTTTCAGTGCCACAGGGATGAAGACAGCCGCTATCTCTGTTCTTTAGCAGAGACAGCAAACTGTCCTCGGGCTCCATAGAGAGCTACAGGAAGATCACAACATCGCCAATCTCAGGTGGGCGATGTGGGGACTGTGAACTCCAACAGCAGAGGAAGTTATTGGACTATAGTGGATGTGATAAACATCCACATTAACATATAAACACACCCAAATGAATACGACAGTGGCTCACTAACCTGCATTTCCATATGGAAATAAGTCATTGTCGATGTGTTAAAGGGATAGTAATGTTTCAAAATAAAAGCAGCTCCAATTAATCTTCATAGTATTTGGGACATGGAGAGTGTTATTTCAATACTGTCAGAGTTGTAGTTCAAGAGTAATTGAATGATAAAGTATCTCCCTCCCGCCCCTTTTACCTAGTGTAAGCCACCTCCCCTCAGATGTGGAATCTGGTCTCTTGACCGGACAGATCACAGCAAGGGACAATCTTCTTACTGTGAACATAAGGAAAACCCTGCCCCCCTTGACAGGTTTTTCAGATTTTTCCCTTATGCTAATTGAAGATTGTCCCTCTCTGCAAGCCATCTGGACACCACCTTTCTGTTATGAGGTGAGCAGTATTACATCAGTAAAAGGAGTGGGAGGGGGATACATTATCATTCAATTACTCTTATACTGCAACTCTACAGTATTGAAATAACACTCTCCATGGCCCAAATACTATGATGATTAATTAGAGCTGCTTTTATTGTGAAACGTTACTATTAGTGATGAGCGAGCATGCTCAGCCGAAGCTCGGTTCGGCTCGAGCATCGCTCTGCTCGGCACATGGCGGTACTCGTACGAGTACCGCATGTGCTCGCCCGCCATGTTCGGGTCTCCTCCCCGCACGTTTCGCGGCTGCTGCGCAGCCAATAAACGTGCGGGGAGGCTCTGACATCAGTGTAATGCCAGCAGCCATGTTGGCTGCTGGCATTACACTGATTGGCTGGCCAGAACCCGTGATCGGGTGCTGTATAGCACCCGACGCGCGAGTTCGGCTCATTCTTAGCCAGGGAGAGATGCGCTCAGGCAGGGAAAGTCAGTGTAGGGAGAATAAAATTGTTGGAACTCTTTCAAGACCCAAAAGTCCTTTTTAGGACTGTTGTGTGTGGGGGCAGCATTTATATTTTGTTTGAGGGGGCACAATTTCCTTTTTTTTGTGGGGGGGATATTAGTAAGGTGACATATAATACTAGATGCACAGGAAGTCAGTGTAGGGAGAATAAAATTGTTGAAACTCTTTCAAGACCCAAAAGTCCTTTTTAGGACTGTTGTGTGTGGGGGCAGCATTTAATTTTTTTTGGGGGTGGCAGAATTTCATTTTTTTGTGGGGGGGGACATGTTCTAAGGTGACATTGTACTAGGTGCACAGGGACAAATATTTCACAGTGCAGTGACAAGCTGACATATTCTGTTAGGTGCACAAGGCCAATTATTTTACAACGCAGCGACAAAAAGGGCCATTTTAAACGTGTGCCTAGCCATAGATTATTGTCACATTCTGTTTAGTGTGCAAATTCACAAATTAACGTCACATATTCCGTTCACTGTGCCTAGCCGCAGATTAGCGTCACATTCTGTTTCGTGTGCCTAGCCGCAGATTAGCGTCACATTCTGTTTAGTGTGCCTAGCCTCAGATTAACGTCACATATTGTTTAGTGTGCCTAGCCGCAGATTAGCATCACATATTGTTTAGTGTGCAAATTCACAAATTAACGTCACATATTGTTTAGTGTGCAAATTCACAAATTAACGTCACATATTCCGTTCACTGTGCCTAGCCACAGATTAGCGTCACATTCTGTTTCGTGTGCCTAGCCGCAGATTAGCGTCACATATTGTTTAGTGTGCCTAGCCGCAGATTAACGTCACATATTGTTTAGTGTGCCTAGCCGCAGATTAGCGTCACATATTGTTTAGTGTGCCTAGCCGCAGATTAGTTTTTATCTTCCTTTTTGTGTGTTTTACGCAGTCTGTAAAAATGGCGTACTACGGGCGAAACATCGTTCCCAGCAGCGATGTTGGAGTCCAAGATGCATCCAGACATCCTCCCTATGCTGTCCCTGAACCATTTCTGTGGTGTTTCCATCATTTTCTGACCTTTTCCTATGAACCAGGCACCCTCCCCTCATCAGAGCAGGGGGTGCCTGGTGTAATGCTCGAGTCCTCCCATTGACTTCAATGGGGCTCGGGTGCTCGGCCGAGCACTCGAGCCTCCGGGGGCGCTCGGCCAGAGCACCCGAACACCCGAGCATCGGGGTGCTTGATCATCACTAGTTACTATCACTTTAAGTACAACACCATAAACCTGTTGAAGGCATGGCAGATTGATGGCGATGTTGGCGGATGGGTGGTGGATTGACTGGGATGTAATGGTGGAGACATGTTGGTGCATACAGGCGATGTGCCTTTGACACATCAACACCATCCTGAGCCCTTCTTAGCGCATCTTGGCCCTGGTGTGAATATGTGTTTTACTTATAGTCTGAATCAAGATGATTGTTTTTGTATCTACTGTAATCTTACTGTTGCAACCTTATTTAATTTGAAGATGTTTGTTCCCTATGGTGCAGTTATTTTGCACCAGAATCTCACTCTTTACTTTAGTACAAATGCCTCGTGCTAAAATTGTGTTGTATCGCAGATTGATTAAAACTGATTTATCTGGTTTCGATCGCCATAGGTCTTGGCAGCTGCATTTCTATTTTGATACAAAAGAACACTGCACAGAAAGCAATCTTGTGAATTGTCATGTATCTGGAATGTTATTCCTGTGCTTCCTCTTTATGATCTCCATTTCTCAGGTGCCGGGTCAAAGTCTTCTGTCAGTTTGAGATAAATTACACTAATCTTACATTACTTTGCTTCACTCAATGCTGCATTTATTACTGTGAATCTCATTATTTTAAGATATGCACTTGTCATTTTATGGAGAAGGTCATAAAGCAGAAATTCAGGTCTGATGGGAAATTTTTCACCCAAAGTACTGATAAATATGCAACACAGAGGACTGAGTGTTTCAGTTCACTTGTAAATCCTTCAAAAAGCGTTGGTGCAGTTTCAACTCATTGGCCTACAGAGGGGGCTACAATGCATGCTCTGGAGAGCTCTCTAGTGTGAAAGAAGTTAACCCTTTAAGAACCAGGCTATTTGATTGCTAAAGCCTCAGAATAGTGCCCCACCCCACACATCTTACTATGAGCAGAAAATCAGATTGGCCCTTGAGAATGGTGCCCTGGTGTCTTTGCTTGGGAGATAATATCTTCAATCAATACTGGATGCCATGTCCATGCACTGGCGCAGCAGAGAACCCTGCAATCCTTGCCATGTATCGGGAGGCAGGATAAAAAAGGGCCACCAATACATTTGGCTGGACTGGGATGGGTCAGTTAGGGGATAATTTCAGTGCATTGGCTTAATGTGATGCTGCACTGTAGAGTCCTAGCAGGAGGGGAGAAGGACCATTCTTGAAGACAGATATGCAGCCTATGAGCGAGACGGGGATCAGCAATCCTAACTTTACATGGAAAGCCTGTCTAAGGGAGACAGTGGGGAACTCAAGAATGAGGTAGCCAGAAATTAGTATTAGGTGGCTGTTGTCATGAGGCTGCTGGTCAGCAAGGGGTGCTGACCACAAAAGTAAATTAATAAAGTAGAACCCAAAGAGCAAAGAAACTAGCACACACACAATTAAGGGGGAAGCCAATGTATTTAACAAATGCATACATGGACCAATAAAGAGCATTGCAAAACAAAGCATACATGAAACTGAAAAGGGCAGTGACTCAGTACTACTAGGGACAGGACCTATGGGCAAAACTAGGGACAGAGGCTACTGCGGACGGAGATCAGGGGCTACTGAGAACGGGGAACAAGGGCCACTGAGAACAGGGACAAAGTCAACTGTGAAACTCAAGGAATGCAGCCGGCTCCGGAACTCTGGGGGTGCAGCCAGGCTCAAAGAACAAGGGGCACAGCTGCTCTGGAACAAGGGGTGCACGGTCTGCACTGGATCAAGGGGTACAGCTGTTCTGGAACAAGGGGTACAGCTGCTCTGGAACAAGAGGTACAACTGCGCTGGAACAAGGGGCACAGCTGCTCTGGAACAAGGGATACAGCTGCTCTGGAACAAGGGGTACAGCTGCTCTGGAACTAGGTGGTGCTCAGCCTGCACTGGACCAAGGGGGGCACGGCCTGCACTGGAACTAGGTGGTGCATGGCCTGCACTGGAACTAGGTGGTGCACGGCCTGCACTGGAACTAGGTGGTGCATGGCCTGCACTGGAACTAGGTGGTGCACGGCCTGCACTGGAACTCGAAGAATGCAATGGGGTGCACAGCCTGCACTAGAACATGGACACAGGAGAGTAACAGTCAGTACAGGAACACAGGAGGGTTATTGTCAGTACAGGAATGCAGGAGGGCCATCGGCAACTCAGGAACACAGGAGGGCCCAGGGTCAATGGGACAGAAACTGACAGGATGAGAAGTATCAAGTATAATCTGGCCCAGAACAAGGGGAAAGACTACACTAAATAGGACAGAGGTGATTGCAGGCCTCTGTAATTAGATAGCAGCAACCTTGAACAGCACCAAGGGAAGACAGTGGCACTGAGAGGTACTGCTCCAGACTGAGGAGAGGACAGGGCCATGACAGCTGTGTGGGTAGGGGAGCAGCCCAAAAGATGATCAATATTTTCTCTCAGTGGAACTAATTGGAAGTAAGCATTGCTGCAGCTAACGTCTCCCTTCATGAATACTCTCAGCTTCTAACTGTGACAAGACTTGCACTTGGTGCCAGACCAGTAGAAGCTAAATAGTGTTAGGCTGAAATGAGCTGCAGACACTCTCACGTCCTGCAGTCTATCTTCCCCCTCTCATATTGCCACTGACAACCAATGAGAGGGAGAGAATGTTTCCTATCAGGACCTGCTTCCAGCTTTTTGAGCCTGAGGAGAGGTCTGGGAGTGTGTGCTCAGCTCCAGTGCCCTACTTCACCTCTCTCTCTCCCAAGCACCAGATCATTGTAAGTTTTCTCCAAAAATTATTTGTTTTAAAATACACACACATACACACACACATATACACACATATGCACATACACACATACGCATATTGCATTATACAGACTGTTTCCCTAAATTATAAAATGTACATTCCAAGCCTTTTTTCTTCCTTCTAACTTAGAACACAGACAGCCTTAGGTTGGCAAATAGGTTTTGGTTTGTTTGCATATTAACTTATTTAAATCCCAGCTCCTACCAAGTATTGTGGTGCTTCCTGGGCCATGATATATTGGTATGAGCTGGTATCTGCAGTGCTTAGCCAAAGTAACCCCCACAGATGAGCCCCCCAACTTCTCTGGCAGCTGATCAATTCATGTACTAGGTGCATCTTCTTGGCAGTGCCTCCATGTAAGGCAGACTAGACCAGGGAGTGAGATTAAAGTCAGTGCTTGTCCTGTGCACATCATGTCCAGGAGTGCCACATTACTGCCATCCAATAATGAGGGACCTGACTAAGGAGACCCCATTAGGCCCATCTACTTTGCCCCTCATCCCTCTCCATACAATACTATTTTAATGGCAGCTAATAGCCTTTCAAGCCCCATATCAGACATGCGCCATAGAATATGCCAGTAACAACGCCACAACTTTGTGAATAGTTTGAACTCTAATAACATTTTAATAAAGCAACTGCCAGCAGTGTTCTTACCCTTGCTTTACTAAGCATGAAAACTACAATATGTGCTCTTCATAACATTACTGATCCTTAAAGTTCCTGAGCATTTATTTCTATGATCAACAAACACTCACTCATGCCCTCACTTCATCAAACCCCTCCCATAGATCACTCTCCTTACACAGACATGAACCCTGATTAAATGGTCTGACTGACCCCTGAAGCGCATTAGAGACCTTCCACGTATTAAATGGCTTAAGAAATGTGGCACTTTATTTAGAGCACATACTGTATACTGTATGGAATCTATTATACAGAGTATTTATTATATTCTTAAATGTATTGCTATAGTTCATTGTATATACACATAGTATATAGGCTCAGTGGGACTTGGCTTGAAACAGCTGGGACCACAATTAGTAGTTGTTGTGGGAAATAGAAAAATATATCAATTTGAAAAGCTGTCTGCCTAGGCCCAGTCATCCTACGTGTAAATACTCCTCTGCACTAGGGCAGGTAAGGTGGAGAGGTAAATGCCTTAAGTGTCCTGGTAATGGGGGAAAATCTGTAATAAGACAATATCACAGTGCATCTTGTAATTCCCACAAAAACATGTAAGAATTTGCACCTAATTTGTAGTGACCTGTAGATACCTGCTGTGATCAAATTACAGGTAGGAACTCAAGTGAAGTGCATTGTGGGTCAAATATTTCAGTGTAGCATTGGTGTGTGAGATCTAAACTTGCTGTGTACTGAGTTGTGCAGAGAACATGTGGAAGGAATGTAAGGATCCATAATGCACTGTGTCTGTGACAGCCTCAGAATGGCTCCCAGACTTTTAGCATGTCTTTAAATTGTTACCTACAGGTCTGTAGACCAACTGTAATTGTCTATTAACTGTCTATTTTGTATACATATTATCAATTGTAATTCTTTGTTTATTCTTTGTAAGATGAAAACATATTAAGAAAAAATGTTTAATTTTAAAACAAATGTCTTCAAAAAGGTCACCCACTATGGAATGGGCAAAACGATCAAATAAGTTCTGTATATGTATGAGCATTTCTCAGTTTGCAAAACATGTGTTATGTTCCCCTTTTGAACCAGTCAGAAAGTGGGAACATCAATTACATGAGCATGTTCACCTGTCCTCAGGGTCAATCAATGCAGGCTCCCATCTGGGACATTACTGATCAGAACAAGATTGAAGAACTGCTTCAGCAGGTTACTATGACTTACAAAGCAGGAATGCTATTGGCCTCTGTCACACCCCTCTCACTCTCAAACGTCCTTTCTCTCCAGCTCTCTTGCTCTTCCCCTCTCCCTTTCCCCCCCTCTCTCTTGCTCTACCTCCTCCACTTATCTTGCTCCCCTGACCTTCTCTCCCCTTGTCAATGGCTCCTGTTATGCCCCCTTCCATTCACAATGATTCATTCCAAATCAACAAAAATGTACTCACAGCCCCCTGCATCGATCAACAAATTGAATAAGTAATAGTAAATCAAAAAGATGGCTGTTCAGTTGTTCTCTGCTCTACCCACTACCATTTTTTCTTGTTTTTCCATTATTTAAAGCGGAACTTTCACCTTCTATAAAGTCACCCTCCAATTATTGAGCATATGGTGACTAACTTCATAATAGTTCTATTAGATCTCTGAAGTACCCGCTTCTAAAGTAATCCGTAATCTTCAGAGATCAGAAGCCAGGCCTCAGCGCAGACATCTTGTCTTAGAGAGGTCTGCGCACCTGTGCCGTCAGTCCCGGTCTCCTCTAGGAGCCATTGCATGTTTCCTTAAGGTAACCGGAAGGAACTGACGGTGCAGGCACGCAGATGACACTAACCTGGCCGTCAGCCTCCGAAGATTAAAGGGGAACTACCACCCCGTAGAGACCTAAGCTGTATTGATTCTTCATCTGGAGACTAGCTGCTTAGTAGCGCTAGTCGCCAGAAATATTACCCGGTTCTCAAGATTTTGTCCTTTTCCTGACGGTCACTGGAACAGGAAGCACGGACATCTCGTCCCAGTGACGTCCGTGCGCCTGCGCTGTCAGTCCCTTTTGAGCCGGCCGGGTGGTAGTTCCCCTTTAAGGATTACTTTAGAATAGGGTACTTCTGAGATCTAATAGAACTATTACGAAGCTAGTCACCATATGCTTAAAGCTGAACTATCACCAGCCAAAGTGCCAGAGTATGGTTGTTAGCCATAGTCCACTTAACATATTGAATATAGTGTAATCGTTGTGGTTGCCCATGATACTGACCTTTTGTGGATTTAAAATTGAGCGCTTTCAAGGAGTAGAGCGCTGCCATCTTTGTTACATTGTGCGTGAGAGGCAGCACTCTAACAATGCTTGCCCATCAATCTTAAAGGAGCAGTAAACTTTTTTTATGAAAAAAAAATATATTGTAGGGATTTTCCTATTGAGTAAAATAAGGGTACTCCCACTGCCGAGCGATTTATATTTACAGAGTTATTACAGTTTAAACCCATGTTTTTTTACATTAGCAGTGCCCTCTAGTGGTCAAATTCTAATTAGATTTCCTGTTAGATTCTAATGGAGAGGAAAGTCAGAAAAGTCAGAGACATACAGTTCTCCATAGAATGTGATAGAAACTGCCTGTCACTTCCTGTCAGTTAGAACTATCAGGAAGTAAACACAGAAAATTCACTTCCTGATTATTTAAACTGCTATGAATTTTGAATAAAACATCTGACAGCGGTGGGATTGACCTTGTTTTATTCAGCAGGAAAGGCTCTATAAAATATGTGTTTTCATAAAAAAAAGTATACTGCTCCTTTAAGCAAAGCACCACCCCCTTCTCGATGTGCGCGCCTGTTATGAGGATCGATGGGCTGGTCTTGGGGGAGGAACTCCAACGCCGAGGAGGGAGCGTTCAGTTTAGTGTGTGGCAAGAATATTGCCTCAGGACATGAAGAGAGGAGGTCACGTGAGTTCTTTACAGAGCAATATCTGACGATTGGAATAGCTTTGAGAAGTATTTCACAGAGAGTTATAACTATGTTACATCATTTAAACTTATGAAATAAAGTTAATATAAGATGAAAGTTCCCCTTTAATTATTGGAGGGTGACTTTATACAATGTGAAAGTTCACATTTAAATAATAAAGAGAATTAGTTGTCTCGAGAGACTGAATATAGTAATTTGCCTGCAGAGAACTTGCTAACTTGTGACAGATATATGAAGACTGATCCACAGGAATCAGATCAGCCTGAGGGGAAATTCCAATACATACAACCTCACCTTTTTTCAGATGAAGTGTTTCTCTAGTCAGTTTACATGGAAATTACACAGAATTGTCTGATCATGTCACACATTCATATTTCCCATGCACAATCTACTTTGACCACTTTCTTACTATCTTTAATGTGCTTGTGGGGTATGCAATACATGTGTACAACACTGTTATTTAATATTACAGTGATACTGAGGCTGATATACTAAGATTAATTAGAGCAATCATTGTGCAAACCAACTGCATCATAGGGGTAACTTTTTCACAAATAACCTCTTGATTTAAATGGTGCTTTTAACCCTTGAATGCTAGATAGCTCTCTAATGCACTGCTTCACAATATATTGAAGACCTGCCTAGCACTCAATGTGTTAAAAATTCCAATTTACAGGAACAGTAACCTTGCAAGTGATTAATATGTACAGTCACTTGGCCCATATTTTTTATTATTTTTTCTATCCTCATTTTCTAATATTTATTTATATTTTTATGTCACTGACAGTGAGCTACCTGGATCACAGTTTCTGGAGATTTTTCTGGTGAAAAGACCATCAAAGCCAGATGTAATACAATGTTACAGTCTCTTTACAGAACTGAATGCTTTGCATGATGTAATACAGTGTTACTGTCTCTCTACAGCAATGAATGCTCTGTGTGATATAATACAATGTTACAGTCTCTCTACAGCACTGAATGCTCTGTGTGATGTAATACAATGTTACTGTCTCTCTACAGCACTGAATGCTCTGTGTGATGTAATACAATGTTACTCTCTCTCTGCAGCACTGAATGCTCTGTTTGATGTAATACAATTTTACTATCTCTCTACAGAACTGAATGGTCTGTGTGATGTAATACAAAACTACTGTCTCCCTGCAACACTGAATGTTCTGTGTGATGTAATGTAATGTAATGTAATCCACCTCAGTAAACTTGACACTCTATATAATTCATTATGCCGCTTTATCCTCCAGTGTGACTACACTACCCATCATTGTGACATGCTAAAAGAACTAAATTGGCTAACACTCAAATCTAGACGTGACCTTCATCTTTCTTGCTTAGTACACAATCACTTCTCTGGAAAACTACCACAATACCTAAGCAGTATGCTCACCCCAGCTCTCCATACTAACTATAACCTCCGCTCCACTACTAACAACTCACTGCGTATACCACAATACAAGAAAGAAGCAGGAAGATCTGCCTTCTCCTTCAGAGCTCCAAAAATCTGGAACAATCTGCCAGAAAAAATCACATCTGCACCCAGTCTAAAATCCTTAAAAGCAAATGTTTCTTTATATCTACAAACAATGTGTAACTGCAAATAATCCCATTATTTAATAAGTATGTATATTTCTGTATGTTTGTATATAATGTCTCACAATTAGTGTAAATATGTAACCTTTTACTGAAAACTATCCAGGACATACTTGAAAACGAGAGAAATCTCAATGTATTCTTCCTGGTAAAACATTTTCTAAATAAATAAATAAAAAATAAATAAATGTAATACAATGCTACTGTCTCTCTGCAGCACTGAATGCACTGTGATGTAATACAATGTTACAGTCTCTCTAGAGCACGGAATACACTGTATGATGTAATAAAACATTATAGTCTCTCTCTACAGCACTGAATGCTCTGTGTGATATAACATATTATATCACACAGATAATTCAGTGCTGCAGGAGGCTGTAACATTCTATTGTATCACAGTGCATTCAGTGCTGCAAGGAGACAGTGATATTGTATTATATCACACAGAGCTCTCAGTGCTGCAGGGAGACTAACAAGGTATTACATCAGACAGAGCATTCAGTGCTGTAGAGAGACTGTAACATTGTATTACTGTCTCCATGCAGAGATGAATGCACTGTGATGTAATAGAATGTTACAATATCTCTACAGCACTGAATGCACTTAGAATTAAAACAATGTTACAGTCTCTCCGCAGCACTGAATGCTCTGTGTTATGTAATACAATGTTAGTCTCTCAGCAGCAGTGAATGCTGTGTGTGATGTAATACAATATTATAGTCTCTCCTCAGCACTTAATGCTCTGTGTGATGTAAAACAATGTTGCAGTCTCTCTACAGCACTGAATACTCTGTGTCATGTAATACAATGATAAAGTCTGTCTGCAGCACTGGATGCTGTGCGTGGTACATGTAATACAATGTTACAGTCTCCCTTTAGCATTGAATGCACTGTGTGATGTAATACAATGTTATAGTCTCTGTACAATACTGAATTCTCTGTGATGTAATACAATGTTACAGTCTCTCCATATAGCACTGAATGCTCTGTGATATAATATAATGTTACAGTCTCTCTACTGCACTGAATGCTCTGTGTCACGTAATACAATGGTAAAGTCTGTCTACAGCACTGGGTGCTCTGTGTGATGTAATACAATGTTACAGTCTCCGTTTAGCACTGAATGTACTGTGTAATGCAATACAATGCTATAGTCTTTCTACAATACTGAATTCTCTGTGATATAATACAATATTACACTCTCTCTGCAGCACTGAATGCTCTGTGTGATGTAATACAATGTTACAGTCTCTCTGCAGCACTGAATGCTCTGTGTGATGTAATACAGTGTTAGTCTCCCTGCAGCACTGCAAGCTCTGTGTGATGTAATACAATGTTTCAGTCTCTCTACAGCACTGGATGCACTGTGTGATGTAATACAATGTTACAGTCTCCATATAGCACTGAATGCTCTGTGTGATGTAATACAATGTTACTGTCTCTCTGCAGCACTGAATGCTCTGTGTGGTACATGTAATACAATGTTACAGTCTCTCTACAGCACTGAATGCTCCGTGTCATGTAATACAATGTTAAAGTCTGTCTGCAGCACTGACTGCTCTGTGTGGTACATGTAATACAATGTTACAGTCTCCCTTTAGCACTGAATGTACTGTGTAATGTAATACAATGCTATAGTCTCTATACAATACTGAATTCTCTGTGATGTACTACAGTGTTAGTCTCTCTGCAGCACTGAATGCTCTGTGTGATGTAATACAATGTGACAGTCTCTCTGCAGCACTGAATGCTCTGTGTCATGTAATACAATGTTACAGTCTCTCTGCAACACTGAATGCTCTGTGTGATGTAATACAATGGTACAGTCTCTCTGCAGCACTGAATGCTCTGTGTGATGTAATACAATGTTACAGTCTCTCTGCAGCACTGAATGCTCTGTGTCATGTAATACAATGGTACAGTCTCTCTGCAACACTGAATGCTCTGTGTGATGTAATACAATGGTACAGTCTCTCTGCAGCACTGAATGCTCTGTGTGATGTAATAGAATGTTACAGTCTCTCTGCAACACTGAATGATCTGTGTGATGTAATACAATGTTACAGACTCTCTGCAGCACTGAATGCTCTGTGTGATGTAATACAATGTTACAGTCTCCCTGCAGTACTGAATGCTCTGTGTGATGTAATACAATGTTACAGTCTCCCTGCAGTACTGAATGCTCTGTGTGATGTAATACAACGTTACAGTCCCTCTGCAGCACTGAAATCTCTATGTTTTTTCTAGTTTAACCCCTTAAGGGTCAGCCATGCGTGCATGCGGCCAGAACTTAAGGACCACAGAACATTTTTTTTTTTTTTGCAGATCCGATTCAGGACTACTCGAACGGCGTTCAGCCACATGGGGAGCCCTGAAATCTATGACATGCCAGGACTGTCACGGGTCTTTTAGGGAAGATTGCCCATGATGGTCCTGGCATGTCATGGGTCCTTAAGGGGTTAAACTGTACCTTTTTAACAATGTATCACTGCAATAAAAATACCTGTTGTGTTCATATTACCATCTCTGGTGGGATCTTTGGTTGCATATTGATGGGGGTGGCCTAATACTTCCTCAGTCACATACTACTAGCCTTTTTTTTTCTTAATTTGGTACACAAATTCTAATACAAACAAGAGGCTACAATTTAGCTGTCCCCATAGTGCAACTGGTTTTTCCCCAGAACTCCTCCCCTTTTCTTTTGAACATATGGCCCTTAGAGTTTGTTTGTGCTCTGTCTGCCTCTTTTTCATTTTTCTTTATCCAATATATGATCTTTCACTTTTATTTAAAGGGATAGTAATGTTTCATAATAAAATCAGCTCTAATTAATCAGTATCTGGGCCTTGGAGAGTGTTATTTCAATTCTGTCAGACTCGTAGTTCAAGAGTAATTCAATGACAAAGTGTCCCCCTCCCGCCCCTTTTACTGATGTAACACTGCTCAGCCAGATCAGAAGGGAGGTGCCCAGGTAGATTGCAGAGAGGGACAATCTTCAATTAAGATAAGGGAAAAAGCTGAAGAATCTGTCAACGGGCCAGGGCTTTCATTGTTCTCACAGTAAGAAGATTGTCCCCTGCTGTTATCTGTCTGGTCTTACAACCAGATTCCACATCTGAGAAGAGACGGCTTACACTAGGTAAAAGGGGCGGGAGGGGAAACTTTGCTTGTGACAGGTAAGATAGAAAATTGGAGCTCTTGGAGAGGGGTAGATCACTTGAAGTGGCTAGTGAAGTGGTAGATTGCTTTGAGTGACTGGGGAAGAGGTAATTTTATTGGCGTATCTAGAGAAATGGTAGATTTACCGGAGTGGCAGAGGAAGTGGTAGATTTCTTGGAATAGCAAGGGAAGTGTTAGATATCTAGGAGTAACATGGGAAGTGGCAGATTGCTAGGCATATCTAGAAAACTGGAAGATTTCTTGGGGTGGCAGGGAAAGTAGTAGATCACTAGAAGTGGGAAAGTGGTACATTTGGACTGTCTAGTGAAGTGGTAGATTGCTTGCAGTGGCAGAGGAAGTGGACAATTTATTTGGATAATAGGGAAAGTGGCAGATTTCATGGAGGGGCAGCTGAAGTGGTAGATATTTTGGAGTGGCAGGGAAAGTGGATGATTTCTTCAAATAATTGGGTAAGCAGTAGATTTCATGGAGAGGCAGCGGAAGTGGTAGATTTCTTGGAGAAGCAAGGGAAGTGGTAGATTTCTAGGTGTGGCAGGGGAATTGATAAACATCTTGGAATAGCAGGGAAAGTTGTAGATTTTTTTGGAGTAGCAAGGGAAGTGGTAGATTGCTTGGTGTGTCAGGGGAAGTGGACGATTTCTTTGAAAAACAGAGGAAGCAATAGATTTCATGGAGTGGCAGCGGAAGTTATAGATTTCTTGGAGTGATGGGGGAAGTCGCAGATTGCTAGGAATATTTAGGGAATTGGAAGATTTCTTGTAGTGGCAACGGCAGTAGTAGACTTCTAGGAGTGGGGAAGTGGTAGATTTGGAGTGCCAGCAGAAGATTTCATGGAGTTGCAGGGGAAGTGGTAGATCTTTGGAGTGGCAGGGGAAGTGGTAGATTTCTTGGCGTACCAAAGGAAGTGGTAGGTTGCTTGGAGTGACAGGGGAAGTGGACCATTTCATGGAGTGGCAGCGGAAGTGGTAGATTTCTTGGAGAAGCAAGGGAAGTGGTAGATTTCTAGGTGTGGCAGGGGAATTGGTAAATATCTTGGAGTGGCAGGGAAAGTTGTAGATTTTTTTGGAGTTGCAAAGGAAATGGTAGATTGCTTGGAGTGGCAGAGGAAGTGCACACCAATCTGGTACTTTTTATTAGATACTTTTACATAAAATGTCTATATGATGGTTAAGGGTTAGGTAAGGATTATTATGCCTCCTAGCAGGTCACAGTTTTATGTAAATTAACCCTTAGATTGTCAGAGGGCTACGAAATGCATCGCTTTGCAATGCATTCCGTACCTCTCTGGCACTCAAAGGGTTAATTGGCTTGAGGGTCCAAAACTGACCATGCACAAAGGCTGCAAATGCTCCCAGGGTCTTAGATGGTACATCCGTGGCCTATGGATAATGGCAGTTTTCATTAAATTACACTGAAAGGAATATTTTTCTGGCATTGTGGAAGGTAACAAGCAAGTCATACAGAGAAATATGGAACGGAATGGTTTAACCCCTTTGAGTCTCAGAGGGATACCCCAATAGCACACAAAGATGCAACCCCTTAAGGACCAGAATGATGAACCAAAGCACTGTGATGCAAGAAATTGCAGAACCCCTGGTCCTCAAGGAGTGCAATTGGAGTGAGCCCTGACACTATTTGTTATGATTACATCATGAAGGGAATCGGCAGTTTTCTGACCAGTTAGAGGTAAGAAGCTCTGAACAGATTATGTGTGGAAAAGTCATACAATTTGTAAGCAACTTGATAATTAACCCTTTGAGTGCCAGAGGGGTGCGCAACACAATGAATTGCGTACCCCTCTGGCGCACAAAGGGTTAACAGGCACAGTTATCTCAGCCTTAAAGTATTGTATCCACCCATTTTATCCATAGACAATAGGTTAATTATTACACTATGCTTTGATACTGATTCTAGGGTGGAATCATATTTAGATTATTGAAACCCTGAAGGTAAGTATGGAGCAATTCATATAACATTGCGTAGGCACAATTAATTCACACCCTTATCACTCCCAAGTCACCAGTTAATGAGCACAAGCCCACAGCTAATAATACTGATTTCTCAGCAGTGTTTTAACCTAATAAATTAAACTTGTTGCAGATGTCTCTTGCAGGGAGGCATCAGATAATTTATAATGAAGGTCACAGGTAACATTCGTCCATCTCATATAACCCTTGAACATTAATGGTATATTTAAACTACTTTTAAAAACTAAAGTATAGATAGAATTACAAGGACTGGTGTTTGGAAAACTGTGAAAAGAAACATTTAGATAGTCTTAAAGTGGAACCACCACTGAAGACAAGATTAGTTTATTTTATACCTATAAAGGAATAGTAATACTTAAAATGTAAAAAAATATGTATAGTAGGCTATATCCCCCTAAAACAAGTGTACTTCAAATGCTGATAGATGTTTTATTCAAAAGTTATCACAGCTCAGACTTGAATTTGTTTAGGTGCAGTATCACAGTGACCTGAAATTGTACAGTGGCGCTGTTGCTATACTATCCTATGGACAGCTCTACTCAGTTGACCATAAAACTCCATAGGATGGTGTAACAACAGCACCATTATAAAATTTCAGGCCACCGAGATAATTCACCTAAAAAATTCATGTTTGAGCTGAGATAACTTTTGAATAAAACACCTCTCAGCAGTGGGAGATATAGCCTACAATACATATTTTTTACATTTTAAGTGTTACTATGCCTTTAAGGACCTAAGAAGTGACCAGCTCATTGCATGGTGTAACCAGTCATTGGAGGAAGGTCCTGATGCAAACATTTGTGAACCCAAGGACAAAAATAGTTTTCCATAATTATAACTGGAACGTATTGGGTGCTGGGAATGAAGGGCTCCCTTGGATTCCAGTCTCATCACAACTGAATCGTCTGACCCAATGCAGTTATGCCTCTATGTTTCACACTTCTCTGGTCCTTAAAGGGTTACAGAGAATTGAAAACTGTCTCTATTGGAGAGATGTATAAATACATTCTCTAAGATAATGTCACTAGATCTCCATTTAAAATGGAGGACACTTATGAAAAACACAAACAGCAGGATAGTACTGGACACTGTGCAGCTCTGCAGAGTGACATTTGCACAAGTGACCTGCATTAAATGGAGATCTCCTCACCTTTCTCTTAGATGGGCTCTCCACGCCTCCCAAATACTCTAGAAGGCTCCAGAGGACCTTATCCTACCTGGGGTTCAATCACTGTCACAGGTGTTGTAGCCCAAGTATATTAATAATGGTCATAATTGCAGTTCAGACAAGAAGCCCCAGTAGCGGGACAACAGTGGGTCTTGTAATACTGCTTAAAGTGGAACTTTCACCCTCTATAAAGGCACCGGAAGGGACTAATGGCGCAGGAGCTCAGATGGCACTAATCCAAGAAGCCTGGCCGTCAGTCTCCGAAGACTAAGGATTACTTCAGAACCGGGTAATGATGAGAGCTAATAGAACTATTATGAAGCTAGTTTCCAGATGCCTAATTATTGGAGGGCGACTTTATAGATATAAGGGAAGACTTATTTTGCCAGTATATGAAGCCTTGATAAATGAAGTCTGACTACCATTTTGCACCCATGTTCACAAAAACTCTTAAGGAATCTAGAAATAGCTGGGGAAGGCAGAGTTCCTCTATCTGTTACTAGAATCCAATGACTGTTCCCCTTAGTCAGTTGGCAGCCTAAAGATCCTGCAAGTTTTAGTCTAAAAAAAGGCAGAAGGCATCAGATTGCCCTTTCCAACTTTAGAAGATTCTATTAACCGTTTGAGTGCCAGAGGGTACACAACGCATTGCAAAGCAATGCGTTGTGTACCCCTCTGACTCTCAAAGGGTTTAATAAATAGAGGGTTGAAGAGTTTTAGCTTAGAGGGAACAATAGTAAGATATGCATTAAGAAGGTTCATGAATACTGAAAGGATTATGAGGGGTGTGTGTATGCAAGTGTGTGAGTGAGTATATGTGTGCAGGGCCGGACTGGGAAAATAAGCCAGCCCTGGAAAAAATTGCTTCCCAGCCCCATAGCCCCAGCCCCCAGGTGCGTAGACTGCACGTACCTGGCCGTCAGTCTCCAAAAAGTAATATTTCTTTAGAATCTGCCACTTGTGATAGGTAAGACATGTATTTTCCAGCTAATCGCCATATGCTTAATGATTGAATGGCGACTTATTACTAGGTGAAAGTTCCACTTTAATATAAGACATTTCTTTTACTTTAACATGAATTATTGATTGATAACATCATTATAATGGAGGGTTAGGTATATAAAACGATATATTTTGCTGGTTATCAATCATTTTTTAGTTGACTAAAGGTCATGAGAAAATTAGTCTTATTGATCAGGCTTTTATCTCCTTGGATTTTAGAGACGTCTCCAACCCATCGTTGAGGAATGCAATATGAATAGTTGTAGTTTTGAGCTAAAGATTTAAAAATACTTTATCACAACCAGTGTACTGAAACTTGCAGTTCTTCAACATTCCAGCCCTGATATGGGCTTAGATACATCATGAGTAAAGTATTTGGATGAAAAAAAAAACACTCCAAAGATGAACTTACAACTAGAAGATTCTTTCTTTCTGTATTACACCCAGTATGTGTCAACTACTTCAGACCAACATTTTTCAAATACAACTACAAGTTGTGTCCCTAGACCAGTCAGGCGGGAACTTCATTCATAGCTCTCAAGTACAAATTTGAAGAACACTTATTCTCAGACAAGGCTTGATAAACTTGTATCCAATAAACCCTAGTTTCTCAACCTGTGGTACGTGAACTCCTGGGAGTAACTGCCACACAATCAGGTGGTACTTGCCACGGAGAGAGCATCTACACAATAAAGAAATACCTGGCTGGCCTCAGCACCACCAGTAGCTGTTGTTCCATAATGTGGCTGTAGACCAGCCCAGCAGTTCTATAAGGCTAAGGTCCACCACACCAAAAACTTGTTCATCTCAATAAGCCCAAAGATGAAAGAAGTAACCACTGCGCAATGTAAGAGGCAGTGACTGGATAGGAGGCTCCTAAACTAGTTCAGTGGGAAGTGCACTGATAAGCATGGAGGTAAGAAGCTTGAGCAAGGGTAGGAAACACCAGCTCTCAAGAGCCGCCAACAGTAAATACCCTCAGGGTATCCCTACCTGAACACAGGTGAATTAATCTGTAGTTCATTCTTTTGAATTAATCCACCTATAATTAAGATGGGACAACTTAAATACTCACTGCCAGTGGCACTTGCGGACCTATTGTGCCCCTCCCTGAGCTACAGCTAACATCTGACTGTGTGGAGTGTGCCTGATTGCTCCACCATCCTTGTCCCATTGTTGCGGAACAGAATTTATCCAGCATTGCAGAGTGTTAACCCCTCCCCCATTCATATGTAGGAGCCCATGCAATTAAAGCGATAGTAATGTTTCACAATAAACAGCTCCAATTAATCTTCATAGTATTTGGGCCATGGAGAGTGTTATTTCAATACTGTCAGTACCGTCAGTATCCCCCTTCCGTTCCCTTTTACCTAGTGTAAGTCACCTCCCCTCAGATGTGGAATCTGGTCATGGGTCACAGCAAGGGACAATCTTCTTACTGTGATCATAAGGAAAACCCTGCCCCCCTTGACAGGTTTTTTCAGGTTTTTCGTTAAACTCACTGAAGATTGTCGCTCTCTGCGATCCATCCGGACAGTCCTGCTACTCTGAGGTGAGCAGTGTTACATCAGTAAAAGGGGCGTGAGGGGGATATTTTATCATTCAATTACTCTTGAACTACAACTCTGACAATATTGAAATAACATTCTCCATGTACATAAAGATATCAAATAAAATCTGATGTACTCTTAGCAATTTTTCATTGTGTTTTGTTTGGTGCAAAGACTCTAAAATAGTTTAAAATAAAAGCAGGAAAGTTGTTAAAATGACTACAGTTGCTACATGCTATCAGACAGGGATGATTTGACCCTTATTTTTATCTAGAATTGCATGAAATCAACAGAACAAAGCACTATTACATGCCATCAGCAGAGCTCCGTTAGAGCAAGGTGACCCGGTACTGTACTTTTTAGAAAATCACCCCTGTTATCAGGCTTGTTAAAAACGGATAAAACCAAAAACAGAGATATAGTTATGAGATCAGAATCCATCCAATTCAGCTCACAGAAATAGTTATACCTTGTTTGTTTACTTTAGTCCTGCCATACATTGCACTTATCACTCATTAAGTCCTAATAATAATAATAATAATAATAATAATAAACAAACAGGCATCACATGGTCTTTCATGGCTGTCTGCGTATAATTTGGAAAAGCAAAATTATCGTGTATTTTGGGGTTTATGCACCTGAGAAATTTGTTTTAAAAATGCTGGTTTCACATACAGCATGTTAAAAAGGGCATGAAACCTATTCATGTTTAGTCTATAATTCCCCTTTGAAGAAGCAGTTAACTTCGCTTTAAGACAAACAAAATGTGTAATGGTGCTTTTCCTGTTGAGTAAACCAAGGTTCTTTCAGCTCAAACTCTTAGCAGTCGCACCAACTGGTGTCCAAGCAGTGACTCACTCAGCTAGCAACACATAAAACAGGCATATCAAACTAAAATACACTAAAGGGACGCATTCTGAACATTCCTTTCCAAGGACAGCCGTAATGATGGCTGATAGTATATGTGTTTGTGTGTGTGTGTGTGTGTGTGTGTATGCATACACATACATATAACATATGAATCCATGAATGTCGTGATCGATTTAAGATATATTCCAGCACTGATAGTCACAAACTCACACATTTTGTCATATATGCCAGCCTTGTTACACTGTCAACTGGTAGTTACAGGAACAAGCATACACTGGCTGGCATGTCAGCCTTGTTCCACTGTACACTGGTAGTCACAGAATCCTGCATACACTGGGCTGAATCAAAGAAACTATTCTGGTAGGGTGGGGGTGTCTCTATAAGCTGCAATGATCATCAGGGAGATATATTAGTAAAGGTGAATATTGTAGGCATGGCAGACATGTCAAACATGGGCCACATGTGACCCCTTCATTCTTTCACTATGGTCCCCACACAGGGCCCAGTGCAGGAGCTTGGATGGTTGAGCAGCAATGCATCGCAGAGCAACTAATTGGAGACCTTTCTATCAGCAAGGGGTTCATGCAGCTCCTCCCCTCTCATTCCATTCTGTATTCAGCTAGTATCACACATGGCTCCAGGTGGTGAGTCTCTCGCATCTACATTTCACTTCTGTTTTACTTCTGGAGCGAGTCCTCCTGAAGGCCCTATCCAGCATCCATTTGGGGTAACCACTTTGTCTGAATATATTATAAAGTTCTGCTGATTATTGAGCTTTAAATACAGTGCTTCTTCCACAACCACCCTCTCCCATCTCCATTTAAACTGACCTTGGTTAATTGAAGTTTTAAGTCTTTATATCAAACTACTTGCAACCACAAGACTAGAATGATCCATTAGGAAACACACAGGTCTATGCAGAGCCTCTCTATGTCTTTGGTCACTAGCAGTTGGAAAGAGTGGCTGAGGTTTTGTTTTTTTATTTCATTAAGGGAGTGTGTTTCTTTTATATTTTAAACACTAGCATATATGTATATTAGTATGCATACTGGTGCACATGCTACTCTATGGACATTGCTCTGTCCCCTTTATTATTTTAGCTTGTCTGTATTATGGAACCTCTGAATTTTAAGGGCTGCAATCCACAAAAGGGTTAACTTTCAGATCATATTGAGGAAGATTTGATTTGGTTAAGTCAACAGAAACACCACTATCATGCCAACTTACACACATCAAGCATGTGAAGTCTTAGTAAGATATCAGTAAAGAATGTGGACAAGGGAGGATGAGTGATGGTTCTTGATACCAAGAAATACTATGTAGAGGCTATGAGGAAACTCTCTGAGATGGACATACTTACCTTTAGAAAGGTTTTAACACCTCCTGTCAAAGGTCCCCAGATCACTGGACGACCCAGTCGGTAGACAAATAGTTGCTGGAATAGGTTCTGTGAAAGAAGTATTGAGTGAGCTTATTGTTTTTATTTGTAACCCCTGGTGTGTAGGTTAGCCAGTTACCATCATGATACCAAGCGAGTGCTCCAAATTATTTATACGTTGACAAGGGATTATACCGATTTTTGGATTTGTTGTGATGTAAATCCCTGTATACTACATGTTTCGATAAGGGCTTTAGAATATTAATTAAATAGGTTAAAGTAATTCTCTAAAAGAGTTTTTGGTAGATGCAACCCAGTATCTACTGACACAACTATTTTTAGTTTGACAAGATTTGTCCTATCATACACTAAGCTTTCTATGGATTGGAGGGAGGAGACCACATCACTGGAGAAATAGATCCCTATGAGGGTAGCTTTGTTTGGTTTAGGCTATACACATTGATGACTTGCTATTAGGGTGGAATGGTGGCGATAATGACACTGCAATCTTTTTGTCTTATTTGAATAGCTATAAGTTAACTTTGGTCTTCACTGTGACACTGTAAAAACCCGGTCCAGAAAGTTCTGTTCTATTACTTATAGCGCTGCTTTTTTCTGGACACACAACTTTGCTATTGCATGTCTTCCAGTCTGCTTTCCAGAACACACCTGCTGAGGCCTATGTCAAGCAGCCTTACAGGCACTTCAATGCACCTGTATAGTGTCTTACTGGCTATTAGGGGTGGGCGAAATCTCTCGCCGTGTTCTGCGAAAACCACGTTGTTGTCCGCTTTTTCCTGGGAAAATCCGTTTTAAAACTAGTGATTAAAAATTTCACATTTTTCGCCCACTGGCCAAAATTTTTTGCCATTTTTTTAATGGCTAGAAAGTTTCCACCCATTAATTTACGTGTTTTTTGCCTTTTCGCTATAAAAAACGTGATGTATTTGTGGAAATCAAACACAATAGAAGCAGCTACAGAGTGAGGTAGACGTGCTGTGCTATTCTGCTGTGATCTTGAAGCACAATTGAGGAAGGAGAGGCTCATAGTGACTGCTATCACAGGTTATAAATAATAAATGGAGGAGCTGGAATGACTCTTATGTGTCCATTGAGGAGGAGGAGGAAGTGACTAGCACTACTGAACCAATGCTCTCCAGTCCCCATAAATCACCCCAAGGGATATTGGGGAATTTAATGGGAACGGAGGGAGAAAAGGGAATGGCAAGGGAGGAAGAAAAGGGAAGGGAGGGAGGTATGGGAAGGGAGAAAAGGGAATAGGAAGGGAGGGAGAACAGGGTAGTACTAGTGAGAGCAGGACAGGTCAGCTGCCTGTGCCTGCTGCTAGATGTGCTGCCCCTGCTGTCACCATTGCTGCTCCTGCTGCCACTAGTGCTGTGCCTGCTGTCAGCCGTGCTGCCCCTGTTGCAACCAGTACTGTACCTGCTGTCAGTGCTGAACCTGCTGCCACCAATCATGCGGCATCTGAGGAGATTCCATCCCGCAGAATATGCTAGGATGCTGGCAGGGAGGGTTCATCATTACTACTAAACTGTCAGCAAGTTGTCATATGTCCTTAGCGGGGTCTGGACAAGGGGTATAGTGACAGAGGCAGTACTTGGGTTCTTACTGGTGTCTTGTTGTTTGGATACAGTTGTGCCCCCAGATGTTATTTACCACACACACTGTGCACATTGCAGTTGCTGATGAGAGCCACAGTTCCCACTCTCAAGGGAAAAAATTATATTCTAGCAACAACACACCCATGATTTTGGAGGGGCAGATGGAGAAGAATTGTTGGCCAACTTCTTCTTTTCTCCACATAGACGGGGGGCTACTTATTGTGCTGCTACTGCCTCAGACATATCACTGGAGATAGTCATGGCAAGTGGCACCTTCATCATCCATCACCCATGTTACTGCTATTGTTGATCCCAACAATTCAGCAGCAGCAGTAAGAACAGCAGTCACAAATTCCACAATTATGAACTCAGAAGGACATTTGACAATGGCCAGTGGCCACTGGCCAACATGACCTGCTGGCACTAGGCCAGCAGGACATTTTTATTTTTTTCTCTGGGCTTGTGCTTTGAAAATAAATAAATAAACAAAAAACATAGTCCTGCAAAAAAAAATAAACAATTTGGGGGGGTTTATTTCTAACAAGCCTAAATCCTACAAATCAATGTTTCCTTAGGGCTTGTGCCAAACAAGCTTAAGTCCTACAAATCAATGTTTTTCAGGACTTGCGTCTCTAACAACAAATCTAACAAATCATCCTCTACAAAATACTCTGTCAAATCAAGTATCAGTCCACCCCAGTGGCAGCTTATGTAACATGGTTCCTGTCTCTATCACTTTACATACAAATTTCTTATTTTATTTCTATATTTTGTATTAACTCTCCCCCAATACCAGTCAAGAAACCCCCCAAAACAAATTCCCTGTTGAACTGATTCATTCCCCAGACTCCACCCACCAACACAGGCACCCTTCTCAGACCCCTTTTATACCATGTCTTTTTTTTATTTTATTTAGGATTTATTTTTTATTAAGTGCCCCCCAATCCCAGTAAACAACCCCCCCAAAAATCATCCCCTGTTCAACTGATTCTTTCTCCACACTCCACCAACACAAGCACCCTCATGCCCCTTTTATACTATGCCTTTGGAAATAAAATAATATTTGCTATGTGTTGTGTGTAACTTCTATGTTCCCATTAATTTCAATTGAATGAGCTAGGCAAAAAAAGCGGGAAAAAGCAGAAAATCGGCACTTTTCGTGGAAAATGTTTTACCAAGCGGAAAGTGCAATTTTTCGCAGATTTTAGTTTAGTTTCACCCATCCCTACTGGCTAGTGTTCCAGTGCTGAGATTCTTGTATATTACCTTAGCTTTGACCATGCTTGTTTGCCGCCATTCCCTAACTGATTCTGTTTGATGATTTGGATTCTAAGACCTTGATTGGTTATGAGCTCCTAGTCCTGTATTCACCTATGTGAGCTTCTTGCGGTTGTCAACACTCCCTATATTTGCACCCTAGCTTCGCTCTCAAGCGGATCTCAGCAGCAGCATTCAAAGTTTGTTTCTTTCTGCCAGCCAGTGGCCACCCATCATTCAGCTTTTATCTGCAAGTGACTTGTATTTTTAATTCTCTGCTTCCAAGAACACTGTGACTGTTAGTGGTTGTCTTTCTGTATCTGTTCTGCCTAGTAATCCCCCTCTGCCCTGCGGGTCCACCTCCTGTCCTTTTAGCCAGGGTGACAGACACACCATCAGACAAGTGTGTCAGTTCTGGATTTGAGAATTACACCTTCTGTTGAAACTGATGCCATTCACATGGAAACATATAGCAACAAAGATGCTGGAAATGCATTATTAAGAGCATGCTACACATCTCATTGTCCAAGTAGGCCAATTTATACATTGTAAAATTACATTTAAAGCTCCCTGTCTGAAATGTAAGCCTGAAAGTAGTTTTATTATTATTTTTTTTGGGGGAAAGTTATAGATGAAAGGGTACCCATTTTTACCCCAAATCCAGAAACACTTACACACCTGACAATCTTTACAGTATAATGGTATGATACATCATACTTAATGAATAATAAATTAATTTTTATGATAGTTCCAACAATCTTACTTTGTAAACATAATCTATAGGCCGTAAGCACAAAGAACTACTGGAGCAATTCTGGGCATACTTACTGCACCATAGTGGACATTGATCTGAATACTAGAAAGGTCACCAACAATGGGGATTTGGGGAATGTTTATTTGTTTTCTGATTTGCTTCAGAATATCTCAATTTTTGTCTTGTACATATGGCTATGACAGTTGTAATTTATTTTATTATTATTTTTCATTTTTTAACAAGAAAGCACAAATAAGAATCTCATCTCTTCAAGCAACCACTATTTTCAATTGATGAGGATTGTCATGGAACCCTCTTTTTTACCAATGAAGTCCCCTGGAGAACTTGGTAATTTCCACCTATGGCAGAGAGACTTCCCCTTGCAATAATATAATGACCTTGAACTCCACCTTGTGCTGTGAGGTTTTAGCCCTCTGCACATGTTCATGTTGTCTGTGGCCAAGTGAACTTTCATGCTGTATGAGGTTTCCAGTCCTTTGCCCACAGCAGTAGCCACCCTGTTTGTACAACTCTAGCAGAGTTGTTCTTGAGAGGTTTGGGATATAGCTGGGGCTGAAACTCGTGTCTCAGTTCTTCACAGCCTCTGTTTGGGGTAAGTTTGGCATTCCACAGGTGTACTTTTAGTCTATTTTTGTGCATTTTTTTTCTTTTTTCAGTAAATGTGGGCTTACTCTGATACCCATCCATTTACACATCTTGCTTTATACCCATTTTTCCATCTATGCATCTGCTACCTAACTCATCTTTACCTCATTACCTCCCCTTCCTTTCAAACCCTATCCTGTCCCCTCTCACAGTTTACTTCTCTGGTCTCCCTCTCTTGTTCTTTTCCCCTTTATTTCTTCTTTTCTTTACTTGTTTTACAATAACCTCAGTGATCAAGACCTTGACATCAGAGATGAGTTGAGTTAGCTTGTTGGAATATGCACGTTAGTATAATAATGTTCATATCATTTTTTCTGTGTTTGCTTTGATGTCACACCTGTGATGCTTACTCTGTACATGACACACCGACTTCCCGCATTGCCCTGTGATGACCTGTTAATTGAAGCTAATGGTAATGCCCTTTTAGGACCTGTAGGTCCTTGCAGGGCACTAGGAGGATCCAATGCACAGAGGTCTATGCATTAGATCTACGGTAGTGCCCTGAAAGGTCTTTCAGGTCCTCAAATGGCATTACCATTAGTTTAAATTAACAAGTCCTCACGTGGCAATGCGGGAAGCAGGCGCAAAAGCAAACATGTCTCCACTGTACAGATATCTTAGATGCCTCCGGATTTGGTGAGTGTAAGGAGGGGAAGCTGGAAGCACATTGAGGTGGGTGGAGTGAGGGAACCGGACAAAAAAACATTAATTTTTTATTAAGCAGAGGGGGGAAAACAAGGGTGCATATCATACATAGGCAATCTTGTTTTCTCCTAAAATCTTGGGTATAATACATAGGTGCATATTATACCTGAAATGTTATTGTATATTTAATTATAACCTCTTAAATACAGCAGTACATACCTCACTGGTCCTTATATGGTTAAAGAGAGGTTACAACTGTCTATATGTTGAGCTAGACATTTGTATCTAATAGCAGAGGTTTTACTATTGGAAATCGCCCTCTATTTGGCGACCATCAAAACGGTGACATCATAATGTTGCCTGCATCAAAAGGTCGACATCAGAATGTCACATTCCTTTTGACTGTGAGAGGAGCAGATTTGCGCTTAACTGTGCAACATCAAAATGCGAGAGGAGGAGGGCATCTGAAGAGGGTACAGTATGTACAACATTACTGTGATGTGATACGGGCTTGTGAGAGTAACAGATTTGAGCAACATCAGAATGTCACCCTTTTGATGTGGGCGACATTCTGATGTCGACCTTTTGACGCAGTCGACATTATGATGTCACTGTTTTGATATAGAGGGCAACATTTCAATAGGATACTATAGCAGAGGAAGTGGTAAGTGTGGCCTCTGACACAACTAACTAGTATAATGTGCAGATAATTATCATAAAGTGCCACACTGTGCCTTGAGAACATAATGGCTAATTTCCCCCAAAAAAACTTTATTTTAAAGTACATTGGCTAGTACAGCATAGTGGCAGTTTTTAACCATTTGCGTGCCAGCAAAGTACCCAACACACGGAAAGGGTTAATTTTCTATAAAACAAACTAAACTCGTCTTTGAGTGACAGGTCCTTATGCTATTATTAGTTTTGCGACAGTTTGAATTCATTCCTAATATTCTATTCAGTATAATTTTTACCCTTTATAAAAAAATACAATTACGATTTTTTTTATGTGATTCAAATATAATCGTGTTTGAAAAATACAATGAGTAGGCTTTGTCACACAATAACGAATGATTCATTACCAAAACTTTTTAACAAACCTTATCTTCATATGACTCCTAAAGGTTGTATGATACAATGGAAATAAGAGTGATAGGTATAAAATCTACAGTACAAAACATTAACACTTCCCTTCCAGGAGAGGACTACAATGCATGTTACAAAAGATATTTAGAGAGCACGTCTACAGAACAATACCTCTAGATAACAATTAAAAATAGATGTTCTTAGAAATAAAATAATGCCCTTTTTCTGCAGAGGCAATGCATTTTGTAAATGGCTATATTTAACACTTTGAGTTCCAGAAGGGTACACCACTCATTGCAGAGCAATGCGTGGCATATCCCTCTGGCACTCAAAGGGTTAAAGGTAAAGTAAAATTGCATAAAGCGACAGCAATACTTAATATGTAACAATATATATATTGTAGGGTTTATTCCACCTGAGTAAAAGAAGGGTACTCCCACTGCTGAAAGGTGTTTTATTCAAAAGTTATTGAAGATCAAACTTTAATTTTTAGGTGCAGTATCACAGTGGCCTGAACTTGTACAGTGGCGCTATTGCTACACCATCCTATGGACAGATCTGGTCAATTGACCATAAATCTCCATAGGATGGTGTAGCAACAGCTCCACTGTACAATTTCAGGCCACTGTGAGCTGTAATAACGTTTGAATAAAACACTTTTCAGCACTGGGTGTACCCTTGTTTAACTCTGGGGGATAAACCCCACAACATTTACATTTTAAGTATTAATATCCCTTTAACAATGAATAACTCCACAATTACTTTACAATGGCTAAAACATACTAATGGCCCTTATGAATTATGACCTTGTACTTTTTTTCAAGAGATAATATCTTCAGTTAGTTCTGGATGCCATGTTCATGTCCATCCAGGCTACGGAAAGAAAGGCAAGTGACCCCTAATTTAATGTAATATGACAGGGCTTATAATGTGAAGTCCTTTGCTACTAGCCAGACCTGAAAAGTTACTCGCCACTGCAAGCCATAACATAGCCACCAGGGCTGAATTTCTACTCGCCAGGGCTACATTTTCACTCGCCATTGGCTAGTGCTAAGTGGAAATTTTGAGCCCTGTAATATGATGATATCTACTTTCTGGAAATGTATGCTCTAAGGGGGTTGTTTTGATGATATGGGGTCATTTTGCCTTCATACTATGTTTAGTGCATTTTGGTTATCTCCATAAAAAATTATTAGTGGAAATTCTGTTTTGTGTTGTTACCAATCTGGAGCCCTAGGGAAGGACATACATTTGTGTAGTTATACGTATTGGGTAGCATTGTGTTCAGGAGATTTGGGGCATTTCTGTTTCTTATTTTTTTAGTTACACTATGCTTGCTTGAATGTTTGTACATTAACCCCTTAAAGGGATAGTAATACTTAATTATTACTGATCCCTATAGTAAAGTAAAATTAAAAATAAATGTTTTGCCTCCAGTGTCATCTCTCAAACCTTTATCGTTTGAGAGATGAACGCTTCTAAAGTTGCCCTCTCCCTCCCCCTTCCCCGAAGTCAGCTTTGTAGCTGACTGAAGGGAAATCCGGTCATAGATCATCAGGCGGCTCTGCAGCAGAGCTGCGATCGCGTTAATAAAAAAAATCTTTCACTAAAACGGTCTTCTACGTGTGCTTGCAAACCAAGCACATGTAGAAGACCATTTCAGTGAAAGCTTTCTTTTTTATTAACACGATCTTGTCTGTGCTGCAGATCTGCCTGAATGTCGTACAATTGGCTTCCCTGCAGTCAGTACAACGCTGACTACGGGGAAAGGGGTTGGGGGGAGACAACTTTAGGAGCGATCATCTCTCAAACCATAAAGGTTTGAGAGATGACACTAGGGGCAAAACATTTATTGTTAATAGGACTTTAATATAGGGATTAGTAATACTTAAGTATTACTATCCCTTAACCCCTTAACGACCGGAGGTTATGGGACATTTCCGTCCCATAACGACCGCATAGGGGCACTTTGACGCGCCGGTACACGTGACCTGTCACGTGTATCGGCGCGTCACTATGGGGCTTGAAACAGATCGCTCCGATCTTGGAGCGGTCTATTTCATGCCCTATTTTTACTTACAGCGCTCCCGGTAGAGCGCTGTAAGTAAAAAGTACGTGACGTACCAGGACCGTCAAGGGTCGTTCGAGCACATTTACCCTTGACGGTCCTGGTACGTCAAGGGTCCCTAAGGGGTTAAGGACCTGGAAAATCTGAGGTGGATTTCACTTAAGGACCGGAGCAATTTTGACTTTTTTGACTATGTCGTTGTTCAACCATATTTTCTCTTTAATTCCTTTTGTGCACCCACATAAATTATATACTGTTTTTTAAGCACAAGAAGGGCTTTCTTTTGATACCACAATTATATGAATACCTCATCATTTAATATGATTAAAATAGAAAAAAGAGCAAAAAAAAAAATTTTTACTTACGTTTTCCTTTCAGGATTTTCATTCCATTAATTCATTACAAAAAAATACCCCTAAATATATTCATTTGCTTCTCCTGAATATAAGAGGACCCCTTATGCCTAGTATTTCAATCCCTTTCTCACATTTACAAGGTAAATATTACAAGATGGACGCAATTATTTCCAACCTGTAATTTTTCAACAATTGGCATGTGAATATCATAGCTTAATTAAAGGTGCCAGAACCAAAAATGTCACACAAAGGTATATGTTTCTGAAAACTAGACAACATAAGGAAAATAATCAGGAGAATTTTGGAGTTTTTTATGCAGCTATTTTTCCAGAAATATTTTTCAAAATTGTGGTAATATTTGGTATATTTTTTTTGCAGTTTTCACACTTACATTTCAATATTTCTGTTGATATCAAGCACAGGATAGTTGAAAATGTTAAAAAATGCATTCATTAGTATTCAGCTCCTTCTGAGTAAGTAATACCCCATATGTATAGGTTTCTCATGGTTTGGGGGCGCTACGGGGCCCAAATTGGAACATGCATGTTTCCAGTTTCACACTTTGATTTTTCACAGCTTGCATCACTGATGCCATGTCTCATCTGGGCTGTGTACCATTGCCCCACTTTAAGATTTCCCCACAAAAGTGTATATTTTTGGAAAGTAGACACCCCAGGCTTTCATTTTATGTATGATTTCAAATTTTTTATGCAGCCATTTTACCACCAACCCCTCGTAAAACTTGAGGTAAGTAAAAAAAATCAGCATTTTTCACACTTTGACTTCAATGTTGATGTGAATTTCAAGCACAGGATAGGTGAAGATTTTTAAAAATGCATTGTTTAGTATTCAGTTCCTTCTTCTGAGTACGGCAATACCCCAAATGCATAGGTTTCTCAATGTTTGGGGGATCTACGGGGCCCAAATTGGAACATGCGTGTCTCTAGTTTCACACTTTGAATTTTCACAGCTTGCATCACTGGTGCCATGTCTCATTTGGGGCTATGTACCAGTGCCGCACTTTAAGATTTCCCCCAAAAAGTGTACATTTTTGGAATGTAGACACCCCAGGCTTTCATTTTAGGTGTGTTTTCAAATTTCTTACATAGCCATTTTACCACAAATCCTGTGAAAACTTGACACAAGTAAAAAAATTCTGCATTTTTCATACTTTGACTTCAATGTTGATGTAATTTTCAGCACAGAATAGGTGAAGATTTAATAAACTGCATTGATTAGTGTTTGGCTCCTTCTTCTGAGTATGGCAATACCCCATATGCATAGCTTTCTCATGGTTTGGGGGAGCTACGGGGCCCAAATTGGAACATGCGCGTTTCCAGGTTCAATCTGAATTTTCAGAGCTTGCGTCACTGGTGCCATTTCTCATTTGGGCTGTGTAACAGTTCTCCACTTTAAGATTTCCCCCAAAAAGTGTATATTTTTGCAAACTAGACACCCCAGGCTTTCATTTTAGGTGTGCTTTCAAATTTTGTACACAACCATTTTACCACCAATCCCTCATAAATCTTGACGTAAGTAAAAAAAACAGCGTTTTTCACACTTAGACTTCAGTGTTGTGATGTGAATTTCAGCACAGAATAGGTGAAGAGTTTATAAACTGCATTGATTAGTGTTCGGCTCCTTATTCTAAGTACGGCAATGCCCCATATGCATAGGTTTATCAGGGTCTGGGGAGCTACTGGGCCGAGGTGGAACATGTTAGTCATGGGTCCTTAAGTGAAATCTACCCATGACGGTCCTGGATCATCATGGGTCCTTTAGTTTACATTTCTGAAACCAGTCTGAAACTTACTTTTTGTATATATTAGCAAAATAAGCAATTTTTTCACATATTGTTAGCGTTTATTATATCATAACTTGTTGCAAGATACAACATTTGCATCACATTAGCCACTATATATATATATATATATATATATACATATATATATATAATTGTTATTATCTTCAGCCATTGTCGATCCACTGCAGGACAAAGGTCTTGTTAGGGACCAGGAACCAGACAGGACACAAAAAGGTAAAATGCAATACACCTTTATTAGTGCAAAAAAAACAGAAGCATGAGCCAAGAGCATAAACCAAAAGACACGCCAGAGTCAGGAACCAAGACAGGTATTCAGCCGAGCTGCAGTCAGGAAAACAGAAGTCTGCGATGTCAGGAACAAGCCAAGGGTCAGAAGCACAGAAGTCAGCAAAG
Organism: Rhinophrynus dorsalis; assembly: GCA_037306005.1. Taxonomy (NCBI): domain Eukaryota; kingdom Metazoa; phylum Chordata; class Amphibia; order Anura; family Rhinophrynidae; genus Rhinophrynus; species Rhinophrynus dorsalis. The sequence continues at coordinate 55,429,098 of CM074720.1, forward strand.
TCTGGAACAAGCCGATGGTCTGGAACACAGCAAACAGTAGCACAGGAAAATCCACTGCAGCCAGCAGCAACAGGTCAGCAAACAAACACAAGGACTGGGGAAGTGAGCCAAGCTGCTATAAATACCCTGAGAGGGTTGGTTGATAACAGTTAGGTGAGTAATCAGAGAGATCAACTGATACAGCCAGAGCCAGAAACTCAGAAGACAGCAGCAGTGGATAGTGGAACACTAGATTAGCTCAGACAGCAGAATCAATAGGCAGAATTGGAGCAGCACAGCAAAACCTTGACAGGTCTCCTCAGCAAGCCTCCAACATTTTCAGTCCTGTGCTTTCTGCTGCCACTCTGCAGACAGACTTGGTAATTTGATCAACCCCATCTTGTTTTTGGTCTTCTTCTCAGGGATCTAGTGCAAACCATTCCAAAATTTGTTTGGTCCATCTATTGTCAGGTCTTCCTGCTATGTGACCTGCCCATTTCCATTTCAGGCACTTTACTCTTTCAATTATGTCATAAACCTTGTTTTGCTGTAGAATGCAAGCACACGTTTTTCAGTTTCTTTTTGTTGTGTTTAAAATTCAGTGTTCCATACTTCTCTCTCTGTAGCCTTAATTTTTTTGTATTGCTTTGGCATTTACGGTCCATGTTTCACAGCCATATGTAAGGATAGGTTGAATAGAAACTTTTTGCTTGAGGCAGAGTGGTCAATTTGTCTTGAAGGCAAGTTTTCCAAATTCTTGCCATCCTAATTTTTTTCAGAATACAGACAATTTAGTCCTGCAACAAAGGCCAGAAAAACACAAAATGGTGCAGTGCACTCTGGGTATTAAAGTTAAATGTACACACAAAATATGTGAAGAATTTGTCTCAGAAGAGCTGTGGTGAATAAGTCACAAAAAAAGGAATATCCATAGAATGATGTGCACATCTGAAGCAAAAAGATACAGAAAACAAGAATTTTTATTTATGGGTCTGAAAAATTGCAAAAAAAAGGAAACAATACTCCAAAGATAAAAACAATTAAAAGGGCAAAAGAACCCTGGACAGGTGACACAACAGGTTAACCCACATACATTAAGGAATACATGCTAAGCCAGTGTGTAAAAAATCCTATATTATAATTTGCTAAGCATGTTTGTCAGAAACCGTCATGCGCAGTAGAGACGGCTGCGTGCACTGTAGTCATGCACAGTACAGACTGCTCTCGCCGCGGCTGATATGGAGCGGGGCACTTCGAATTCAGACTTAGTCCTCTCTGCACACCTTCCTGGGAACCGCTTGGTCCCAGGATGGTGCGCAGAGAGGACCATGGTCTGAGTTTGGAGCGCCCCGCTCTGTATCAGCCGCTGTGCGGGCAATCAGTACTGCGCATGACTGCAGTGCTGCCAGTGTTGGCTCATGTACATGGGCTTTAAAACTAGTAAAGCCATAAATGGGGGAATAATACACAGCTAAACATGCAATATAAATGCACCTGTGTTAAAGGGAATCTATCACCCCTATACAAGTTAGTCTTATTACTTAGATTATTTAGCAAATATGTTTAAAACTTTATTAATTTTTTTTAATGCTATTTGGGCGAAAATTAATGTTTAAAGAGTGCCCTGCACGATACTGATGGATAGACTGTGGGTACGGCTCGGTGCCCGCGGTCTATCACTATGCCTCCGCTCCCCTCCCCCTATCCAGCCTCCTACAATGACAGAGGCTTTGTTCTGTAAGCTGAAGCAATCTCATTGGCTAGATATCAGTCTCTCCCAATGAGATCGCTCCAGCTTACAGGCAGAAAGCCTCCGTCATCGGAGGAAGCTGGATAGAGGGAGGGGAGAAGAGGCAGAGTAATAGACTGTGGGTACAGAGCCTGCAGTCTATCCGGAAGTAGGGTGCAGGGCATTCTTTAAACATTAATTTTGCCCAAATATCGTTTAAAAAGAAAACAAATGAATACAGTTTTAAACATATTTGGTAAATAATCTAACTAATAAGACTAACTTGTATAGGGGTGATCGATCCCCCTTAAACTCACATCACATAATAAAGTGATAACAGTGCAATGAAAATGACATCCTATATAATAATTTGCTAGGATGTTTGTCAGAAGCCGTCATGCGCAGTAGAGACTGCCTGATCGCACAGAATGCTGGGAGTTCTGTGCTGGGAGCATTCTGTTGCTACAGTGCATGACTGCGTCAGCAGCAGGACGCAGAGCAGGACCAGCCTCTTAACCCTTTGAGTGCCAGAGGGCTACGCAACGCATTGCAAAGCCCGTGTATACGGGCTTTTACACTAGTCAAATATAAAATACAGGGTTCTTTTCCCTTTTTTAACTCTTTGAGTGCCAGAGGGGTAAGCAACGCATTGCTCTGCAATACATTGCATATCCCTCTGGCTCTGAAAGGGTTAACCGTTTTTATTGTTGGAGTATTGTTTCGTTTGTTTTGCAGTTTTTCAGTCCCATAAATAAAAATACAATATAGAAAATCTCCTATGGGCCCCACATGTAACCTGTTACCATTCCACAAAAAATGCCCCACTTGCAGGAAAAAACAACTCCAAAAGGACCAAATATTACTGTGGACAACAATACGTTATTAGCTGAATGACAAATGATTCCAAAATAAAATATATAAAAGATTAATAAAAAAATGTTATATATAGAAGTAACCACTATACACATGGCAAATTTTTTAGCACAAATATGGTGATATGTTGAGTGAATTTTTCCAGTCCCTGTACTGAGCGCTCAATAATCCACAAAAAAACATATGGGTAAAGAGTGGTGAAATGCAGTCAATGCACACACCCCTTCATATATATATATATTATTACTTGGTGTAAAAATATGTACAAAAATGTACCAATCAGATATACTCAGGGCAATGAATCAAGAGCGTTTCATCTAATCTCCCCCTATAACATGTCTGCCCTCCAAATTCGCTGATTGAGAATGGTGACAGCACTCAGCACATATACCAGGTGGGCCTCCAAAAATAAAATACTAAAGTAAACCAGTCTGTGCCATCACCCCCGGTCACACGCGGTTACCAGAATCCAAAAATGGTATCCAGTGAGGCCAAGACACAGACTAGCACCTGTACATCCACAATAAATGAATACTTGAACATAGTCCTGTAAGGTGTCATATTGTATTATGTGTATGTGAAATCAGAGGTGTAACTAGAAGCCTCCGGCCCTGGTACAAGAAGTGCCACGGGCCCTCCCAACCACCACATTGGCCCCCCTCGACCACACTGACCCCCTCTACAATGCCCCATCTCCTATCTCCCTGGAGCTCCTGCGCGGTCCTCTTAGTAATGCAGAGAGCTGGGAGATGATGTCATCTCCCAGCGCTCTGCATTACTAGAGCACCGGAGGGAGTGCGGGCACCAGGCGAAGAGGTTGCAGGGGGAGGCGAGGCCCCTGGAGTGATGGGCCCGGTCGCCATTGTGTGAAATGTCACAAGAGCAGTTGGTACCGATGTGGCAATCAGACAGTCCAAGGTCCAAAACAATACAAATATCCCAAATCTATTGTTGGATATCACAAATCATGTAAATAATCCTATATAATAATTCGCTAAGTTGTGTGTAACGCCGGACATGCGCAGTAGACACTGCTGCACGTGCGGCAGTCATGCGCAGTACAGACTGCCCGCGCCGAGGCTGATGCAGAGCTGGGCGCTCCGAAGGAGCGTCCAGCTCTGTATCAGCCTAGGTGCGGGCAGTCTCCACTGCGTGTGACTGCCCCGCGACCGGCTGCCAGAGGCACTGTGGCCCGTGTAACGGGCTGTTCAACTTGTAAGTGAATAAACTAATGAACATACAATCCTGTTACCTTCTATATAAGTGAAAAAAACAAAATATGAATACTGTAACATGCTAACTTATACCCAGTGACTGATAATCAATACATATAGTCCCATAGACCTATAGAACAGTGGTTCTCAATCTTTTTTTGTTTGGGGCACCCCTAAAACATAATCTAGAACATCCGGGGCACCCCTAACATATTTAATGTACTTTATCAAGGGCATAAGAAGGGTACAATACATAAATATACAGTTATTATTAGGTATCATAATCATAGTAAGAAAACTAAATATATTGTGCATAACAATTTCTATAAATTTTTATTTGAAAGTCAATTTTTGTTATTCTTCATAGAAAACATGGGGCACCCTAAGCTGATGTGTGTGGCACAACGAAGTGCCAACGGCACCCTGGTTAAGAATCACTGCTATAGAAGAACCAAAATAAATTAAACCAATTTATTGGTCTTCTCGTGTATTGTCCTTTATTCCGGTGCTAAAAAAAAATACATAAATAATGAAATGATAAACAGTGAATTGGTGAATATGAGTCCAGTATTGAAATGATGAATTAAAAATGAATGGTTTGATGCACATGAATCCAATAGTTTGATGAGCATGAATAAAAGATGAAGTGATGAATTAAATATTAGATGAAACATTGTATCAAATATATAACTCTAATGGATGGTTATACATATCTACCACCTCTTTACTCCTTTCTATCGATATTGCCCTGGAAGAAGGAAAGCAGTGCTTTTTGAAACATGTAGGGATAGTGGACATCAAACACTGAAGTGGCCCAGAACCCAAGGACAGGTGAAGACGCCATCCAAATGGTGACAGGTGAGACGCCATCCAAATGGTGACAGGTGAGAACGTCATCTGAGACAAAGCAGAGCATCAGGAGTGAAGAAATAATATGAAGGTAAGAGGAGTATATGTATCTCCCTACCACTGCTGTGTTCAGTGAGTCTCCAGCGTCGGCTTATTTGTTCTCTGATACAGTAAGTCCTGTCGGGAAGAAAAACAACAGGTCAAATAATGCTTATTCAGCATATCATCCAAAAGGGAATTTATTAAGCGGCTCTCTTATATATTGAGAAAGGGTTAAAGAGACAGTATATATGTATAACCATCCATCAGAGTTTATGTACTTGATACAAAGTTCCATCTAATATTTCATTCATCACTTTATCTTTTATTCATGCTCATCAAACGATTGGATTCACATTCATCATTTCAATACCGGACTCATATTCATCAATTCACTGTTCTCCCATTCATTATTTGCATATTTTTTTTATCACCGGAATAAAGAACAATACACGAAAAGACTAATAAACTGGTCTAATTTATTTTGGTTCTTCTATAGATCTATGGGACTATATGTATTGATTACCAGTCACTGGGTATAAGTTAGCACGTTACAGTATTCATATTTTGTTTTTTCACTTAATAGAAGGTGATAGGATTGTATGCTCATTAGTTCATTCACTTATTATTTACATAATTTGTGATATTCAGCAACAATATATTTGGATATTTGTATTGTTTTACATCTTGGACTGTCTGATTGCCACAAAGGTACCAACTGCTGGTGTGATATATCACATACACATGAGGCGGCATGACACCCTACAGGAGGACTACGTTCAAGTATTCATTTATTGTGGATGTACAGATTCTAATCTGTGTCTTGGCCGTACTGGTTACCGTTTTTTGGATTCTGGTTACCGCGTCTGACCAGGAGTGACGGCACAGACTGGTTTACTTTAGTATTTTATTTTCGGAGGCCCATCTGGCTTATGTGCTGAGTGCTGTCACCATTCTCAACCATCGACTTTGTAGGTCGGACACGTTCCAGGGGGAGATTAGGTGAAACGCACTTGGTACATTGCTCTGAGTACATCCAAGGGGTATATTTTTGTACATATTTTTACACCAAGTACCAATATGCATATGTAGACCTGTGTGTGTTGACTGCATTTCACCACTCTATACCTATATGTTTTTTTTGTGGATTATTGCGCACTAAGGATAGGGACTGGCAAAATTCACTCAACATCCCTTCATGTATTTGAATGTTTCTATCATTTCCCTTTTCTCTCTTCTCTCCTCCAAGCTATAAATATTCAGATCCTTTAATCTATCCTGTTATCTCTTTCCTGTAAACCACCATTTTAGTAGCCCTTCTCTGAATTCTCACTAGAGTATCTATAGCCTTCTGGAGACTCTAAGTGCTTGATTTAAACCAGCCGCTAAGTAAAAAAGGCACATCGGCCGCAAATAACACATGACTTACGGCGGATTTAAAGGTAAGAGTACAAGAATAGCTATCGAGCGTAGTCACAACAAAAACACATAACACAAAAACCTGCATCACTCATGATTTCGCATCACCGTGTGTCCCAAACACAAGTTAAAACACAACTTAAGTCAAAATGTAACATTACGGCTGCCGTTGTCTAGCAACCATGATAGATGCACCAACAAAATTCAAAACTACAGCCAATCCCAAGGCCCCAAAGTAGCAAAAATATTCAAATACACCTATATATACCCCAAAATAATGGTCACACCTTGTCTGTGTTTCGAGTTTTGGCGAGTTAGATCACAGGACCCAGGAGCGGAGGATAGCGTTTAGAGCGAGGGAGATAGGAGCTGTCATTGGAGGTAGAAGGAGTTTTTGGAGTTTGGAGAGAGAAGAGCATTGCACTAAACATACACATATCACACTTTTGCACATATTACATACACCAATACAAACACATACACATACATACACATAGTCTTTTTTTTTTTTTTACAACACCTTGCACATTTTTTTAAACTTTTGTTTGACAGTGTGAATCTGTGAGTGAAAGAGTGTGACAGAGAGTGAGTGGAATTGAGTGTGTCTGTGAAGGCCTTTGGGAGTGCCTGGGTGTGAGTGGGTGAATCATGGTGAGGTGAGGAAGACAGGAGAGAGGGATGGGGAGAGTAGTGGAGGAGGAGGAAGGTGAGCAGGACATCCCTGTTGAGAGCAGGGGTGGGAGAGGGAGATCCGCAGGGCGATGGGGACCAGGCCCAGAAGAGCAGGCACACAGAGGACAGGGACAGAACCTGCAGTGGGACGAGGGGTAGTTCTTGGGGACCACCACACACATGCAGGGGCAGAGCAGGCAGGACACTCTGATTCTGACTCCTCGCATGCCGGAGCTGAGGGGAACAGGATCAGGGATCCCCGATATACTGAGGAGAAGAACACGGCCCTCGTGGAGGCTGTGCTGGAGAGGGAGTGCCACCCTGCAACGGACGTGGTGCAGTCATGCACAGTAGAGACTGCCAGCCCGGCGGCTGATACGGAGCGGAGCACTCCAAATTCAGATTGTAGTCCTCTCTGTGCACTGACTCCGGAGCACCCCGCTCTGTATCACCCGTGGCACGGGCAGTCTGTACTGTACATGACTGCAGCTGGCACAGCCATCTTTACTGCGCATGACGACTTCAGACAAATTTAGCTGGCGAATTATAATATAGAGTGAGGGTGGTGTACTAAGACAAATAGGGTTGCCACCTTTTCTTCAAAAAAAATACCGGCCATGGCATTCCCTCCATAGACTTAACACCAGCCTGCCAGTAAAATACCAGCTGGGTGGCAACCCTACAGACATAGTGGAGCAACACTGGGGCAAACCAGAGACACATTGATTTAAAACCCTTCAGTGCCAGAGAGGTTTCCAACAAATCGTGAAGCAATATGTTGGATACCCATCTGGCACTCATAGGGTTAAAAAGGGCTTTGAACTGCGTGAATGTGTTAGATACCTCTCCAGCAATAAAATAGAGACATCTGTGACTAATTTGGCTAATGTAATCAGAGACCCCAGACAGCATTTAAAAACCATCCACATCTATCTGAATTGACTTTCATATGAACAGTTGGAGAGGGGAGGAAGGACAAGTGGGAAGTTCTAGTTAGATAGATGGGGGCGTGTGGGAGATAGAGCAGCGGAAGTGGAGCAGCAGAAGTGATGGAGAGTGCTGAATAGAGCGGGGTGGAAGAGGGGGAGGAACAGTATGAAAGGAGATGAAAGAGAGAGAGTGAGAATGAGCAAGACAGAGAAGGGGAGAAGGGGAGAGTGAGAGGGGGAGAAGCTGTCCAGCAGTCCTGCCTGCATACTAACCCATTGCACTAATTAATTTTGTCTTCACTAAAATAATCACCAATGCAAACTACATTCATGTCTTTGCTTTGTGTTTTATTGGCAGTTTTGCTGACAGGTTCAAATTCATCAGTTTTTGTGTGTAAGTAAATTGACTGGTTGTTGGTTTATTGTAGAATTGCCCATTTCTGTCTTTATACATATGCCCCATTAGGTGCAATTCAGTAAGTTAAATAGGGGCAATTTTGGAGCAAACCAACTGTGCCATAGAGGGATGAATGAAAATTCCCCAAATCCCTGATTATTTAAATGGACATTTTAGCCCCTTGGATGCCAGATAGGTTTCCAATGCATTGTGACGCAGTGTGCTGGAGATCTCTGTATCTAGAGCAGTGGTTCTCAACCCGTGCCCTCAGTGGCTACTAACAGGACAGGATTCCTTTTAAGAGCACAGGTGAGTTAATCAATGTGACTGAGCCTCTGATCAACACACTTGTGTTCTAGCAGGGAAATTACTAAGCCCTGGCCTGTTAGTGGCCACTGAGGGCACGGGTTGAGAACTTCTGATCTAGAGTGACCACAAGTTCCAGATTGCCCAGGACAGTCCTGGGTTTTAAATGTGTGTCCCTTGTCCCAGGCAGCCCCTTTCCTGGTACAATACAAAGTCCCGGAATGAAGACACCAGGGCACAGAGTTCTGAACACTATAAAGAGAACTGCCCATTGCCTGCTTTGACAGAAAGTGATGCCTCTGCCAGACTAGAAGAAAATGGTTTCCAGACAGAGCTCTAAACAATGGAGAGGGAGCTGAGCCTTGATCCTGATATCAGACAGGAACTGCAGTGTAATATTTTTTGTAGTGTAATGCTAGTCTAAGGCTTTGGGTGTGATGTACATTATCTTGTAGCCCACCACTGGCATCACTTTCTGTCACATCAGTCAATGTTCAGTTCTCCCTCTAGTGTTCAGAACTCTGTGACGCACTGGAGAAAGAGCAGACTACGCACTATGTCCAGTGATCTATAGTGATCCCTCCCACATAGCTGCACTAGTGCTGAGGACAAGTACTTTGCTGCTCTTATCTCTGCAGTGTCCCTGAATGGCACGTTGGAAATGTGGTCACCCTATTTCTAACAATCAAGTGGTTAAAAGGTTCATTTAGATCAACTGGATGCTTTATCACCTAGTGTGTAGTTGCTTGGCTCCTTAAATGCTGCTTTTTTTTCCATTTTGTGCTGTTTCCCAAGTACAACTGCAGCAGCTCCCTTTAATACGTTGAATGTCAGAGGGGTCTTTAATGAAGTTTCATTGCACACCTCTCTGGCACTCAAAGGGTTAAGGGACTGGTACAGCAACACTTTCTGAAGCACAGTTATACAACACATAACAAATACCGATAGAAAAAGAACGAAAGACTTGCTGTTGCTATTTAGATGGCGTTTCATACTTGGCTCTTATGCGGTGATTGCCACTGATCTGTGTAAATATAATTATCTCTGTGCCCGTCTTTCCCAATACAGAAAGAAGCAATTTTATCTCAGCTGACTAAGTGGAATGAAGATGAATTCTATCTTGTTTCTGACCGTTCATGGGAAAGCTCATTTACTTTTTCAGATCACAGGTGGGATTAATCCAGAAGGAAACCAAGCGTGTTGTTCACACATGTACATACCTGGGAACTTTGATGTGTGGACTCCCCGGAGGGTAGCACTGTGGAGCCGCTTGGGGGAGAAAAATGATATGAGTCGCATCAAAAAGGGTGGAGCTTAATAGTGGGTGGGGGCCGGGCTTACCTGGTATGAAAAAGTGGTAAAAATAGGCTGGGGAAGGAAGAGGGACACTTGAGCAGTATGGACCTCTAATATATCCTAAAGAGGGACACTTGAGCGGTATGGACCTCTAATATATCCTAGAGAGGGACACTTGAGAGGTTATGGACCTCTAATATATCCTAAAGAGGGACACTTGAGAGGTATGGTATCCTAAAACTGGACACTTGAGAGGTATGGACCTCTAATATATCCTAGAGAGGGACACTTGAGAGGTTATGGACCTCTAATATATCCTAAAGAGGGACACTTGAGAGGTATGGTATCCTAAAGTTGGACACTTGAGAGGTATGGACCTCTAATATATCCTAAAGAGGGACACTTGAGAGTAATGGACCTCTAATATAGCCTAAAAAGGGACACTTGAGAGGTATGGACCTCTAATAAATCCTAAAGAGGGACACTTGAGAGGTATGGACCTCTAATAAATCCTAAAGAGGGACACTTGAGAGGTATGGACCTCTAATATATCCTAAAGCTGGACACTTGAGAGGTATGGACCTCTAATATATCCTAAAGAGGGACACTTGAGAGGTATGGACCTCTAATATATCCTAAAGAGGGACACTTGAGAGGTATGGACCTCTAATATAGCCTAAAGAGGGACACTTGAGAGGTATGGACCTCTAATAAATCCTAAAGCTGGACACTTGAGAGGTATGATTCACAGAAAGCTCTCAGGAAACAGATTCTGACACCTCCCTTTCATAGGAAAAGATGAAAACAATGAAATTATAGTCAATTTTACTTCAGAATATTTAAAGTCAGAATAAGCTGCATCGGACACTTTAATGTAATTGTCCTTACATACCAAGTGGTACAACTACATGAGCCAATTTCAGCAACTGGAAGTTATTTTCCTGATTTTGCATTCTGCTCTGAGCATAGACAGCTCAGTCAAGTGAAAACAAACCTGTTAATATCCTGGAAGGAAAGAAACTGTGCAGTAAGCACTAGCAGAGTCCCATTCATCATAAATCACCCATATATCTGGGCTGCACTGTCTCCTGACACATTGAGATGAGGAGTGTTGAGGTATCGGAGGAGACAATGTCACTCTGTTTAGCAACACACTCTCCTCCTGTAGAACCTTTTAATCAATAACATAGTGCAGAGTTGGAATGCCAGCTGGAACTCTGTTCTATAGCACAGTTTTATTGTCATTTAACCCTTTGCTGGACAGGTTTTTTCAAGACATTGGACAAGTGGAGCAATTCTGGGGTAAACCAACTGCACTGTAGGGGACAAATCCACATTTGCATTTATTCAAATAGGCTTTTAACCCATTTAAGCAATGCTTTGGAGACCTCTCTAGCATTCAAGGGGTTAAAACCCCAATTTAAATCAATTAGAATTTGCATACTATTTTATTTGACTCTAGGGTGCAGCTGATTTGCCCCAGAACTGATCCACATTTCCTTTACACATAAGAATCATTGAGTAAATGTGGAATATTCAATTTGTAAACCAGATGAATGTCAATGAATGTCTTGCATACAGCGCCAGAGACCAACAAGGCACCCATAAAGGTAAAGACCGGTTCATTCCACCTATGGGTAATTGCTTTTTATCTCTCTGAATCCTCCTGCTCGAACGGAGACGGGGTGATTTTCTCCATAGGCGCATGAGCCGGTATCCTTGATATCAAGTTACTGGCAATAACTAAATGTGAGTACAAAAGCAATTGTTATTACTAATCTTATATCACAAACCATATTGCACCATTGGCGCTCCTTTCTTTTTTTCCGATTGTGATTCCATGTGGGAGAGCGAGTCCTGTTAAAGGAGCAGCCGACCGGTGGACACTGTTAGTGGGGACAGTTTTAACTCCAGTTGCATTGATAGTTGGATTGGGCATAAGTCCTCGCCAACACTCTACAAATTGTGAGTGCATTTCCAGTTGGGTGTGTTCTTTGGTGACCAGGATAATGTTTTACTGATACACACAAGGGGCGCCCCGTTTTGTCTTTCTCCCTTCCTTTCTTTCACTGCAGAAAGAAGGAGTGTGTGAGATGATTTTCAGCAAGATCATGCAAGGTCAGTGACCTGGTACCTTTTATCAGTGATTGTATATTTTTTTGCAACCAAAAATAAGGTGACTGGTACCTTTCATTTTAGAGAATCCCCCTGGTGTGCACCAGAGGTATAGCAGAGGCCCCAGCAGCCTCCATGATTTGGGGGGCCTTATGTCAATAGGAGCCTCCTGGCACTAGGTCCAAGGGAAGGTGTTCAAATTAGGGGAAGGGACAATATATTTAAAATGAGCGAAGACTATAATATAACTATTGAAGCATCTATATCTGATCCCTGAACTTCCTGCCCACCCACCTGGCCCCTCTAATCTATGACCAGGAATTTAGTACGTTGTGATGACATCATCACAGTGTGCTGACTTTGGGATCACAGAGCACAGGGAATGGGCAGGCAGAGCAGGCAGTGGGGAAACTGGACAACAAGACAGAGTTCCCACACATACACTATATTGGCTGTGGAATAACAGAGTACCAGGGATGGGTACACAGTGTAGATGATGGATGAATCAGACCTCAATTACTGTGGACACATTCCAATTCAATAGTAAGTTATAATGAATTTTTATTTACCATTATAATAAATGCCTTACCATTATAATAAATGCCTGTTTTGCCCTTAAGCAGTCCCTCTCTGAACACCCTCATGAAGGCCTATGGCCAGGAGTACCTACTGCTTCTACCCCTTCCTCCCTCCTTTTTCACCATCTCTGTTCTTATATTATCCCTCCAACCTTTGCTCCCTCCTCCTTATTCTCTTTCGTTCCACCCACTTCTTCCCCTATCCCTCCATATTTTTCCTTATTCATTCTAGCATCTAGCATCTCTCCCTCCAGCTTCTCCCTCCATCATGATATTTTTTTCCTTTCCTTCTGCTTTCTACCTATCACCTTCCAGCTTTTCTCACTCTCCCTGCTCCATTCCTCCTTTTTCTTCCCTCTTTCCTTCCTCCTTTCAGCTTCTTTTGCCATACCTCCCCCATACCTTCATCATCCCCTTCCCATTAGCATCTCCCTCTCACTTTGTGCCATCCATTCTACTCCATCTACTCTACTCCATCAGTCTTCTTCTTCCTTAGTCCTTCTGCTTCTCCATTCTTTCAGTTTCTACATCACTCCATCTTCTTTCTCCCTCCACACTCCTGCTTCTTCCTCTCATCATCATCTTGTTTTATTCCTCCCTCTAACTTCTTTTTATCCCTCTGTCTGCTGCCCCCATCTTCTAATTGCCCCCTCCTTTGCCACCCTTCACGGCACTTCTTCTTTCCTTCAGCATTCCATTACCCCCACAGCTTCTTCCTCCATCCCTCTAAGGTACTTCTACCTCTATTTGTTTCTTCCCTCCCTGTTTGTTCTCCCTTACTTCTTTCCTGCTTCCAGCTTAGCACATAAATAACCAACATCTCTTATTTCTATTTGGGGGGGGCATTTGAAGTTTTTGCTTAGGTCCTCTAAAAAAATAGAGCCACCCTTGCATCTCTCCTCCTGTAACACTCACTCATACCTCTCCCCTCTGTACCACTCTCTCATGTCTCCTCATTCCTGCACCATGCTCTTACATCTCCTGCTTCTACGCCACACATCATCTCCACTCCTGCTGTACCATTCTCTGCCATCATCTAAACTCCTCCTGCACCATTCTCTGACATCATCTCCACTCTTCCTGCACCATTCTGACACCATCTTCACACCCTTCACCACTCTCTCACATCATCTCCACCCCTCCTGCACTACTTTCTTATATCTCCACATCCACTGCACCATTTTCACAAATCCCTTCCCAGCCCTGGTCGCAGCTTCACAGTTTCTCTCAGTTGCCACCCAACTCCACATTAACATCTTCTCAGGACCCGCTTTCTCTCATTCGTCTCCTTCCACCAGACACATATTCTTGCTTCTTCCCCTAACCCATCTCTCTGTTTGGATAAATGTAAATGTGCACAATTCCTATAGGTTGATGGTCTATATTATCATGTAATATGGAAATAAATACACATTGCAAGCTTTATCTTGCTGAGTAAACAAGGGTATTCCCACCGATAATAGGTGCATTATTCAAAGTTATTGCAACTGAAACTTGCATTTTTGGATGCAGTTTATCCATGGCCTGAAATGTTATGGCGGTGCTGCTGCTATATCAAGTCTATGGACAGCTAATTTCAGTAACAATAATCCTTCATAGGCTTCTACAGGAACAGCACCACTGTAACATTTCAGGCAATTGAGGTAGTGCACCCAAAAATGCAAGTTTGAGCTGCAATACATTTTGGATAAAACATCTCTCAGCAGTGCCCTAGTTTTATTCAGCAGAATAGAACCTGGCAATATATTTTTTTACATATAACATGATAATATCCCTTGCAGCCTGTAGCTTGCAGCCCCACAGTCTCTAGTGAGCACCAGTAACCAAATTAGTAAAATTGCACTGCCAACCCCATTTCCACATCATTACCAACAATTATCTCCTACCCACACTTCCTAAAATAACATAGATATGCAGATGTCTCTTAACCGCCTCATTGCAAAACTTCAAATGAATTACTAGGCAAATAACTAAACAAGGTTAACCCCTTTGGATACTAGAGACTACTGTAGCATACAAAGAGTTAAAAAATGTGAACATTGCATATCATAACCTTAAAAAAAAATAAAATAGAACTTTCATTTATACGACAGAATATGTTGTGGTATATATATATATATATATATATATATATATATATACATACATATGTTAATGTGTAAATGCCTCGATACAAACCACATCTGGGAACTACCTCCCTCCGGAGAGGGCTCTTGGGCTGCGACCCGGCTTATGTTAATGATTAATGTTTGCACCACAAAGTGGGCAGGGCTTAATTGGGTGGTGGATGCTTAACTGGGATTAGGCTGGGACGTGGGCAGAACAGGGTGGGAAGTAGGCAGCATTTCTCAGGAAACTCATGACAGCTAGAGACTCAGCCTCTGTCCCTGGAGACAGGGTAACTAATACTAAAAATCAGAGTCTTGTGGGCAGATATGGAGAGTTCCCAGGTTTGGATAGAACATTATCTATTTGGCGGTGCACTTAAAGGGATAGTAATGTTTCACAAAAACAGCAGCTCCAATTAATCTTCATAGTATTTGAGCCATAGAGAGTGTTATTTCAATACTGTCAGAATTGTAGTTCAAGAGTAATTGAATGATAAAGTATCTCCCTCCTACCCCTTTTACCTAGTGTAAGTCACCTCCCCTCAGATGTGGAATCTGGTCCCCAGACCAGACAGCTCACAACAAGGGACAATCTTCTTACTGTGAGAACAATGAAAACCCTGCCCCCCTTGACAGGTTTTTCCTTTATGCTAATTGAAGATTGTCCCTCTTTGCGATCCATCCTGACAGTCTTTCTGCTCTGAGGTGCAGTGTCACATCAGTAAAAGGGGAGGGAGGGGGATACTTTATCATTCAATTACTCTTGTACTACAACTCTGACAGTAGTGAAATAACACTCTCCATGGCCCAAACACTATGATGATTAATTAGAGCTGCTTTTATTATGAAACATTACTATCCCTTTAATGTATTTCAGTAGTCTAGGGGAAGCAATTCATGTCTGGGAACCTTCTTTTCTCAAGCCTCTGGAGGTCCACAAGATCTGGGGGGTGGGAGCGTCCAAATGATGTAGTTTGTATTATAAAGTGGGAGGGGCTTGATTGGGGTACACATGGATGAGAGGCAGTGGATTTTGTCCTTCAAATGGGAGGCGAGTGTGTAGAACAGGGCAGAGAATGACAGGAAATGGCAGTAAAGTGGGTTACAAGTGAACTCTCTGAGCCTTGAAAATCAGCCTCTGTCCCCAAGGACCTGGTAATTAAAGGGATAGTACTTTCAAAATAAAAGCAGCTCCAATTAATTTTAATAGTATTTAGGCCATGGAGGGTGTTATTTCAATAATGTCAGAGTTAAAGTTCAAGAGTAATTGAATGATAAAGTAGCCCCTCGCCCCTTTTACTTATGTAACACTGCTCACCTCAGAGCAGCAAGACTGTCCGGATGGATCACAGAGAGGGACAATCTTCAGTGACTATAAGGAAAAGCCTGTCAAGGGGGGCAGGGCTTTCTTTATGCTCACAATAAGAAGATTGTCCCTTGCTGCGATCTGTCTGGTCAAGCGACCAGATTCCACATCTGAGGGGAGGTGGCTCACTCTAGGTTAAAGAGTTGAACTACAACTCTGACAGTATTGAAATAGCACTCTCCATTGTCCAAATACTATGAAGATTAACTGGAGCTGAATTTATTTTGAAACATTACAATCCTTTTAAGTATTAAAAAAAAGTCTCCTGGTCAGATCTAGAGAGTTCCCAGGAATAAAGCAGTTTTTCTTTGTACTTCTCACTTACTGTTGTACCTTACTCACTAGACAACAGCCTCCTGAAAATAACAGAAAGATGGCAAAGGAATATGGCTTCCCCCAGCACAGTGGAAAAAAAAGCACATGTAACACTGTTTATCTTAAAGCGGAGCTTTCACGTGTTTGAAACCCTGTTGCATATTATTAATGCTGTTTAATTATTTCTGGAACTCCATGTTGTTTTTATTTTAAGTCCATGGTTAATGAGAAATTCGCTTTCAAACTCACTCTATTGTTATGGCACACTGTATCTTTGGCACAGCGGTACAGGACTTCCCAGTGCTGTAATTCTCCCTTCCAGCTATCCCAGAGAGAGCGTTCACCAGTGGCATAACAATAGGGATCGCAGCGGTCGCACCTGCGACCAGGCCCGTCACTCAAGGGGCCCGGCCACCACCTGCGACCCCCTCGCCAGCAGCAGTCACCTAGCTGATCTCCCACTCAGCGCGCCGCTCTAGTAATACAGAGCGCTGGGAGATGACATCATCTTCCAGCCTCTGAATTACTAGAGCGGCGCGCGGGAGCTTCAGTTCAAGAGATCTGTGCCGAAGGAGGCACAGATCTGTAAAGACACTCCGCTAGACCACCAGGGACTGGAGGTAGGGGCAATGTGGAGATGAAGGGGCAATGTGAAGATGGGGGCATTGTGGAGATGAAGGGGGCATTGTAGTGATGAAGGGGGCATTGTGGTGATGAAGGGGGCATTGTGGAAGGGGCAATGTGGAGATGAAGGGGGCATTGTGGAGATGAAGGGGTCACTGTGGAAGGGGCATTAATGCCAATACTAAAAGTAACTAAAGAGGATCGGTTAGGACAGTGGGCTGGGACGACTGAAGAAATGGGCCAGTGGATTGTATTTGCCTCCAGGCCACAAGTTGCCAGCCCTCCCCTGTTAATTCCTGACCTGCATTCTGACTGCATAATCCCAGGGCTGGATTTACATCTCAGGAGCCTGTAGGCACAGAAATTGCACAGAAAGTGCAAAAAGTGTGACCGACTGTGTACAGGCAGCTCCTCTGTGGATGTGCTGTTCGTGGGTTTCCTTCAGCGTCTGGGAGAGGGCGGGGCAGTTCCAGCAAGTGAGGAGGTGGGATTAATGCTCCTCCGTGACTCCAGCTTCAGATCTGCTCTTCAAGGTCCGCCACTCATGACTCAAATCTGGCCACAGAGAGCAGTGGGGAGACAACAAGGGGTTCATCAGCCCCCCCCCCCCGCCCCTTGTGCAATAGCTTGATGCTCAGCGAGGCTAATTTAAAAAAAAAAAAAATAAAATAACGATCCCAATGACAGGCGCCCCTCTGTGGGGTGCGCCTGTAGGCAGATGCCTACTCTGCCTTATTATAAATCCGGCTCTGCATAATCCCCCCTGAGGTCCTCCGGTCGTGGAGTGCAGTGTGTGCTTGCGTGCATCTGTGTTCCCTCTCTGCCACTCAAAGGGTTACCACAAAACTAGGGAAACTTTTACACATATACAGTATATGAAGGTTATATTATACTATTTTCCATAATTACTACCAATAATAGGTAATTATTTTATGTACCTTCTTTTGACAGTGAGTAGAGTATCCCAACTCTTAATTTCATACACCATTAGCTTTATCTGCTCTGTGTGTATAATTGTTTTAAAGAAGTCATCCTCTTAATGAAGTTTAATCTTTAAAAGTTTCACGTTATTAACATCAGCAGAAACCTTGTTACTCACAAAACAAAATCCCAGAGCAAACCGACTACACCCGAGTGGACAAATAAAAATTCCCATTGATATAAATGCGACTTTTAACACCAAGTGGGTTATGCACTAAGGTGTGATAAAGCGTAAATGACTTCTCCACTGATATCATTTCTCCAGTTCCTATGTTATTCTATGGAGCCAATGCACTAAGATTTCTTCAATTTAGGAAATTTTAGTTCATTGGCTCTATAAAATAACATAGGAACTGGAGAATTGCTATCACTGGAGAAGTTATCTCCACTTTATCACCTCTTTATCACTGCTTAGTGCATAATCCCCTGGAAAGCAAGAGGTCTCCAATGCATTTATATTCAGTGTTCTGGAGATCTCGCTCTAATATTCAAGGACTTAAAGGGATAGTAATGTTTCAAAATAAATGCAGCTCCAATTATTCTTCATAGCTTATGGGCCATGTAGAGTGGCATTATCATTCTCTACCATGTGTATTTCCAGAGTAATTGAATGATAAAGTATCCCCCCTCCCGCCCCTTTTACCTAGTGTAAGCCTCCTCCCCTCAGATGTGGAATCCAGTCGACTGACCGGGCAGCTCACAGAGAAGGACTGTGAAAATAAGGAAAACCCTGCCCCCCTTGAAGGAGGAGGGACAATTTTTCCTTATGCTGACAGAAGATTGTCCCTTGCTGTGATCCATCCAGATGGTCTGCTGTGCAGCTTTACACAGGAAAAAGAGGTGGGAGGGGGACACTTTATGATTCAATTACTCTAGAACTATACATCATAGAAAATGATAATAACTCTCTGCATGGCCCAAAAACGATAAAGAATAATCGGAGCTGCATTTATTTTGAAAACTTGCTATCCCTTTAAAGCCTCATTTATATCAATAGGATTTTTTTTTTTTTTAAATAACTGTTTTTTTACTTCACAGCAGCACCAGCAGGGCATTTTTCTATGACCAATCACTTGAAGCCAGGGCCCCTAATATTGCTTGGGCCCTAGGAGTAGACCAGGTTGCCATAATTGATGATCTTGCTCTGCCTCCACCCCCCACGTGAGAGGGTCGCTGGGGAAACACAAGATGTGGACAGGGGAGAGAAGTACTGCCAACTCAACATGCACAAAATGCAGTGCAGCCAAATCTACAGTGTGAATATAGCTTAAAACTTTAAGTGCCAGAGAGGTATCCACCGCATTGCAACAAAATGAGCCGGATACCTCTGGTACGGAAAGGATCAAGGGCTCTGTCACAAGGAGTGGACTTCTATAGCATCATGTCTTGCAGCAACTGAAAATGATAATGCTTCTTTAGTTCCACAGTGTAGCAAGATTTCCCCTACATTCCATTCTGTCAGTATAAACAGAAATGGCAATCTCAAAGAAAAACAGCTACCGACAATTCTTATGAAATTTCAATGCAATTCTATTAATACCATACTCCAAATCTGAAGCTACATTATCTGCTCTTGAAGGAAAGATGAAACATGCTTTTGTCTCTCTGTCAAATCGAGCACAAGTTGTCTGTGTGCAATGCCTCACGGAACATGATGATTCACAACTCGTGTTCTTTCATGGGTTGATGCAACAATGTTTTCCCAATTCACCTGTGGGCCTTACAGCTAACAAATACCTGAAGAAAAGTTCAAAATATGTTCCTGGTTGGTTTCCATTCTTCATACCTCCCAACATTTCAAATGGCCAAAGAGGGACATGTGTTTTAGGGGGTGTTTCTGGGGGTGGGGCGTTACAATGACCTGTTGACACCTCTTTGTGTAACTGACTAAATGACTTAGAGCAAGACCAAAGTATTTATATACACAGACTAACGTATAAACACATATACTGGAGTTTATACAAACATTAAGGTGAATTTTATTGCTGCACAGCAATGTGATACACTTATATACACACCACACAGTCCGATCTCTTAAAAAGAGGGACACCAGGATGGGACAGAGGGACAGAGTGATTTGGGTCTGAAAGATGGACTGTCCCTCCTAAAAAGGGACACTTGGGAGATTTGATTCTTGCAAGCAAGCAAAAAAAAAAAAAAAAAAAAGTCTTACAAAATACATGGCCTAGATATTATGACAAATGCTAGCACTATCGCTCAACAGAACAGGTTTGTGATCGTTTGAACTTGTTTAGTGAGGTGAAGCAGACACTGTCAGGAACCGTTGCTGCTCAAAAGAACCACTGAACTGTAATGAAGAAACTGAAGAGAGACGGTTCTGTAGCAAATTTAGCATACACGACAAAAAGATTAGTATTTATTGAGCCCTTTGAGTGCTAGAGGGGTACAGAATGCAATGTTGCAATGCGTTCCGTACCCCTCTGCCACTCAAAGGGTTAAATAGGGGCGTATATCCCCTTGAATGCTACAGATGTCTCTCTAGCATTGAGGTATAGCTTTATTATGACATTACATAATCTGCAAGTGCATGATATGTAAAATCAAATTGCATATACCTATGTTTTCATACTTATTACATTTTTATGTGTGTGGCAGTAAGCTCTTCAGAACTGTTTCCAAAGAGTTTTCTGGTCAGGCAAACACGAAAGCAGGATAGTGATACACTGTAGCATTATCTCTGCAGCACTGAGTGCTCTCTATGCAGTCCTTTGTATATTGCCTAACTATCCCTGCTTTCATTCACTGACAAAAATATCCTAGAAACAGATCCTGGGGGTTAATTGAAGCGAAAATAAAGGTTACAAAAAAAAAAAATAGATGAATATAGGGGGAAAATTGTATTTTATTAGATTAGTATAAATATATAGAGACCAATTGACTTTATTATTGCAGAATATGTAAAGTTCAGATAAATGTTTACTATCTCTTTAAAAGGCCCATTTAAAGGGATACTAACACTTAATATGGAAACATATTTCTGCTGAGTAAACCACTGATGAGAGATGTTTTATTCAGAAGCTAAAACTTAAAGGGACACTAATGTCCCATAAAAAATTCTTCTTGTTTTGTAGAGTTTAAAAAAATAAATAATGTGGCACAAATTCTCTCTCTCAAACCTTTATGGTGAGAGATATTCGTCTGTAAAGTTTCCCCCTCCCTCCCCTTCTCCTGATGTCAGAGCTGTGCTGACAGCAGGAGATCCCAGTCCTGGGACCAGCCAGCGGCTCTGCAGCAGAGCCGAAATCTCATTATTTAAAAAGAATTACTTAATTGGAAAGGTCTACAAAGTGTGCCTGGTTTGCAATCAGACTTTGTAGACCATTCCAATTATGTAGTTGTTTTTCAATAACGCGATTTCGCCCTGCTGAAGAGCCTCCTCCAGACGGCAGCTGACAGCGGAAAAGGGAAACTTTAGATGCGGATATCTCTCAAAGGTTTGAGAGATAGGATTTGTGCCACATAATTTATTTTTTTAAACTCTACAAAACAAGAATTTTCTATGGGACAATACCGTCCCTTTAAATTTGTTGCATGCAGTACCTTCCATGGTCTGAGATTTTATGGCTGTGCTGTTGCTACAGCAGCCTATGGCCAGCTCTGGACAGTGGACTATAAACCTCCATAGGATGGTGTACCAAAACTAAAATTTCATGCCGTGAAGGTACAGCACCCAAAAAAAAAGTTTGAGCTGTGAATACTTCTGAAAAAAACCTCTCTCATAGTGGGAGTACCCTTGATTTAATATAATGGATAATCAGATGGATAAACCTTGCAATATATATATTTTTTTCAATATTCAATATAATTATTTCTGTAACCCTTTGAGTGCCAGGGTCTTGGGCCATTTCTTGGACCCCCGAAGGCCAGACACATTTTCAGCATTTTGGTATCTATCTGTTTAGGTATGAGTCCCTCTGGTAACTTTCTAGTTATATATGGGAAACCATTTTTTCAGAACCAATTGAGTTTTTGTATGGAGCCTCACAAGAAGTAAATGTTGTATTGTGTGACAAGCTATGATGTCATAATTAAAAAAGTTAAAAAAAAATACTTGTTTTGCTAAAATCAAACACTATCAAAAACAATTGTGTTGATTGTGAAAGTTTCAGTTATTTGAAAAGCCCTGAATCCCCCAAGTAGAAAAATACCAAATATGTATAGTTTTACCTACATTCATAGCCTCAGCAGACCCCTAATTACCAGGAGTATAAAATTGTATTTTCAACTTTGTGAACTAAAATGCAAATTCCGGTATATAAAACTATATATTTGTGGAAAGACAATATCCTACTGTATCAAATGAAGGGTCACTTGCCTTTCTACACCAGTCAGAGTTTCACGCGTTTCACATATAACATGCTTAATCATATGATTAAGCATGTTAGGTGCAAAATGCGTGAGACTATCTGATTCCCCAGGCAGCATTTTAAAGGGATAGTAATGTTTCACATAAAAAGCAGCTCCAATTATTCTTCATAGTATTTGGGCCATGGAGAGTATGATTTCAACACTGTCTAAGTTGCAGTTCAAGAGAAACTGAATGATAAAGTATCCCCCTCCCGCCCCTTTTACTGATGTAACTCAGCTCACCTCAGAGCAGCAAGACTATCCGGATGGATCACAGAGAAGGACAATCTTCAGTGAGTATAAGGGAAAACCTGTCAAAGGGGGCAGTGTTTTCATTGTTCTCACAGTAAGAAGATTGTCCCTTGCTGCGACCTGTCTAGTCAAGAGACCAGATTCCACATCTGAGGGGAGGCGGCTTATAGTAGGAAAAAGGGGTGGGAGGGGGAACACTATCATTCAATTACTCTTGAACTACAACTCTGACAGTAATGTAATAACACTCTCCATGGCCCAAATACTATGATGATTAATTGGAGCTCCTTTTTTTGTGAAACATTAGTATCCCTTTAAGGACTTTTGCAAAAAAGAAAAGTGAAGTCATTCTGGAGCAAGTCAAATGCACCATAGGATAGAAATAAACATTGTCTAAATTCCTTTTGATTTAAAAAGACAGTCAGTTTCCTCTTAGATTTTACATATTCTGATAATGCATAAAATGTAAAGTTAAATTGCCTGTACAATTGAGAATCACTACAGCAGGTAGAAGCTTTTCTACATTGTTTCACTTTTTTACGTTGTTGTACTCTATCTGCTATCATAGTTCCTGACAAAAAGCTCCCAAGAAACAAATTCAGTGATATAAAAGTGTAAAAATCATACTTGGAGATGAAAAAGAAAAAAAAAGAACAGGAAATTTTAATTTACATATTCTGCAAGTGCACAATATGAAAGTGGAAAAGGAGTTGACTGTCACTTTAAATGTGACTTTTAACAAGAATGCGTTGGAGAACCCTCTAGCTTTTAACCCCTTAAGGACCAGTGGTCCATGGAAGTTACTTTCCCTTAAGGGCCGTTTTGATCCTTGCTGACGCACCGGTACAGGTGTCCTGTTATGCGTACTGGCGCGCCGCTTTGAGGCCTAAGAGAGATTGCTCCGGTCTTGGAGTGTTCAATTTTAGGCCCTGTTTTTACTTACTGCGCTCCCGGTAGAGTGCTGTAAGTAAAAAGTACGTGATGTGCTATGACCACCACTGGTCCTTAAGGGTATAAGGACCGTGACGGTCATAGCACGTCACGTAGTCCTTAAGGGGTTAAGGAATTAAAGGGATAGCAATAAGTAATATGTGAAAAAATATGTTATAGGGTTTACAACCCTGAGTAAAACAAGGTACTGCCACTGCTGAAATGTGTTTTATTCAAAAGTTATTACAGCTCAAACTTGAATTTTTAAGGTGCAGTATCACAGTGGCCTGAAACTGTACAGTGGTGCTGTTGCTACACCATCCTATGGACAACTCTGGTCAGCTGACCATAAATCTACATAGGATGGTATAGCATCAGGCATAGCAACAGCACCACCGTACAATTTCAGGCCACTGTGACACTGCACCTAAAAATTCAAGTTTGAACTGCAATAACATTTGAATAAAACACCTTTCAGCAGTGGGAGTACCCTTGTTTTACTCAGGGGGATAACCCATTGAACATATTGTTTTTTAAATATTAAGTATTACTATCCCTTTAAAGGCTCCATTTGCATCATAGGGATTTTAAATCCACCCCTAGAGCACTATCCAGAATTGCTCATCTTTTGCATTCTGCATAAATCCTTAACACTGCCACTGAGCACAGAAAAGGTTAATAAGGAAACCATATGCATAGAAATCCCTGTGTGAGTCATTTACAGCTTAGCTTCATTACAATTTCATAACCCATTAGCTGCCACAAAGCAGGTGCCTCCACCATAAAGGCTTTAACCCTGTGAGTGCCAGAGGTCTGTGCAACATGCCACACACCTCTCCAGCACTCAAAAGTTTTAAAGCAAACTTGTGTCTGTCATTTAATTGGTCGTTTTTCATCAAGTAAATTAAATGAAAAGTCTTCTTTCCTTTCGATCAGTAAAATCCTGTGCTAATTACACCACGTTGGGGTAGGGTTATCTCTGCACAGAACAAGCACTGTCAAGTCCTCTGCTAATTAGAAAATGAACATTGAGAAGGAAAAAATAGCTGCAGAATTCCAGAAAACATTAACCATCTGGTATACAAGTGAAAACTTGCCAGCATGTTATAAATAATACTGGTTTGG
The DNA here is from genome assembly GCA_037306005.1 of Rhinophrynus dorsalis. Classification (NCBI taxonomy): domain Eukaryota; kingdom Metazoa; phylum Chordata; class Amphibia; order Anura; family Rhinophrynidae; genus Rhinophrynus; species Rhinophrynus dorsalis. Next base: position 55,453,562 of record CM074720.1, read on the forward strand.
TAAAGGAGCTGGCAGTGCAGCAGAGATTTAGGACAGTAGGACTCTGGGGAACAAGAAGTTCATCTACTGTGAGTCACATGAATACCACGGCTTATGAAATACGCAATTGAGAGAAAGGCTTCTAATAGGATACATGCACTAAATAACAAAACTGATCAGGAACACCACAAAGGACTTAACCCTTTAAAGGGGACATATCACCCCTATACATGTCGGTCTAAAAAGTTAGTTTATATGACTAGATGGAATACTGTTGTAATTTTTTTTATTGTTATTTTGCCAACATTAAACATCACTCTGTGCCCTACTTCCAGACAGAGTGCTGTTACTAGTTCTGTACCACAGTCCATCACTCTTCCTCTGCTCCCCTCCCTCTATCCAGCCTCCTCCAATGACAGAGGATTTCTGCACGTAAGCTGGAGAGCCTGCTGGCCAATGAGCGTGCTCCAGTTTACATGCAGAAATCCTCCGTCATTGGAGGAGGCTGGATAGAGGGAGGGGAGTAGAGGAAGGGTGCCAGACTGCGGTACAGAGCTGGTAACCGCAGACTGTCCTGAAGTAGGGTGCAGGGTAGTCTTTACTCATTTATTTTTGGCAATCTAATGATTTTATTAAAAAATGAAATGTTATAACATCTAGTCGCTACATAAACTAACTATTTAGACCAACATGTATAGGGGTGACAGATCCCCTTTAAGGACAAGAGAGGTGCATAACGCATTGCTTCGCAATTTGTTGCACACTCCTCTGGGCCTTAACAGGTTAAAGTGGATCTGTCACTCTACAATAAGTTTAGTACAATGTAGAGAAATTAAAATCTGCCTGTTTTATGAACTAGCGCCATCTTTCTGTAAAATTCATCATTTTTTGAACATATCTGCTCTATTCCCTTGTGGCTCTTTATGCCAATTCACTGTACAGTATGCTAATTGTTAACCCTTTGAGTGTCAGAGGGGTATGCAATGCATACACCTCGGACACTCAAAGGGTTAATGGTGGAGTCCAAACTTGCCACCCTCTTTGCTATTAAAAACTGCCCGTGTTGTTCCAGTTCACTGCCGTCCTACCTGGTCTAGCATGCTCTCTGTCATAGCCACAGCTTCCTTCATACAATCTGCTGTTTCTCTCCTGATATTATCCTTAAAGGAGCAGTAAACTTTTTTTATGAAAAAATATATATTGTAGGGATTTTCCTACTGAGTAAAATAAGGGTACTCCCACTGCTGAGAGATTTATATTTCCAGAGTTATTACAGTTTAAACCCATGTTTTTTTTTTTTTAACATTAGCAGTGCCCTCTAGTGGTCAAATTCTAATTTGAGTTCCTGTTAGATTCTAATGGAGAGGAAAGTCAGAGACATACAGTTCTCCATACAATGTGATAGAAACTGCCTATCACTTCCTGTCAGTTAGAACTATCAGGAAGTAAACACAGTAAATTCACTTCCTGATTATTTAAACTACTCTATTTTTTGAATAAAACATCTGACAGCGATGGGAGTGACCTTGTTTTATTCAGCAGGAAATGCTCTATAAAATATGTGTTTTCATATAAAATAGTTTACTGCTTCTTTAAATTCATGCTTTTCTTTTGCTCTCAGTTTTGTGTACCCTTCTCTTCGTTTCTTTTCCCCACTCTTTTTGTAGGATTTCTTAAATTCCTTTTTCTTTTCCATGAAAACATGGCTTTGATTAAGACAGAACTGTCAGCTTTAATTCTTCTCTGAAGCACAAGCCAGGCCAGATTATTTACTCTGTGCCCTTTTAATGCAGATATAATGAAACATATGTTTTGTATTTGTTATTGTATACTTTATTAGATCAATTATGGATATATATTTGTCCTATTAATAAAGTTTAATAAAAATAAAATACAAAAAAAATGACCCCACTGTGCAGGCTCTGGCCTCCATTCATAGCCCAGTGCGTGGCAATACAGCCAGGCAAAGGTGGAGAGCTAGAGATGCTTGCAGTTGTTGGAAGCGTGAGCCAGATGGGGACAGTTAAAGGGATAGTAACCCCCAACAACTTGACGGCAAAATACAGCAATGATAGAAACATACTGAACGCGCTTAGTCCCATCTCTCAAACCTTTATGGTTTGAGAGATGTAAGGCAAGACAGTCCTCTGGTCCCTCCTTCACATCTGAGAAGAGATGGCTTACACTAGGTAAAAGGGGCAGGAGGGGAAACTTTGCTTGTGAATATCTCTTAAACCATAAAGGTTTGAGAGATAAGACTTATATCATTCTTCATGTTTTTCTAATGCCTACAAAATAAAATAAAGTTAAAACAAAGTATTACTATCCCTTTAAACTTCTCCTATCTCCTAATCCCTCCTCCTGTCTGCCTTCAGTTTTAGTATAGCAGAGTCAGGAAAAGAATAGCACTAAAAACAGATCTGACAAAAATGGCAGGGCATCTTGACCAAAAAAAAGTTTTCTGTGGACAGGATGTCCTGCATCCCTCTCCAGACTAAGAGAAAATGATTTATCAGCAGGTCCTTTTTTAGCATGTCCCTCAAGGGGGTCCAGTGCAGTTTAGTTGTGTGTGTGTGTTTTGGGGTTGTTCCCCTCCCCCCCCCCTCTCTCCTTAAAGCTTCTGAGGACCCTCACTTTGTGAGGATAAGCCACTTATATTAATGGATTCCCAGCTTCCTTTGGAATAGTTTACATATTGAATCATAGGGGGCCCAAGCTCAGCTGCTGGCTGAGAGGGAGAAGGTTTATAGCCATTAGGTGATCTTTGTGTTATATACACAGGTTTGTTTTTTGTTTAACCAATTTTATTTTGTTTTAATTGTAGAAGAAGGAAAGGAAAGGTGGAAAGATTTTTAACTTCAAGATTTACATTATTATTATTATTATTTTATTTTTTTTTTTTCTATAATGGTTACAAAGTCTAATTTACTACATAGTCCTAGGTTTTCCCACCCTATACTGCACTCCTTACATTGCTTGTTTCCTTCTCACTTGAAATTTGCACGAGCACACATTTTACCTCACAAAGCAGTGGCCGTTGTTCGCATCAAATCTGGAGCTTCTCCAGTAACCGTCTCATCTTGGACCTAATCAGATTTCTCTAGCTCAGGATCAGTGTTATGCCACCATTCTAAGAACTTGTTACCCTCTCCATTGCCCGCTCCTTTGGAGGAAAGGTCTTCTTACAATTGGGTTTATTCTTGTGAGGATTTTAGTCTGTCCATTATTTTATTTAAGATGGTCATCCTTTTGGAGACACTATAATATATAGATTTGGCTTGGAACTACAATTGTAATTGCAATTTGATTGTTAATCACTGTGTTTAAATAGGCGGAAGCTGAACATATTAATCAATTACTAGCCCACTGGAACTTGTGTAATTCTCTTCCTTCATAAAACATGGCAGACAGAGGAGGGGGGGAGAAGTTATACTTCATGCAGAAAATGCAAAAGTCACAAACAATAGGTCTGTGTGTTCTATATGCACAGACAGAGGCTAATAGGGCCTCCACCGCTGCTGACGCTCCAACTATGCTTAAAGGGATAGTAATACTTCGTTTTATCTTTATTTTATTTTGTAGGAATTAAAAAAACATGAACAATATAAGTCTTATCTCTCAAACCTTTATGGTTTAAGAGATATTCACAAGCAAAAGTATCTCCCCCCCCCCCCCCCCCCCCGTTCAGCCAAATCAGAAGGGAGGTGCCCAGGTAGACTGCAGAGAGGGACAATCTTCAATTAAGATAAGGGGAAAAAGCTGAAAAACTTGTCAAGGGGGGGGGGGGGGGAAGGGCTTTCATTCTTTTCATACAAAGAAAATTGTCCCCTTCTGTTATCTGTCTGGTCTTACAACCAGATTCACATCTGAGAAGAGATGGCTTACACTAGGTAAAAGGGGAAGGAGGGGAAACTTTGCTTGTGAATATCTCTTAAACCATAAAGGTTTGAGAGATAAGACTTATATCATTCTTCATGTTTTTTTAATGCCTACAAAATAAAATAAAGTTGAAACAAAGTATTACTATCCCTTTAAACCAAAGTGGGCCAAGACCTTATCATGTCCCCTTTTAAAATTAGAGAGGATTTTAGACAGATGGTTAACAAAAGGAACCTCGTGCACCAGTTAAAAGACAAAAACCGCAAAAAACAAAACACCAAAACAAAACCCCCCCTCCCCAAAAAAAAAAAAAAAAAAAAAAAAAAAAAACACAACGCAAAAAAACAAAACAAAAAAAAAAAAAAAACCAAAAACACAAAACCAAAACAAAACAAAACCCAAAAAAACAAAACAAAACAAAAACAAAACAAAACAAAACAAAACAAAACAAAACAAAACAAAACAAAACTTATTCTTCCCCCCCCCCCCCCCCATACTGCTTTATACCAGTTTTCTGCAAATCGGTCTATATGTTTAGAACGCAGACCCAGCGTAACCGTTCTCGACACATGATTGGTTCTTTAATTAACTATATCAGCTTTCTACTACAGATACAGGGCTCTGGCCTCTCCCAATTGGCTTACGTTTCACAATGCTTAATCTGCACTCTACTCTTTATACTTACACTGCTATATTACAAGATGTACTGTAAGTATTGCCTGGTCTGATTATACTGATTTACCCTAATTTACAAACGTATTCTTGTACATGTAATGACTTGTAATTAAATTAAATTATTTATTCTATAAAGCTTAAACAAAAAAAAAAAAAAAAAAAAAAAAAAAAAGTGTGTGTGTGTGTGTGTGGGGGGGAATTTACTCACCGATATTTCTGTTTCTTCTGTGTCCCTCCACGGGCATTAGTCTCCACCTCTCAGATGGTAGGACCAATCTTTTTGCTTAAAGGGATAGTAATGTTTTGTAATAAAAGCAACTCTAGTTAATCATCATAGTATTTGGGCCTTGGATAGTGTCATTTCAATTCTGTCAGAGTTGTAGTTCAAGGGTGAATGATAAAGTATCCCCCTCCTGCCCCTGTTACTGATGTAACACTGCTCACCTCAAAACAGCTGGGAGGTGTCCAGGTAGACTGCAGAGAGGGACAATCTTCAATTAAGATAAGGGAAAAAGCTGAAAAACCTGTCAAGGGGGGCAGGGTTTTCTTTGTTCTCACAGTAAGAAGATTGACCTTTGCTGTTATCTGTCTAGTCTTACAACCAGATTCCACATCTGATGTAAAAGGGGAAGGAGGGGGACACTTTATCATTCAATTACTCTTGAAGTACAACTCTGACAGTATTGAAATTACACTCTCTGTGGCTCAAATACTAAGAAGATTAATTGGAGCTGCTGTTTTTGTGAAACATTACTATCACTTTAAATATCTCCTGTTCAACTCCATTCCCCAGTTATTTTCTTTAACAAAGCTGTAGACATATTAATAAAACAGGTAAACAGAGTTGGGTGTGCCATGGAGGGACACAGAGGAAACAAATATTGGTTACTAAACTTCCCCTTTTCTTCTGTGTCCACTCCACAGCCGTAGAGTGGGATATACACAAGCAGTGTACCAGAAGGGAGGGAAATTTTACAAAGGTACAGAGAAAAACCATCAGCCCTCAGAAAGAAATTCCTGTGAAAACAGGACAGGAATAATTAAGCAAAGGAACATACTACCATTATGCTGGTACCACTGCTTCCAGAACTTTCCTCCCAAACTTTGCATCTGTAGATGCCTGAACATCAAGCTTGTAAGGCTTGACAAATGTAGAAATTTATGTCCATGTGGCTTCCTTACAGATGTCTTCCAACGATGCTTCAGCTTTGCATGTCCATGATGTAGACATCACCCTTGTAGAATGAGCCTTTAATTTAATTGGAGGCTGAATCTTGGCATCATTTATACAATCCTTAATCCATCTGGAAATTGAGGCTTTGGATGCTGTATTTCCCTTGACTTTCCCAAAGAAATGAATAAACAGGGAATCTGACCTAAGGAATTCCTTGGTTCGATCCAGGTAATATGACAAGCATCTGACAAAATCCAGATCATGAAACTCTCCATTTCACATGTAGGATTACGACAAAAGGAAGGTAATTTCTTGATTGATGTGTAAATCTGAGACCACCTTGGATCTAAAGGGAGAGTTCGTAGAACCACCTTGTCATGATGAAAAATTATAAGGATGTTTACAGGATAAAGCTTATAACTCTACCACCCACCTGGCTGATGTAATTGCAGTCAGAAAGGCTATTTTGAGCAATAAATTCTTGATAGGAGTTTTATCCATAGGCTCAAAGGAAGCAGAACTGGCTAATTGCGCAAGGACTAAGTTCAAATCCCAAATTGGAATTACCTCTCTGATCGTAGGCCTAAGTTTAGATAGGGCTCTAATAAATCTTTTAACCAATGGATCTTCAATAAATTGTTTAGCCAAAATAGGAGGATAGAGCAGAAAGCTGGACCTTCAGAGAAGGTGGTTTTAGACCTAATGAAAAACCTCTCTGAAGAAAATTCAATATTGTCGCAGAAGAAATTGAATGTCTTGATATTCCACCTTCCAAACACCATGATCTGAAGGTCTTCCATACTCTATATTTTAGAAGTTGATTTTTTTTTAGCCCGGCTAAAATGGTTTTAATCACTTCTTTAGAAAGTCCCTTTGCTTCTGAAGAGCCCGGCTCAGCCTCCAAGCAGTCAGTTTCAAAAAGGATGGGTTGGGATGACATGGGACCCTGTGTCAACAGATCTTGGGATATTTGAAGGTTTCAAGGAGGAGCAACTTTAATTTGCACAAGGTGGGAATACCAAATTCTTCTAGGCCAATTTGGAGCAATTAAAATTTGTACCCTGTCCTTTATCTACCTTAGGACATCTGGAATGAGAGGGAGAGGAGGGAATGCATATATGCCAATCTGAAGCTCCATTTCATTTTGAGAGCATCCTGGCTTTGAGCTTCCAGATCCTTTCACCTGGAATAATACTTCCTGCATTTTCAATTGTGTATTGAGGCCATGAGGTCTATCTCTGGTTTACCCCACATTCTTACAATCTTGTTTAAGATGTTTTCTTTCATTGACCATTCTCACTGGTCCATTTTTGACCTGCTGATATAATCTGTTTGAAGGTTCTACCTGCCAGAAAGGTGGGATTCAGTGAGCCTTGTTAGGCTCCGCTCTGCCCATCGAAATATCTTGCATGTCTCTTCCATCAGACCCTTGCTCTTTGTTCCCCCTTGATTTTTTAGGTATAACACAGTAGCCTGGTTGTCTGACCTTACCCACATTGCTTTTCCTAGAAGTTGTTTGCTCAATGTGATTAATGTTTTCCGGACTGCCCTCATTTCCAGTAAATTTATATGGAGTGACCTCTCGGTTACGGACCATATTCCCTGAAGAGATGTGACTCGCCATATTGCTCCTCAACCGCTGAGGCTGGCATCTGTCGTGATTACTTCCCATTCTGGTTCTACAAGGGAATAACTCTTGCAGATTTCTCAGGTTTGCCCACCAATGCAATTCTTTCCTTGCTCACTGAATAAGAGGAATTGCTTGCCTGGTGTTGCATGGGTTCCTGTCCCACAATCTGAGGTAATTATTTTGTATAGCTCACATGTGAAAGAGGGCCCATGGAATTATTTGGGTGGTTGATGTGATGACTCCCAAGAACACTGAAGTTGTTTACTGTTGGTCTTGTCATTAGTCTGAAATGTTATACTGCTCTGATCACTGACTATTCTGTCTTGTGAAAGGGATGCTATCATGCTCTGAGTATTGAAGCGTGTCCCTAGAAAAACAATTTCTTGGCTTGGGTTGGATCATAAACCATCTCGTGTTTATTAGAGGTTTCTTGGTTTGATCAGTGAAGAATCTTACCTGTTGGCTGGATGATGCCCATATTAAAAATGTTGTCCAGATAAGGGACTGCCATAATACCCTCCTGTCTCAGGGGGTTGTAAACATGCTGCTAGAATCTTTGTAAAGACCCTTGGAGCAGAAGATAGTCCGAAGAGCATTGCTCTGAATTGGAAATGGTGCTTCTCTATGACGAAGCGTAGAAACCTCCTGTGGCAGGACCTGATGAGAATGTGGCGATATGTGTCATGAAGATCTATGGATTATAGGAAACCCTGGGGAGGAACTATCTTCATTATTGACGATTCAGTTTCCATCCAATAGGAAGTAAACTTTAGAAAAGAATTCACAGACTTTAGGTCCAAAATGGTCCTGTATACTCCTGAACTCTTCAGGACCAGAAAAAGGATGGAATAGATACCATTCTTCATTTGATCCAAAGGAACTTTTTCTATGATATTTGATGTCTACATCTTCTGAACTGATTCCAACAATCCTCTTGTCTTCTTGACTGACACTGGAAGGTTGGATCTCTGAAAAACTTGTTTGGTTGGCATGGATAAAAACTCCAGTGGATACCCCCTCCCCACTGTCTGACAAACCCAATGGTCTGGGCAAAACTGATCCCAGACTGCTGAGAACAGTTACCCTGCCTCCTGCTGACTCTGGAAAAGGGGCCCACTGAACTTCAGGCAAAATCTTTTCTAGACTGAACCTTCTGTGAAAAATCCCTCCTGAACCCTCCCCTCTGGTCAGTATTTGATCTTGGTTGGTCAAAGGCACACTGAGGCGGATATCTTCTCTCTCTGAAAGGTGGTCTTCTGGAGCTGGACCAGATGCCACGAAAGGACTTTGGTGATCTTTTGTCTTGAGGTAGAAAGGAACTACTTCCCCCTGAAGTCTTCTTGATTAGTTCTTCTTGTTGCGATCCAAAGAGAAAATCTCCTGAAAAAGGCAGAGCAACAAGTTTTGGTTTAGAAGTAGAATCTACTCCCCATGAGCGTATCCATAAAGTACGTCTGGTTACAACGGACATGGCAGAAGTCTTAGCCAGTAGTTTAAAGATATCTAGAGATGAATCTCAGGCAAAGTTGTTTGCTTCTTTAATTGTTGCTACTTCCTCCTCTAAATCGGAAAGCCATATCCACATTGATCTAGACAGACAAGCCATTGCTGTCGCAGCCTTCATATTCTGGCCTAGAAGAGTATTGCCTTTTAAGTAGATTTTCCATTTTCCTATCCATAGGGTCTTGCAAAGAAGAACCATCCTCCATTGGTAAAGTAGTCTTTTTTGGTAGTTGAGAAATAGCGATATCTGCTTTAGGAGGATCAACCCAAGCCTTCACATTTGCTTCTTCAAAAGGGTACATTTAAAAAAAAAACAAAAAAAACCACTTGGATAGGGAGAAGCATCTATCCACCTTAGACCATTCTGATTTAACCAAGTCCTGAATGGAACTATGAACAGGAAATACTGAAGAAGCTTTCTTTTTACCAATAAAAGCTGTATCCATAATGCCTAATTCCTTGTGAGCTTCAGTAATATCTAATGTCTTCCTTACAAACTTTATTAATGACTCTGCTTTGTCATAATTAAAAGGAGTATTTTCTTCTAGGATTTCCCCCTCTTCCTCAGAAGAATACAAGGAATCTAAGTCTTGAATACTTAACATATCCTCCTGTAAACTGGTGCGTGCTGATGGGCCTTCATCTGGGTCATCCAGGCAGCTCTTTTTTTTAGGTGGTATGACCTGTTGTACTGATGCAAGCATGTCTTGGATGGACGCTTTCATCCAGTTAAGTAAATCTTGAAATTGTGAAGGCATATTCTCCTCTGCTGCTTTTCTCAGACATTCAACACATAACTTAGTGGTGTCTTAAGGTGCTAACTTAGTCTCACAGGCTGCACATAGTTTAGTACTCTGGGTCTTCTCATCCTCACCTAGTGCTGGAGTAGACCCCTTAAGTTTAGCACTCTGCTTAGAAGGATTGGACATGGCAATTTAAAATGCAATGACAATTTAAAAATATAGTTACTGACCTGCAACCATCAATTCACATGCTGCCTTTATATTCCATGGCGTGGGCTTCAGTAATGGACTGCATGCATGACGTCATCTCCATGTGCCCATTACCGAGATTACAAGTATGGGTAAATTCTGCAACTCAGCGATGGCTGCACGAGGAGGCTCAGAAGGCGATCCTTGTACCAGACGCCTGGATTCCTAACAATCACCTGGATCCATAACGCCTTAGACCTGGGACAGTCGTGGACAGTAGCAGCGAATTGCCTAAGGCCAGGAACAGAATTTAAATGCAGCCGGGACTGAAGGGAGAGCTTCAAGGAAAAATAAATAAAGGTAGGGAGGAAGTTCTCTTCCTTCCTCCAGCTCGGTAGGACCAAACTAACTGAGGAATGGAGTTGAACAGGAGATATTTAAGCAAAAAGATTGGTCCTACCAGCTGAGAGGCAGAGACTAATGCCCACTCTACTGCCATGGAGTGGACACAGAAGAAACACGTCTTTTATTCACTCTCCGATTCTTCTGACAAAGGTGAATTGGCTAGTGACAGTGTCTCCCCTCACCCTTTGGAGAGAGTTCCATATTAGGTTACTGAGATTCAGAATCCATGGATTCTTTAATTAAAGCTATCCTGGATGTTTCTGATGACCAAGACTAAGTCTTCAGCCACTCTCTCCTTAAACATAAGAAATCTGCTGTCATTTTCCCAGACTATGAAGAGCTTGAACCCTCAAGAAAAAGTTCTACATACTTTAGATGTAGTGAGATGTTTAAGACAAGTCCAAGTCACTCAGACACTGGTCTTCCCTTCTTAGGGCCTTCAGGAATCACAACCTGTTTAAGCCATGACACAATGGTTATCAGACAAGCTTATAGACTGTTGGCCAGTGGTGCAAAGCAGCTACCTGTTTATCTGGTCACAGGTTCATTAAGTTTTACAAAGTTAAATTTTTTTTTTTTTTTGCACATCTCAGAATGATAGTTTTGGCCATAAAGTTTTACTGGCCCTTTGGTATGTCCCCCATGGTTCGTGCATCCCTCTCAATATGATAGATAAATAGATAGATAGATAGAAAAAAATAAATAAATAAATATTCTCTTCCCGATAAATCGTTATCGCTAGTCCATTAAGAAAATGTCTTGGGCGAGGATGTACTTCCTTTTCTGGTGGATCTGTTATACAGCTATTCCCTTTCCGACTCTGCTAGATGAAAACTGAAGGCAATTGGGCAGGGGTTAGCACCTAGTAAGCGGAAGGAGTGCCCTGCCTCCTATAGGCACTCTGCTTAACCCCATATTCCCTGCATCTCTCAGTAGACTAAGAGACAAGGATTTAAATCGGCAAGTTAAAATCCCATTAAGTGATATTTACCTCCAATATCAATGGTACAATTCCTCGGCTCATAGCGGACACCAGGGCCTCTCCACACAATGTGAAGGCTCTAGCACATTCGCCAGTGAAACTGACTAAAGAAAATAAGTGATTTTACCTTTCCCGATAGGGAAATATCCTGTACTTCCTTGAAGATTGTCCATTTTTGTTATAAAGCAGTTTTTTTTTTTTTTTATGACTACTGATCCAGGATATTGTTAAGAGTTTTAATCAACATTTTTAATCATGTGTACCCCATCTGCTGTCTTAAAAAACAAAGATTCTGTTTTATTTTATTTGAGGGCACATTTCACTTTAAGGACTTAGAGAACCTATAAGACGCTTTTTCTTTTTTATTTATAATGTAACAATTTGTATCAGAGAACCTCCTTTCCGGTTGGCTATACAACAGAAAGGTTTGATTTCAAGACCCTACAGGTGATTGTGCAGAAAGACCTAGTTTTCCAGTCTTAAAAAAATTGACAGCTAGATTGGAGGAAGGGTATGGGTACAAGGAAGGAGTTTAATCTACAGTGCACTACCTCCTATAGGCAAGCTCCTATACCCCATGGTCCCTGCATCCCCCAAGGATGTTAGCGAAATTAACATTTATATTTTGATAACACTTTAAACTCATTCCCTGGACAGCAGTGTGTAGATTTATTCAAGTGTTATTACAGGTTAAACCTGCATTTTCTGGGTTCCATAATCCAATCAATTGAAATGGTGCAGCTGTTAATACAACAGTCAGTGGACAGCTAGTATCTGAGATAACCCTTCATTGGCTGTTTTGTCAGTGAAATTAACATTTCAGGAAATGGATGTACTGCACAAGCCATCTTCCCAGACGCAGAAAAGGGCAGAAGAATGAATAAGTCAAATTTAGGAGTGTTAGATAAACTCAGACCATGATAAAAGTATTAAAATGAACTGTACATTGTTAAGGTTTGTAAAGGCAAGGGTGTGTTTCAGATTTAGTAAAAGGATAGTATGTTTCATAATAAAAGCAGCTCCAATCATCATAGTATTTGGGCTGTGGAGTTATTTCAGTAGTCAGATGTAGTCCAAAAGAAAATTGAATGATAAAGTATCCCCAGTATACCTAGTGTAAGATGCTGCCCCCAGTCACCTGTGGAATCTGGTGTCTTGACCTGACAGCAAGGGACAATGTACTTACTGTGAGCCTAGAGGAAAACCCTGCCCCCCCATAACAGGTTTTAACTTATGCTCACTGAAGATTGTCCCTCTCTGCGATCCATCTGGACAGTCTTTCTGCTCTGAGGTGAGCAGTGTAATATCAGTAAAAGGGATGGGGATTCTTTATCATTCAATTACTCTTGAACTACAACTCTGAAAGTATTGAAATAACTCTCTATGGCTCAAATACTATGAAGATTAATTGGAGCCGCTTTTTTTGTGAAACATTACTATCCCTTTAAGCACCTCCAGCTATCTAAAAGATGATCAAGAAGCCTTCCCAAGTTCCACACTGACCAGATCTGTAAACTGAAGGAGGAGGAGGACACTAAGGCACACACAACAGTACCAAGAACATTTCCATAATATCTGTATTTACATAAATAATTACATCATAGTTTTACAAGTTGTGCTTAAACGCAATTGTACACATTAAAACATAAAAGGCAGATTACTTGCAAACAAGGATGATCTGCCTACAAAACGAAAAACTTTAAAAGGTCCACAGGAGTGTTCAAGGCAGACCAAAGCACTGCAAACCCCTCCGAAAAATATTAACATTTGCTTCACTTTTAAAAGTTATCTATGCAAAAAGTCATTAAAAAAATGTAATCCTCAGACAATTCTCCTATGTCACCATTAAAAAAAATAAACAGCAGTGTAACTCTTGAGTGCAAGAGAGGTAATCAACATACATCTCTGGTATGCAAATGGTTTTAATTTGCTGGAGAGGGGAAAAACAAAAAAGTACAATACTAGAATTTTTCAAGCTGCATTAAAAAGGGTTTGACATTGTGCAGGTTGGTAGTATATTTTGACTGGCAAAGATGTTAATCAAACAAAATTTGAATGAAAGTGCCATTAAAAAGCAGGAATATCACAAAGACCTGTTTTTGGCCGGCTGGGAAAGAAGTTTGAGACTCCTGTTCTAGTCCATTAAAGGACAGAGAACCCTGTATATATCAGTGGTTCTAAAATGGTGTTCTGAGTAATCCAGAGGTTCAAACAGAACTATCGTAAGTAATGCAGTCAGTGCAACAAAACTAGTGACAGAAGAACGAGCAATTCTAGAGAAAACCAACTGCACATAAGAGAAGATAATTGCACCGATTTAACTGGCAGTTTTAACCCTTGAATGCTAGAGGCATCCAACTTATTCCTTGCTATGCGTTAGCAACCCCTCTGTCATTCAAATTAACAACCCATTTAAAATAAAGGGGAAGTCAATTATCCCCTCCGATGCAGCTGGCTTTCTACAGAATTTTTGTAACCTTTGGAGTGCCAGAGGGATGTGCAATGCATTGTAAAGCAATGCACTGCACACTCCTCTGGCACATCAGTCTCAGTGTTTGTTCGGTTCTGTAAATACCAGTGTAAGATTGCACCATATTAAATGTTCCAGTGTTCTCTTCTATTAGATTTCTCATGTAATCCACTCCATAGTTATTTGATGCTTTTGCCTAATAATGCCATCTTAAGTTAGGAGTACAGATTAGGATTCCAATGCATTTGATAGTCCTACAGCTTTAACCCCTTGGATGAAACTGATCTCTAAGGCATTACTTTGACAAAATCACCAGCATCCAAGGTGTTAAAGGGTTTAGCTGTTCTGCAAAGCTTGTGTGAAGCCAAAGACTTCAGTCGCTGTTAAAAGTTTGAGAACCACTGCTGTATACCATTCATGTGATAGTATTGTTTTTAGTTCAAATTTAAATTCACATTTATCATTTTTGTTTTCTAATGCTGAACTGGTTATTTTGGTTCTTCTATTTTTAACAATGTAAGCATTCTCATGTGGCAGACTACAAAGTACCTGTGACTAGGGCTGTAGGTTATCCTGTTAAATGGGACACGAGAGTCACACTGCATAGATACAGGAAGAACTGAAATAAACAGGTCAGATAAATAAGTAATACACATTCAGACAGTAACATTGATGAACATTAACTACTAAAATACATTACTCTTGTTTTAAAAAAACACCATCATATCTAAAATGCCCACACACCTTACACTGGGCCAAAATGCATCTATTCTGCAAGGACTGGTTTCCCCAAATTATTCCTTAATTAGTACTTGATATGTCAGTGAAGGCAGACAGATCTTTTAGAAGGTCTGTCTCCATTGTCATGCTATTCAGTACTAATTAAGGGAACCAATTCTAGCTGAATTGATTGTACATCAATTAGGATTTTCATTCCAGATTAAGGTGAGGGGTTATTTATTTATTTTTTAGAGGTGCTAGTGTCCATCAAAAAAGTGCTCTCTTCAGCCTATGAGTGTGCAACGCATTGTAATGTAGTGTGTCACACACCCCTTGGCCCTTAATGGGATAAAAAAAAAGAAGAAAAAGATAGAACATGTGGCCGCTGAAGTCCACAGCAAAAAATAAGCAACATTGACATCTTGTGTAAAATTATTGAAGTATGCAGAGATTCTTCACTGTATCCTTTTATTCTGTCGACTTTTTGTGGAAATACGTACAAATTTTCCTCATGGATCCTGGTGTAGTTGGGACCTAGAGAAAAGAAACAAGTCGTTGAGGTTTTGGAACACACCACTAATGCCATGAACAGATGGCTGTCGAAACACAGGCAGACACACTAACAGACTTAAACTGATAGTAACTCTTTAATATTACTATTCCCCATATTGTAGCTATTCCAAAAAAGGATTGAATTGCCCCCAGGTTTATCTCTCAAACCTTTATGACTCCCCCTTCCCTGGAGTCAGCATTGTACTGACTGAAGAAATATCCAGTCCTATTTTCATCAGGCGGCTCTGCAGCTGAGCCGAGATCGCGTTGATAAAAAAAATTATTTCACTGAAATGTTCTTCTATGTGTGCATGCAAACCAAGCACATGTAGAAGACCGTTTCAGTGAAATAATTATTTTTCACGAACGCGATCTCGGCTCAGCTGCAGAGCCGCAAGCCTGTCATACAACAAACTTCCCCTGCAGTATGTACAACGCTGACTTCAGGGAGAGGGGAACTTTGCGTTCTGTTACCTGGGGGCAATTCAATTCTTTTTGAAATAGCTACAATAAGGGGAATAGTAATAAAGTATTACTATCCCTTTAAAGTAGTGCCAAGTCCTGAACTATTCTGTTTCAGCTGTAAAATCAGGTTGAAAGAGCAATAAGAAATTACAACATACCACCAGGTATTTTGTATAGTAGGTACTTCCACCTCACAGGGGTATAATTTAATGGAAAAGATAGTCAGTCAATAGCTAGACAGTAGTAACTTCATAAATAAAAAAAGTTGTAGGGTTTATCCCCGAGTAAAACAAGGGCACTCCCCACTGCTGAAATGTATTTTATTCAAAAAGTTACTACAGCTCAAGCATTCATTTTAGGTGCAGTATCACCGCAGCCTGAAATCTTAGTGGCACTGTTGCTATTCCACGCTATAGAGATTTGAGCTGTCTATAGGATGTCATAGCAACAGTGCCACTATGATTTAAGGCCACTCTAATACTGCACTTAAGAGTCAAGTTATAGCTGTAACAACATTTGAATAAAAACACATTTCAGCAGTGGGAGTACCTTTGTTGTACTCAAGGGAATGGAACACACACACACACACACACACACACACACACACACACACACACACACACACACACACACACACACACACACACACACACACACACAAAGTACTACTATCCATTTAAATGCATTGCTGTGCAAAGTCTGTGGAACACACACCAGAGGGGTGTATAGGGCATTGCCCTGTAAAGAATTAAGCAACAATCTACACTTACAGATACTGGTGAACTTAGAACATTCTTGGATAAGTGCTTTTTAGCACTGCCGCTTCTTGATGTAGGACTGCTATTAACTTTGCTTTGAGCACAAGATTTGTCTGACTTCAATTTGTGTCCCAAAGCAGAAAGCCAGTTCTTCTCAGGGGTGCAGTTCTCCTTGCCTGGCAGTGCAGATTTGAAGTCCGTGGGTGACCTGTGGGGAGATGGGTTATCTGTGTACTCTGCAGAAGGAGAGTTTACTGGACAAGAACTGGATTTCCTATCGCACGCACTGTTCAGATCAGCAAGGCTCAGGCATGGGAAGTCACTGTTTTTTCCATCTTCCTCACTCAAGGAACACAAATCCAGCTTTGCCCTCTTCAGTCCGGGTTCAAGCTCTCTCACACAGTTGCAATGATTAATACAATCGTGTTCCACATCTTCACTGCTAGTATCCAAACGCCTCTTGGCCCTCTTTTCAGACAGTGGGGGTGGTGCTCTAGAGCTGGAGCCTGTTGGGTATTGCGCGAGGGGAGAGAAAGATTTTTTTTGGGATGAAGTCTTTGCTTCCATCCCTGATGTGTAGGACTTTGGAGTACGGGTGACCCAGTTCTTGATAGACAAGTTTGTTGTAGATTGTTGTTTTGGAGATGCGGATAGGTTATCTGCTGTCTGTCTTGTGGGAGTCTGTAGCTTAGAAACTGGCATCAAAGAGGATGTTGGTGTGCTAGAGGGCATTGGGAGATCCCCAGTATAGCTTGGAGCACAAGTGGCAGGGGTTGGTGAGGACATCAATGGACTGTTGTGCATCAGGGGGGTTTTAGCAGGAGTACAGAGCCTGGTACCTGTTCAAGGATTAAAAAAATAAAATTAAATTAAATTTAAAAAAAATTGTTAACATACTGGTTTACGGCAGTGGTACCCACAGACTTCTGTGGGTCATACCTAATTAATGGATCAGACCCAATTATTAGTGGAATAGGGCTGGGGTATCAAACAGTGCATATATGGGTCTCTATCAGTGCTTATGTGTAAGATCAATGCACACTACGCAATTGTATTGTGTTCTCTGTTAGATTGCTCTAGTCAATCTTTACAACTAGCCCAGCGAATGTTGTCTGTTCCATAGCAGAGTAAATAGATAGTATATGAACCCTCTGAGTGCCAGAGTGGTACGCAACGCATTGCAAAGCAATGCATTGTGTACCACTCTGGAACTCAAAGGGTTAACTGCTTGAATGATAGAGGCTGCCACCACACGGAGGGCTCCTTTAATTGCCAAGAAGGAAATGCTGGAATAAAAAGTGAAGTGATATACTATATATTGTTTGCACAACTGGCCAACGGTTTAAGTTAGTTAGAAAGGCATTTGCATTTTAGAGGGAAGGTTAACCCTTATAAGATGTTGGGCTTACTGGAGATTCTTAATTTAGAAGTTATTATTGCTCAAACAAGACTTTAATGGTCAGGAAGTTCTCCCAACCCAAGACATTTAACTATTGTACAGTGCTGACTAATTACACAAGAGATTATTGGACAAGCCTACAGCATATTAGAGGGAAAAAACCGTTCCAAAATTTACAAGAGGTCTACAGAGGTCTCACACTGGAAGCCTCTATCATTCAAGGAGTTAAAAGTCACTTGTAAATCTGTGGGAGTTGATAGGTTGTTCCCAAACGGTGCATTTAGTTTGCCCCAGAATTCTTAGTACATAATTCATTGATTCCTTTCTGAAGAAAATGTCAATTTTTAACTCCAAGCAAACAGCCCACTGTCAGACAGCGATAATGCAGAACAGTTCTAAAAGCATGGTTATTGATATGGATTAAAGGGTTGCCAAAGCAACAGCCACTGCACACAACAGGGTGACAACCGGAAGGTGGAAGGTCCTTTGACTAAAAATAGTGATTCAAAGAAATACATTAAAGAAATAAAAATAATCAAAATTATTAGAATTTCTTTTACTATATATATATATATATATATATATATATATATATATATATATATATATCTTTATTAGTTTAGTGCATATGAAGTACTGTGGCTTATGTACAAAAATTAGCAATTCTAGAGAAAATTAGCACTAGAAGAGACAAGTGTTTTATATATTAATTTAACCCCTTGAATGCTAGAAAATGACATTTAATGAAATTTAAATTAAAGGGAGTTTAGGGAATATATTTGTCCGTATGTTGCATCTAGTTTACACTAGAACTACAGCACTTTTCTGCTGTGCATAGGTCCCAGTGTCTGTTTTGGATCAATATGAAACACAGATGTTGAGATAAGGCCACAATCGAGGGACTGAGTGTTTGCACAATGTCAAAATTACTGGGGTAAACCACTTGCAAATTAAAATTCCCATTGGGCTTTTAACCCCTTGGAAGCTAGAAGTCTTTAGAGAGAGTCTTTAGTATTCAAGGGGTTACACCACAACCCCTCCCCTATTTAAAAAAAAAAATGAGAATTCTTATTTGTCTTTAAGGGGCAATTGAACTGCTACCTATGTAAATATAACCTAAGACCACAACAGAGCATTATTACCAGTCAAGACAGACAAATAAATGCTAGGAGATGCTTCATTCCAAAGTTATAACAGAGTGAATCTTCACTTTTTTTTTTTTTTTTTTATTACTACACAGTAGTGACAGTGGTTACCAGCCTTCTATTTTATGGGGGGCACTGCTGCAGTCCATCTGGTTGTCAATGCGGTTATACTGCAGTCTCTGGGGAGCAGTGTCCCCATAATATGAATATCCAGCAGGCATAGACTTAATAAAACGTGGAAGTTAGAGTCACCACGTGTGAATGAAGCATCTGGAATAAAAGGGCGCAACAGTTGTATTTGCTTGGAAAAGCAATATAATAGGTATACACTTTCATAAAACAGTATTTGTCATATTTTAAATCATTTTACAGATGTCAATCATGGATTTAGTGGAAAACTGGGATTCCTCCAGTTTTTGCACTATGTGAAACTCTGAATATTGTTTCCAAGTTACACCTACTTGTCAGTAACAAAATAAAAGCGTATTCTTACCCACAGGAGGAAGCTCTCTTTTCTTTTCACATGCCCAACCAACAGAGTCTGTCTTGTCTACTTCAGCTGCCTTGTTGCAGGTTCTGTCTATCCTCCAGACTCTCACAGTGTTATCATCGGAGCAGGTGACAATCTGGGGGAACAATAAAACAAGTCTTTCTACAGTTTTTACACAGCACAAAGGTATACCCCACATCCTGCACACATCTGGACACTTTCCTGCACCGTTATTACTACACTGATTTGAAAAACACCAATTGGCTAAAATTAGAGTTAAACCTTTGATAGTCAGATGCACAATTCTGGAACTCAAAGGGTTTAAAAAGAAAAGCATAATATTGCCTATACTCACAAAGGAAGAGGAGCAATACTGGGGAAGCGCAATACACCACAGGGGACAAATAATTACAATGGATCTAAATGGGACTTTGAACTCTTGACGCAAGGGAGGCCCCAAAACCACTGTGTTGGACACCTCTGGCATTCAAGGAGTTAAACGTTGCATGTAAAAATACATTTTTGGTTCAATTGGCTTGCCCGGAATGACTCCACTTTTTCTCTTATTCATATGACCCTTAAAAGTGGACCTGTCACCTTCAATTTACTTACATGTTTGAAATCTTCATTCAGAACTGCCTATTTATCCTGTTACCCTAAAGTCCAGCAGATGTCTAGTTCAGGAGATATTCTATTTTATTTTTTTTTTGTAGGTTTATCATCATTTTTGGCTTGTTAGCTTTGAGGAAAGCAGTGGTAAACTGCGAAACACGCAAGCATTCAAGCCCTTTGTATGAATAATGTTTAGAATAAATTTGTTTATGATTTAAACAAAAAGCCTCTGCCTGAGAATGCTGTGGATCTACACCTGATAACACACCAGTTAGTGAAGGTAGAGCCGAACAGAGACAGGAATAAGCTGTCCATATGCCTATGTGTTAGTCTGGCTGACAGCAGCAGCATAAACCTTCTAATGTGCGAGTATTCATTTATTCACACTCATGACATTGTTGCACTATTGGGCACCTCTTTTGGAGCTATAACCTGAGATACCCATCAAGGGTGATATTGTAAGGGGAGCCCTCAAAGCAGAAAGATCTCCTAAAGATTATACGAGACAAGGTTTAGAAAAACAAAAACAAAAAAACATATGATTTTTACAGAGGCTAGCATGGTGTACAAGTTATTTAAAGGAGCAGTAAACTTTTTCTATGAAAATATATATTGTAGGGATTTTCCTATTGAGTAAGATAAGGGTACTCACACTGCCGAGAGTTATATTTCCAGAGTTATTACAGTTTAAACCCATGTTTTTTTTTACATTAGCAGTGCCCTCTAGTGGTCAAATTCTAATTAGTTTTCCTGTTAGATTCTAATGAAGAGGAAAGTCAGAAAAATCAGAGGCATACAGTTCTCCATAGAATGTGATAGAAACTGCCTGTCACTTCCTGTCAGAATTATCAGGAAGTAAACACAGTAAATTCACTTCCTGATTATTTGAACTGCTATAAATTTTGAATAAAACATCTGACAGTGATGGGAGTGACCTTGTTTTATTCAGCAAGAAATACTCCATAAAATATGTATTTTCATAAAATTTACTGCTCCTTTAAATTTGCAAACAAACTAGTCAGACACTTAACTAGTACTGAGCAGGCGCTATAGTGTCCTACCTAGGGTGCAGTCTCTTTTAGCTCACTAGTGCCTTACACAGAGGAAACATCCTAAAGCACATCATACTGGTGTTGTTGTGCCTCGGCAGTGAGGTGTATCTGATCTCTCTAGTAACAGAGAGCAAGGGGTCCAAGTCTGGATTTCCATATTATACTTAGGGCAAGTTATTTAAGGATGCATAACCCTAAACTATTTTAGGGGTTAGTGTTATTTTAAATAAACAGCGTATGTGGTAGACTGGACATTTTTTTAAACTGGGACACAACAACAATCGAAATACTGACCTTTGTGAAGTCTGTAGGGCACCAAGTGACAGAAGTGACTTCTTGCGAATGTCCTATCAGCGTCACAGGAGGAACATGGGGATTAGACACCTGAAACCAAAAAAGGAGGAACATTGAATATTCTAGAATTAATTGTAACCTTTTACTGCACTGAGATCAAGGGAGGATGGGATGATAAATGCACAATATAGACGAGAAGCTGCACAGGTCACACACAGGATCGTATGCATGAAAGGGCACACCATGTTGAGGATAGTTAGCATTCATAGAGTCAAGTCACCTCAAGCAAAGTGAGAAAATGTGTTTGAGATCCAGCATTCAATGAGTTTCAAGTCCCATTTCAACATGTGAAAATTTTAATTTGACCTCTATGATAAAGCTGGTTTGCCCCCTGAATTCCTTGTCTTTATTGTGCATATGGCCCTTTAAGCCTTTTGAAAGGCAAATGAATCCAATTTTATTTAAAGGGATAGTAATGTTTCATAATAAAAGCAGCTCTAATTAATCATCATAGTATTTGGACTTTGGAGAGTGTTATTTAAATACTGTCAGAGTTGTAGTTCAAGAGCAATTGAATGATAAAGTATCCCCCCCGCCCCTTTTACTGATGTAACACTGTTCAGCCAGAGCAGAAGGGAGGTGCCCAGGTAGATTGCAGAGAGGGACAATCTTCAATTAAGAAGAGGGAAAAACCTGAGAAATCTGTCAAGGGGGGCAGGGCTTTCATTGTTCTCATGACAGTATTGAAATAGCACTCTATGGCTCAAATACTATGAAGATTAATTGGAGCTGTTTTTTGTGAAACATTACTATCCATTTAAATGCCACAGCAGAGTTATTAGTCATTTATGTGTTGGTCCAAGGGTCGGTGTCATTAACAGAGCAGGTTTTCAGGATTTCTGCTTTGTTATAGGTGGATCAGTCAGAGCAGTTGCTAAATGAAACCATGTAATCAAGCAGAGCCAAGTGGAAAATACACAGTTAGTGGCAATTGAGCACTGGTATTGCATATCCCTGTTTTAGTCCTTGACATTAATCAACAGAAATTAATGTGTAGAGTCTCAAAATTCAATCTACTTAAAATTAATTGAATGTAAATCAGTTCACTGAAAAACAGTAGATTAAATACTTTTAAATGAGCAATTTTCATGAATGGGGGAGGGGGGTTTGGCATGTTTAGGAGACCTTTCAATGTGTCAGGGCAATACACAAGACGGTAAAGTTTGCTTCTAAAATGGTCAGGTTAGGAATGGATAAAAATATAAAAGCTTGGAAGCCAAAGAAAACGAGCAAAGCGCGTTTGGCTGGTTGTCTTCATCAATTCATCTATTTATGTCTGACGTAACAAGTGTAAGTGCTGCTGTAAGATGAACAGTTGATTGTAGGCTTTATGTGGAGGAGTTCTGGGGCAAACACTAGCAACTATAGATCTCCATCATTCAAATATTTAAAAGTCCCATAACAAAAAAAAAAAAACACAGCAAGAATTAACCCTTTGAGTGCCAGAGGGGTACACAACACATCGCAAAGCAATGCGTTGCGTACCCCTCTGGCACTCAAAGGGTTATGATGACTGCATCACAGGAAACTGTTCCAAAGTGCCCATCGATTTAAACCACTTGAATCCTGGCAACCTCTCTAGAATGCATTACTAAATTAAACACAAGCAAACCACAAAAGCAAGACAACCGACAGTGGCCTAAGCCAAAAACACAAGAAACACCTATACCAACAGCAGGATCTGTACATTACATTTTCACGTGCATTGTGTCAGACAGGCCCTGAATCAAATGTCTGAATATCTGGATAGTTTCTTTAGGCTTTTTTTTTTTTTTTTTTTTTAAAGAATCTCCATTGATTTAGTCTAACGGCTGTATAGGAGTTCTGGGGCATGCTAGCATTTCCCCTAATTTCCATTGAATTAAACCCCTTGAATGCTAGAGGTCTCCAAAGCATTGATTTGTAATTTATGTATCATTGCAAACTGGAGCAAACCAACAACATCACAGGGGAGATAGGAATGTGTGTTTTAACCTCCAAAATGCTAGAGGTCTCCAATGCACTGTGGAGCAATATGTTGTAGCCCTCAAGAACTCAAGGGGTTAAAAGCCCTATTTAAATCAAATGGAATTAGATAATTCATCATTTCCCGTCCCCTACAGAGCAGACTACAATGTTACACATGGGCCCTTAAGGCATAAAACTCCCCTTACTCAAGTAGACAACAAAGTGCCTATCTATACCAGTGAGTGGCACTCACTTCGGACTAAATGCAAAAGAAACATTAGTTCTGGGGAATGCAAAGGAGACCTCTGGCCCTTATGGGGTTTAAATTCCCATATAAGATCATTTTTATTTTTTTTTATTTGTTCCCCATGCAATTGGTAATTCCCAGAATTGTTTCTCTTACTTTGCAAGTATGCCTTAAGCATTTGAGTGCCATGCATTGCTAAGAAATGCATTGCGTACCCCTCTGGCACTCAAACATTTAATAATGCAACATACACAGCTGTCCCACAAGCTGTGATTTATTCGTGATCCCACTTCACATCGGTAGAGACTTCTGTTTAGTCTCAGTTACCTAAAAATAAAAAGCACAAAGCTGAGCAGCATTACTAAAATAACTGCATTTGTATGCTCAGTGTCTGCTGTGCCTTTGTGAGAATGTATCACTGCTTCAAAGTGGTCTTGAGGGGAAACCCAATTGCACTGCACAATAAAGTTACAGACACCTAGGGCTGGATTCCATTGCAGGAGATAAATGTTAACACCCATTTTATGAAATATTTTCTTATTGAATTCTATTGGGAAACCTGGGGATAAAAGCAACTATAAAATTAGCACCTGCAATAGAATCAGGCCCCTACTGAGCTCGACATTAAGTGGTCTCTAAATGTAAATATAACTATAGTGCTTTTCCGCATCAAATCCTGATTGTCAAAGGTCATGATTTGATGAGAATTGCCTCCTTTATACACTGAATAAAATCTCACCCATTCTTCCACTAGAACACCCATAGCACATTAATAGCTGAATCAACCAGACAGTTTGTCATAGATTTAACCACTCCCCCCCCCCATCAAAAATAAACTCTGCTCCTTTTAAATTTATATAGGCAACTTTTTATAACACTGTAAATCACGCTATTTCATCTCAAACATACGAATAATTTGTTATTTTGCGATACTTTATTAGGACGAACCATTTATATTTCAAGTAATGCTTGACCTGAGGGAGAGTTGATCTCTCGAAAGACTGTTAATAAACAGTGCTTTAAAATAAATATCAAATACCAAATTACTCATGTTTGTATTACTAAAAGTGGACTACAATGGCTACTACAAAATGTACTATAGCAAGGAACACACAGCTACCTGCAATTACATAGAAACCCAGCATTTTGTAGATGCGTTACTGTAACAAAGTGAACTGTCGAGTCATCCTAAAAAAACTGCACTGACAATTAGCCATGTGACCAGCATCATAAACCACTGCCAAATGTGTGTTTATATCACGCATAATTATTGCCAGCTGAACAAGCCCTGAGGTAGCTTAATGTCTTAACCCTTTGAGTGCCAGAGGGGTACGCAACGCATTGCAAAGCACTCAAAGGGTTAAGGACCTCTCTGTCTGGGGGTGGGGGGCATTTTTTGTTTCTGGTCAGCCTCCTCAGTGATCACAGAGCACCCTGTAAGCACACTGCAATCACAAAGTTACATGATGTGTCAGAACTGTCACCAGTCCTTCCTGGTTCATCATGATGGTCCTGGAGCATTATTGGTCGTTAAAGTGATAGTAATGTTTCATAATAAAAGCAGCTCTAATTAATCATCATAGTATTTGGACTTTGGAGAGTGTTATTTCAATTCTGTCAGAGTTGTAGTTCAGGAGTAATTCAATGATAAAGTATCCCCCTCCCGCCCCTTTTACTGATGTAACACTGCTCAGCCAGAGCAGAAGGGAGGTGCCCAGGTAGATTGCAGAGAGGTACAATCTTCAATTAGGATAAGGGAAAAACCTGAAAAACTTGTCAAGGGGGGCAGGGTTTTCATTGTTCTTATAGGAAGAAGATTGTCCCCTTCTGTTATCCGTCTGGTCTATGGACTGCATTCTACATCTGAGAAGAGATGGCTTACACTAGGTAAAAGGGGCGGGAGGGGAACTTTGCTTGTGAATATCTCTCAAACCATAAAGGTTTGAGAGATAAGACTTATATCATTCTTCATGTTTTTTTAATGCCTACAAAATAAAATAAAGTTAAAACGAAGTATTACTATCCCTTTAAGGGTTTAAGCTCTGTGGCAAACACAGAATGACTCACTACTCCGCTTATTTAACAGGTGACTAGGTCTTCATGCAATTAACACTGGTGACCAAGAGGGAGATTCATCTGCTTGACAGCAGAGAAAGCCACTTTCACTCTAAGCTTTAATGACCCATGGTTTGTACTACAGTAAACAAACAAAATCCCACAAAAACAGGACTCCACATTAAGAAATTGCGCTAAATAGATATTTATCTGCAGTGCCCTGCCAGAAACCATCTCAGCAGAGAGAAACCTGTTTGTTTCACAACACAAGCATCCAGGATGTCATTAGAGGAAAGCCTTGTTTAATAAACATTTCTTAACCCTTTGAGAACAAGAGGGGTGGGTCAAATTCATTGTTAAGCAAAGTGTTGTACAACCTTTAAATGAAAAGTTAACAGGCCTGAAGAGCCAAGAACAGCGCAGATTGTAAGGATCCTATACAATAATTAGTTAACGATGTTTGTCAGAATCAGTCACTGCAGTCGTGCGCACGGCTGCAGAGACTGCAGTCGTGCGCTGCTGCAGAGACTGCAGTCGTGCGCTGCTGCAGAGACTGCAGTCGTGCGCTGCTGCAGAGACTGCAGTCGTGCGCTGCTGCAGAGACTGCAGTCGTGCGCTGCTGCAGAGACTGCAGTCGTGCGCTGCTGCAGAGACTGCAGTCGTGCGCTGCTGCAGAGACTGCAGTCGTGCGCTGCAGTCATGCGCAGTAGAGACTGACCGTGCCGCAGGCGATACAGAGCAGGGCGCTCCGCATTCAGACCGGAGTCCTCTCTGCGCACCTTCCTGGGACCAAGTGGGTCCCAGGAAGGTGTGCAGAGAATCACGGTCTGAATTCAGAGCGCCCCGCCCCATATCAGCCGCGGTGCGTTCCGGCAGTCTACTGCTCATGACTGCAGCACCGTCAGTGTTGGTCCGTGTACATGGGCTTTAAAACTAGTATTATACATAAAATGACTAAACAATTATGTTTTGAATGCGAAAATATAAAGTTTTTAATTAAAGGAGCAGTAAACTTTTTTTATGAAAAAAAAAAAAAAAAAAAATTCCTATTGAGTAAAATAAGGGTACTCCCACTGCCCAGAGATTTATAGTTCCAGAGTTATTACAGTTTAAACCCATGTTTTTTTACATTAGCAGTGCCCTCTAGTGGTCAAATTCTAATTAGATTTCCTGTTAGATTCTAATGGAGAGGAAAGTCAGAGACATACAATTCTCCATAGAATGTGATAGAAACTGCCTGTCACTTCCTGTCAGTTAGAACTATTAGGAAGTAAACACAGTAAATTCACTTCCTGATTATTTGAACTGCTATAAGTTTTAAATAAAGCATCTGACAACGATGGGAGTGACCTTGTTTTATTCAGCAGGAAATGCTCTATAACATATGTGCTCTCATAAAAAAAAAAAAGTTTACTGCTCCTTAAACATTTGCCTTTGACAGTGCAATTCTGGCAGGCACTTTTGCACTGCTCCCCATCCCAACTGCCACTGTGTACTAGGAATTACTAGCTAATTTGCATAAAAACAGAGCTAAATATCTCAAACTACTGTTTACAAAATAGAAATGGCAAATATAGGTGGTTTTGAAAGCCCTTTCAAAAATACCTAGGTGTGTTATAAAGTGACAGCTTAAAATACATAAACTGCACACCCCTCTGGTTCTTAAGAGATATGTACAGGGCTAAAAATTTCCACTCGCCACTAGCCAATGGCGAGTGAAAATTTAGCCCTGGCGAGTAGAAATTCAGCCCTGGTGGGTATGTTTTGGCTTACAGTGGCGAGTAATTTTTCAGGTCTGGCTAGTAGCAAAGGACTTCAACTTTTAAACCCTGATATGTACATGAGAGAATATTCTTAATCTTTTGGTTCCTCCTTTGTACTCATCGGGGGTTCAGAATAACAACTCTGCGAATAAAGGTTATTACAGGTAACAAAATGACAGGTCTGTAGTGCTTGTGTATGTTGGCAACAAAAATGGCTCAGAAACTCTACTCTGTTGCTCAAACAAACAAGGCACATGCACACAACTATATAGAATCTGAAGACTGCCCTGGAACAATACATAAAATAAGAATGAAAATACTCATAGTTAAATATTTGTCACAGGTGCTGCATTATTCTGTTTGCTGACACGCTCCACTGATACTATACATTTGAGGGCATATTGTATCCTGGTTTGCACCATCATGTTACTGTAATGTTGCACAGAAAATACTAACAGTCACATTTCAGTGGCGTTACAACAATCAAGGTCTGTTTGACGCTTACTCATTGTATGTGTAATACCACAGAAATGCCTTAACCACTTCAGTGCCAGAGTTATTTTCTGTGACAAAGATACATATGCAACTATCTCAGTATGCCTTGTGTGTCCAGATAGCTTGGTACAACTAATAAAACAATTCAGTCTAAGGACCAGCATTCAAACGTACAGTGGAGTAATTTTGTAACGTCACATTAGCATTCAAGGGGTTAAAAGTCCCATTTAAGTCAGAGGTCACCGCACATTGCAAAGCAATGCACTGGAGGCCCCTCTAGCACTTAAATGAAGTTAGTTATTCCCTATTGGCCACTTCATAAAAGTTGATAAAAGGTTAGTTATTTAACTCCTTGGGCAAAATATGCCCATGCTGCACCACATTTAACCCTTTGAGTGCCGGAGGGGTATGCAAAAGATTAAAAACCCTTGCAAACCTTTTAGGTTTCATGCAAAATCTCTTACACCAAAAATGAAAGCCTTAACCCTTTGGGTTCTAAAGAGCTCTCGAAAGCATTGGTTAGCAAGGTGTTTGAGAACTCTCAGCATAGTATTAATATGTACTTTAAGGATAAAATATTATGCTAAAATGAATAGATAAAGGTTTTCATGTAATTATATTGCATTCCAAGGAACAAAGTTCAGTAATGGAGGACAATATCAGGGGAAACCCCTAGATCAGAGCTGTCCAGGTTCAGTACTCAAGGGCCACGAACAGGCCAGGATTTAAAGATTTCCCCGATTAAGCACAGGCAAGTTAATCAGTTGCTCATTCTGATTAACTCATCTATTCTTAATAAGGGGAACCCTTAATTCCTTGCCTCTTGGTGGCCCTTGAGGACTGAACTTGGACAGCTCTGCCCTAGGGTTCCATGGAACACAGATTGAGAATCACTGAGCCAAGCTATAATTGCAGTGAATTCTGTTGTGCAGAAACACCCTTTGAGTGAACACATACCTGCCAGATGTATGCACTGTGATCACTGGAGCCGCTGAGGAGAAACTGACCATCAGGACTGAGACTGGACTTTATGTAAAAAGTGGAATTCTGGTGGCCACTGAAAATAGAAACTGTAAAGGAATATAAAGTTATTACATAACAGAACCATTTATTCTCTAAAAGAAAAATTAATGCATTGCAGATTATAAGAGGGATCTATGGGCTACAAATTACTATTAGTTTGAACAGAAAAAGAGGTGTGTGTATGGTTTACTACAATATTATATATACACATACACTTTCAGGAATTATTCTGTTCTTTTGGTATGTTTCCAAACGGATTTTACAACAAGCGGATATAAATTAAACACAACACACTCCATCAATTATTGCATCCAATCATGTTCAGCGATTAATAAAGAGGACTGGGACAAATCAGGTTTATAGTTAAAGCACTAGGTTATCTCAAGAGTTTTAACGTTTCGTTTATTCAAAGAGAAGTGTTGAAATATGTTAATCTTATAAATTGATGGTGGAATAGTGTGGAGATTGCTTAGGTAGTCAGGTACTAAACACTGGGGTGTATTATCCAAGTAGCATCCACTAGTATATAGCAACATGTATCTGAGAGCTTGACCAGACTTGTCTATTTAGTGGCGACATCCAAACCAGCCTTAACCTGAGGTTGAAGGGTAAATGCTTTGCACAGCCCTCTGGCATTTTAAATGTTTAAACAAAAACCACAAGGGAGGGGGAATTACCATCCGGTTATTCTCCAGGGATAGAATTTCTAACTAGTAGTAAATCTTATGTGAATTTCACTTATACACTGGCCCAACACAGACTGGGTGCTAAACACAGAATGTCTACAAGATGCTGTAAGTAGAGGCAACAGCTTCAGATTTGTATACAGCAATTTTAAAAACAAGTGTCAGGTGCCCCCTGCTGGCTAATTCTGTTGATCTTCAACATATTAAATATCAGGTTCTTACACAGATTTCTCAGAGTATATAATTGACATGCAAAAAGGAAGATAACATTACAGGGAAATAATTAACAGTCAATACTTGGGATCAGTCACAATTCTCACCAAATCCCACATATTCATAAAAATCTAAAAATATTTTCAAGCTCTGCACCTCTCAAGTTTCAGTGCTTTCCACATTCCTTTAGATCAGAGATTTTTCAACTTTAGTACTAGGGACACACCAAGATTTCAAGTTTTTAGAATAACCCTGCTTAATAACAAGTGGGTAATGAATGGCTGAATGATTTACACCCACTTAATCAGCAATACCATGAAAATCTTACCTTTTGGGTGTCATGAGGACTGAATCTAGGAATCACTAGACTACAAGTTAGTAGAAGAGATAGATATTACGCAATTCTGTATTGATCCTGCTTCAATAATTTAGAGACAGGTCAAGCATCCAATTAGTTAAAAACAAAAACTGCATTTAGGGGCATATACAAGAATCTAGAGGCGTAATTCTGGAGCAAACCAACTTTCTCCAAACAAAAATTTGATTTAAATGAAGATATAAACTCTGAATGCAGGTGAGGTTGCCAGCATTTAAAATCAAATTAGTTTGTTTGTCAGTATGGTGAAGTTTGTTTGCTGCTTATATTACTGGGTTCTTCCTCAGCCAGAAGTACCCGTTCTAGAGTTATTTCACAGTACTAACCAACGTCTCCAGCTTTCCACCCAGGAGAGCACCACCTGGTGTTCAAAGGTTGGGTGTCACTTCCAGCTGTGAACCTATCGTTTGATTAAACAGATTTTACAACACTTTTGCCCCAAATGTGCCCATTATATTACAGGTCACATTAAACAGCCATTTAAAGCTGTAGTCACAGGCAGGGGCCCTTGAGAATTTATTTTTTATATATATATATGTGCACAGCAGTGAAACACTGACCCTTGGGTGCCATAGGAATCTTCACTTGCAATGTCATTGGCACACAAGTGGTTAACTTCATGGGTGTCCATATGATGGGGGCGCCACACACCAAGTGTTAATAAATGCACGAATACATTCATTTACAAACGTGTACTGGACTATACAGTGTCTCACTAATAAATAGAAGGGTAGTAAAGCAGAGTACCGCACCCCTACCACACCTTTTTTTAACAAATTTTAGTCTTCATCTTTACTTAACTCACCTGGATCTGTCTTTAGTCCAGTAGTATTGAACATGTAGATCTCATCATCTGTACAACTTGCAAATAGGTTGGTACCAGTGGAGTCTAAAGCAAGGCTAGAATATCCTGGAAAAGGAAAAGCAATTCTTTATTCATTTCACTTAAACAACATAAAAATAATGTATAGATAGTTTTATAACAATTAAAGACCTGGGTAACTTTTGTTACGATTTGCAGACTGTAGAATTACTTTGAAAATCCCCTAAGCTATGTCATTTGGAACATTGTACTCAGTGACTAGATACTCACTGGCATTTGGTAAAATAATTGTAATTCTAGGGATACAGTTAACCCTTCATTGCAAGAACTTCAAAAAAGTAAAGTACTTTGCAAAGTCTCTAGCATACATAAAGAGTACAGGAAAGGGGGGAAATGTAAAAACAACCAATCTCGAGTGTTTCTATTCTAGGGGTATTGTACGAGTACTAAAATAAGAAGATTCCTATATTTTTCTATCCCCTTCACTTTTTATACACGTCGTAAAAAGAGTTCACAGAAATTCTGTTTCCAGGGTGTTCACTGTCAGACACTGAAAGCAGAGGCATTTATACAATGCTGCACATGTGGATTTTTGGTATTGTTTTACAATATTTTCTACATTATTGCACTCTGCTTTCCCAATCTTAACAAAAAACCCTCCAATTGTAAAGATAAAAATATTAAAATAATCTATAGTCAGTTTGAATTTACACATTTATGCAACAGGATTTGGAAAATCAAAATAAAGGGTTACTATTCCTTCAACAGCTAAAAACACTCTGAAAGCAAAATATATTTGCACAAATGTTTTCTTCCAAAACGAGCTGAAACACAACCGATACCCACCGAGTTTACGAGTGCTGTTTCCAGGATAGGGAAAGAGTTTACATGGAACTGGATCCTGTCGATATGCTGTGTAATTTTTCCTTAAGTCCCACATTTTGACAATGCTAATAAATAAATAAAAAAAGGATTGTGATCTACAGGTAGAAAACTCAAGAACAACCATATTACATACTATATAATTAGGACTTGTGTCGAGTAAGTCTAGGACACTTCGTTAAATTATTAGAGCCCGGGTTTTTTGTCAGCATTAGCAACAGCACTACATGATAAAACTGCAGTTTGATTTGATTAACCCCTTAACGACCCTTGACGGTCATAGTACGTCAAGGGTCGATTTGACTGAACGACAGATGACGTACTATGACCGTCATCGAATTCCGGGCTCCCCCCGCAGCTGCACGCCGTTCGGGGAGTCCGGAATGTAACGGAGCAATAATAAAAAAAATGCTCCGTTGTCAGTCGCGCCCGTGCGCCGATTCCCCCGTCGTTAAGGAACACATGGCCATGGTACTTTTTTACGTCCAGGCTGGCACAACGGTCCTGGCACGTCACCAGTCATTAAGGGGTTAACAAAACATGTGGGTGCTATAATCTATAAAATGTGCTATATATAGATTCACTTAGAAGCAATCTTTACAAAGGATCACTGGATTTATGGAGAATGTTTTATCCCTTGCTTCATTTAATACTTGTGCACTTGTACATATTGTGCTTCCCACACAACAACAAGCCTACGACCACTTCAGTGCACTGCAGTTTGCCAACGCAGAGCCTTGTTCAAGCTAAAGCGAAAGGAGGCAAATGATCAGCGCTAACACTAACACATAATATATAAATTCAAAGTATGAACCAAAGTGAATAACTTATGGAGAGCAGCATGGAGTAAGAGGATTCTCCAAACCCCCAAATTAGACAAAAACTTAAAGTAAAAGCTAAAATCAGAAGCATACACCGGTACTTCTCCATGCAAGTGAGTTTAAGCTAGCTTACATCCCCAAGGTACCCCCATTTCAAGCAAATCCTATCTAACATACATTTCCATCCCCATCCAAGTTTAAAATGCCCCTGATGAATTATTGGGAGGAAACACGTAGGATTTAAAAGCACCTTGTTAAAAAAACAATGAAAAAAAAAAATGTCTAATATCTTTATGGTGGGACTAACCTGCTTTCAAACAGTGGGTAGAGGCCCAAGAGGACCGGAGCTCCATCAGTCCACTATATAGGTCTTTTCCACCCACCACATGGGGCTGGTATATTATCTTGACTGCAAACAGGCTTAGGCCAAGCAAGCCAAACAAAAGGCCATATACTATGCCTTTAAAATCCACTTTCTAAATAACACCATAGGAGACTATTCCACAAAATCCCTATTTTTTTTTTTTTTTTTTTAATTCTGCAGTTTTAACCCTTATAATGATGGATTGCAAAACCAGACACCTCTAGAGTTTGAGGGTTTTTAAAATCTCAGATGAAATAAATTGGAAAATTTCTGTACCCCATTGTACAGTTGGTATATAAGTCTATCTAAGCAGTAATCTATAGGAACTGCGCATACCTCCTTTTATACAAACAGATATGGGCTAATGGGATAGGGGAGTGTCGCTTTTGGGAAGGACATCATCTCTGGCACTGAAGGGGATTAAAATACCTGTTTAGGTCTATTTTTTTTTTTGTTCCTGAATTGCACCTCTCTTAGCTTTATGAATATGGCTCAGTCTGCTATTCAGATTTTCCATGCATATGAACTTAAGAAAAGAGATACCCAACTTCCACTCAAAATTAACCACTTCCTGTATGAATCACAACTGAGGAGAGGTCAGAACAACTTACCCATCAACAGCTCCTGCAGAAAGAACAGTGTGCTCATCTTGAAAGATCACTACAGTCACGCTCTGCTGGGAATCCTAGAATAGCACCAGGGATCATTAGTACGATAACAGAAAAATAAAGTGAATCTCTGCTGTGACATTTTTACTCTATGATCAATAATGCTAAAACTCAGTCTGTAAGGTGTACTGTGCTACCTTGGGTCATAATAGGCTGCAGCTATGAAATGAGAAGATATAATCAACATATTACAGTGTAGGCATAATGTCATTCAGACAAGAGATTATGCTTAGTGGGTCAATCATGTCTCATCTAGGTTTTTAAAAGGCCCTTCAACCAAATAACTTGGGTGCTTCTAAACAGAGGTCATACAAATTTCTCAGGTTTCCTTTGTCTATTTCAGACAACATCAATTTAAATTGGACTGTTGCTTACTCAAAACTGGCTGTACAGACCAAGGTCATGCAGAGGACAACCAGAACAATGATGTTCGATTGTGGTCACTTGTCAAAGTTTCAGATAAATACACTACTGCCGTAAGACAATTCTAGAATTTCTAAAATTTCTGGTCTTTTAGGTAGAAACAAACCAACTCTACCATAAGGAACAAAAAAAAAATGCCCAATTGATGTAAAAAGGCCAAGAGATCAGGAGGAGATGTACTGCTGGTAGATACTGTTGCAAAATAATTTTGTCAAAGTGTGTAAAGCATTTCACCTTTTCGATGTATACACAGCCATATGCACTAAAATGTAGGCTTGCAAGGGGAGGGGAGAAGTTACTCACTAGCATACATGAATTTGTATAACTGCTGTCGATGTGTAAGAGATGCTCTCCCTTACACATCATCAATAGTAGGCAACCCTTAAGTCAGAGCATTCTCCCCGCTTCCCCACTTGGTCAGTAAGAGTGGAGAGAATCCTTTCAGCACCACAAACAGCAGTACATGCCCACTGTTAACCGTAGATCCATGTACACTGCTTCCACCCCCACCCCCGACAACTGACACTGCCTGGGCAAGGGAACAAGGCTGGACGTGTGTCAGTTTGTGTGGGGCTGACTGGTATAATGAGTCACAATGCTTACTTTCTGCATTTTGGCATACACTGTACAATATACATAGCGTGTGTGTATATATATGAAAAATACATAGTGCAGGATCTCAATCATGCATTAATGGAGAAGGAAAAAAACCCCACACAACTGTGGAATTGTTCACCTGTCCAATAGGATAGATAAGTGGGGGCAAATCAGGAGGGAGATCCAAGAACGTCCAGGTTGAGTAGGAGGATCCTCAAGACCCAACTGATGTGAGTGAGTCTCAGCATGAAGAGGAGGGTGGTGCTTGCCTTCCTGGTTGCCACACTGATCATTTTAACTATTGGATAGGTGATCCAGGGGGCATCAGGAAGGGTTATGATGCCACCCACAAGGACAGATTTTTTTTTTTTTTTTTTAAGGGAGCATAGTGCAGGATTAAGAGATCCTGCAAAATGTGCGCACACACATTTATACATAAACACCTTAAATGGGGATCTATGGCTACCAGTGGGCAGGGGAACAAGTTGGGGGGGGGGGGGGGGGGCAGAGCAGTAGCCACAAATCTCCATTGACGCAAAACTGATAATTAAATTGTAGTTTTGACATCTCTACCAGCCAAGGGGTTACATTCTGTTTTAAATAATGGGAGTCTGATGGGTTGATTACTATATACAGGGCTATAAGGTTTGTATGAGTGGAAAACACAAACACTAAATAAGGCATGTCAAAGTTTTTTTTTACTGGGGAACACAGATGGCTTAACCCTATGAGTGCTAGATAAAAGTTGAACACATTGCAAAGCATTCAGAGGGTTAAAATGACAACGGATTTGTTCACCTGTAATCAAGCAGATATATCCCAAAACATAGGGCCTCATGTATAAAAGCAAACAGGAGCAATTTTAGGGCAACTATCTGTATCATAGATAAATAAATCCCACTGATTTAAATGGCTTTACTTTATACTGGGCTGCAGAAGTCACATTTTTTAGTCATTACTAGTTCCCACCCCCTCTTTCTTTGCTGGCCGATAGAGTTGATCTGTCTACTGCTAGACAAATTTTTGGGAATATTAGTTTCAAATAAATGTACAGAGTGGATCCAGGAAGAAACTGGATTGCCATTCTGTCAGGAAGTAATACCCCCCCCCCAATATAATAGATTAAAATGTGCTGCTTCTTACCACAGAAGGAGCAAGTCCTCTGATAGATGGCTTCCTCTTCTTAACTTTAGATGGTGTTTGCTTGTCAAGAGCATTATGAGCACCTGTGATCTGGTTCACTTGTCTATAAAAGCCATCTGAAAAAAAAAACAAACAAAAAAAAAAACACAAACAAACAAACGAATATTACTATAGAACCTGAAGTGTAAAGCCATAGTAACAAAACAGAATGTACATGAAATTCGTTATCATATGGGTATTGACAGAATGCATTTGGGGGTGCAATTCTAGAGAAAAAAAAAAAAAAACAAACTTATCACGCAGATTGGGAGCCCTTTTTGCAACCATAGCTGGACTATCTCCCACAGTTTCCCTCAGAATATCATTCTGAGTGAGGAGATGCCAATGTTTAGCAATACCTCGCAATGTATTCCAGTGTGTTTCAAAGTTGGTAACAAATCGGATCCTATTATCTTGCGTGTTACGTTCTTTGTACAAATAGAGCAACATCTTGGTTTTGACCCAAGTTTCTGTGATCTCCTTTTTTCAGAAGTCTAAAGGGATAACCCCTTTGTAGCAGTCTATCTGTAAGTTCCCTCACTTGGGCTTTAAACTCAGACATGTCGCTACAATTGTGGCGCAACTGCAAATATTGTCCATACGGTATTCCTCATTTGAGACACTGAATGATAACTAGAAGCATGCAGAATTGTATTACATGCCGTAGGTTAACGAAAAGTTTTAGTTTTTAAAATACAATCACCCTTGAAGATTTCAAGATCCAAAAAAAATCTACTTCTTCCATATAAACAAATTTGGTTATGAATATTTAAATAATTTGTATTCAAATCCAGAACAAACCGATCCAATTCCTCTTGGGTACCATCCCATATTAAAAATGTATCATCTATATAGCAAAGCCATAGAGAGACATGTGCCCCGAACCCACGCACATCAACCACCACATGTTGCTCCCACCAACCCAGGTACAGACATGCGAAGGTTGGGGCGCAGGTCGCCCCCGTGGCAACGCCACGACATTGTTGGTAAAATTTGTCTTTAAAACAAAAATAATTATTGTTAAGAATAAAATTCAACAAATCCAGAATTAATTTGTTTTGGTGTACAAAATCAACACCTCTCGTTGACAGATAATTCATACATGCTTTTTTTCCCCCACCTCGTGGGGTATGGAGGTGTACAGGAACTCCACATCCAGAGTAACCAAGAGGGAGTCCCTGCACACCTCCAGTCCCACGAGGCATCTTATATCATCTCTCGTATCTTCTACATAAGATGGCAACACCTTCAGGAATGGTTTCCTCTGTGTGTGGGACATCACTGTGGACGCGCATTGTTGTATACAGGGTGTGCCCGGCTGTGGTCTCTCACACACAAAGGTAGTTATTGAGATGTTTGTTACGTCTTAAAGGGGTGGTTTTGTATGCAACGTTGCTTTTTATTTGAGACGTGGTGTTCTATTCGGGGATGTGGTGGTCCCACATTGAGTTTGTGTGATCATAATTTTGTATAATAAATTTATTTTTTCTATTCTGAAAAATTCTGAATTTTTATTACTTCGTTAGATACTATATATTTTGGGTCTGAGTGCCAATTTAAGGATCCACTTTTCTTGTCCCTTTTTCCTATTTTTTGATATTATGATAGTTGAGATCCTTGGCACCCTGTGTGTTACACATGGTTATGACCAAATTATGTACTTATTATTTATATGTGCTCCTTTGAGAGCGATTTTATATATATATATATATATATATATATATATATATATATATATATATATCTCTATCAGGGCTTAAAATTTGAAGTCCTTTGCTACTAGTCAGATCTGAAAAGTTACTCGCCACTGCAAGCCATAGCATACCACCAGGGCTGAATTTCTACTCGCCAGGAGGCGGCTGGCTGAAAATGAATGATCATTATGGTGAGCAAGAGTGCAGCTGCTACAAGATATGGCAAAACTAGCACAAAAATGAATTACGTTTGTGTGTTTGCAAACGCCAATCCCCAAAAGCCAATAAAAGTCCAAGATGTTCAGTCAAAAGGCCCATTGATCAGACAGACATTTCCTTAAAGGTAATCACACCCTTAAATGAATTGGGCTTATATATACTTAAATTCCCAAGAGCTCCAAATAAGAATCTGGAAAAAGTTCAGAAGCAAAGTTTAGTCCTCTATAAATATACCCAATTCATGTTTTGTACAGAGCTACCTGACCCCAATAGCATTGTAACACCGATACAAGTGTCAAAAGTTATAAATACTGCACTATCAGATGAGAAATAGCCTTTGAGAAGAGAATAGTAATCTAAATAAATTGAAGCGACAGGTCAATCATCTGCAGTCATGTCACTTAGCACAAATAAGCAGACAAGCAATATGAAACTTGCCTTTCTTACTGCATCTAGTATCCCAGATCATGATGTTTCCATCTCTGCCTCCAGTGCTAAACACAGCTGTGTAAACAAGAAAAGTAGTTATTGACTATTCACAAGATCACGAAAGTTACAATACTGACCCTGCTGAAGTCAGTGTTAACCCTTTGAGTGCCAGAGGGGTAATCTCTATTGCTAAAGGCATTTCCAGAGCACTCCTTACAGCTATGAAAGGCATAACCCAAAACAGTTACCATTTTGCAATATAATTTTTAATCTGTGACCTAAATGATTTAAATTGTGTTTTAACCTCTTGAATGCTAGTGGTCTCCACTGCATTGCTTTACAATGTGATCATTCAGGGGGTTAAAAGCCCAATTTAATAATAGATTTATGAATGTTTATTTTTACCCTATAAAACAGCTGGTTTGTGTGGAATGACATATCTTTTTTTCCTTTCCCAAGAAGAAAAATAATCTAACCTTTTTCAAACTTTGAGAAAGCAACAGACTTCAAACTACACTGATGCCCTTTACACACTCCAATAAGCTCCCCTGCTTTCACATCCCAAAGCTTAGCGGTTTGATCCCCGGAAGCCGTAACCTGCAAAGGACACATCACAGTCAGAAACAGCACTGATGTAAACACAAGCATTCAGACATGAGATGAATACATTGTTTTGGACAAGATTCATCAGAAGGGCTGACTGGAGAACACAACAGGGTTTCATTACCCACCCCCCACCACCACATTAAGCGGTTAGTCTGAGGCAAGCAAGCTTTGGATTTCTATCTACAGGAGACCCAGCAGCAGCCAAATGTTGCCAATCCCTAATATTTATAAGAAGTAACAAGGGGTGCAAGTTTCAGACACTCCACTAATTGAATATGTTTTATAAAATTGCTTTGATTATCCCACCTTGCAATAAGCAGCAACTTGGGGCATTTACAAAACTGCAAATGCATGTTACCATGTATTCACATGTGCACAACTACAGTGTGATGTATAATTAATAATTTTTAAGAATTAATTGTAACACAGTATCAGTCCTAAGTTGCATTTGCAAGATCATTGTTTCTGGTTCTCTGGCTTTTGCCCTCATCTCTCTGCGCGCAAGCCAGTGGTTGGGAAGGGCATCTTGCATGCATTCATTTCTGTACATACCGAACCTATATATATAGTCACACATGATAACAGCACTACAGGGTTCAATGATACAATATCCTGCATTTTATGTTAACACAGTGATATTGATGCACAGGGTTTAGTGATAGCAGGTGCATCTGGCCAAGTGACTGGGCTACAATTAAACATCTATGGACAGGGAATGACAGCCTTAAACGTAATTTAACATACTGAAAGTAGACTTTTTTTGTGTGACTTTTTTCCCTTTCCACAACACTGTTGTGGTGGTGCCCCTCAATGCCCTAGGTAGTTGCATTTTGTTGTTTTGCTGTAAACCCCTAGCTACTGCTGGGACTTTGCACAGATCTTGAGTGTGTTCTTCATACTACAATGGGAAAAACCAGCATCATATCCAGCTAGCTGGGTGGGGATATTATGGGATATACACCGTTCAATAGGTGGAGGTCCAAAAAGTCAGATAACCCCTGGATTAATCCCTTGTATAATAGAAATGTCTTTAAATTGTCAATGCTTTTTTTTTTTAAAAAAAGTTTTAAAATTGTTTGTCCAACGATATCTGTCAAAATCACTTATTAAAACCAAACGCCTAATTCAGCAAGCTAAACTGCAGCAATGGGACAAAAAGACCTCTATTTAATTCTAGAGAGGTCTTCAATGCATTGAGAAGCAACAAACTGGAGACCTTTCAAGCATTCAATCCCCGTACTATGTAGTGGT
Source organism: Rhinophrynus dorsalis (assembly GCA_037306005.1). Taxonomy (NCBI): domain Eukaryota; kingdom Metazoa; phylum Chordata; class Amphibia; order Anura; family Rhinophrynidae; genus Rhinophrynus; species Rhinophrynus dorsalis. The sequence goes on from CM074720.1 coordinate 55,493,502, forward strand.
CTTGCTCCAGAACTGCACCTCTTTAACATGCTAAATTAAGTCTTAATTTCACCGGAAAGGAGGGGGGGCAGTGCAAGCTAAGGTTTATACCTTATGCATTTGATATTGCAGTCGACTAATAATTTTACTTTACAGAATGAGACAATTGACTGATATTAGCCATTCAAGAGTTTAGAAGCCTATTGTACATAAACGTAATTCCATTCAGGATCACCCATTCCTAGGCTATACCACCACATTTTTTTCTTGTGCTCATGTGCAACTTACTAGTTTGTGTTCTCCAGGCACCCAGGCAATGTCAAAAACAGCATTAGAATGGGCCATGAATTCTAAAAACAATGCAAAATAAGTGTTAAATATGCACAATTCCTTTGGAGATTAAAAGACAATGTTATAAGTAAAACAATAATATATTACTCTAAGCCACCCAGTTGAAATGAGACAGTGGTAGGCAAGATTTGGAATTCCCAGATGTTGGTTAGTACAGCTTCCATCATGCCAGCCAACAGCTGATGGGCCAATGGTTGCCTACACATGACATAAAACTCAACTGATATTTGTAAACATGTCTGACACTTTGTAATGCCACAGATGTCTGTTCAGAACTGGTCCTTTGACTGCTATAATGCATTGATCTTAGAACAGAAAATTAGTAGATTGATTCACATTTGGACAGTACATGGTGCCTTAAACTGAACCCAATCCCAGCTAATTTTAAAGGGGAACATTCACCTCATAATATTTTTTACCATATGTTTAGTTAATAATATAGTATTAGGAAAGCTGTTTTGTTTTGTTTTTTCCCTAAATATGTACTTTCAAAGATATTGCATCTTCACACTGTGCACTTATGCATAATGCGGCACCCTGAATCTTCTGCACAGCTTTTCTCCTCCCACCTCCCTCCCTGCTGCACCAGGAAGCGCGTTCACGCTTCCCTTCGGTGTGGTGTGAATGGCTCATATTGTTACATTGAGCTCTGGTTAGCATTATACTGAGGTTGCACAGCTTGAAGATGCAATATCTTTAAAAGTACATTCATGGGGGGGGGGGGGGGAAGAGACAGCTTTCCTAATACAACTTTATTAACTAAACCTATGGTTAAAAAAAATGTTGAAGTGATTGTTCCATGTTAGAGTATTGAATTATATAGTATTGTTTTTGTTTAATATGGAGCAAACTGTGTTCCTGTATAATATGATGTATGTGTTTATACTCTATCTTGCTATGCAACCCTCCAAACTTTATATTACGTTGTTGTAGACCAGGAAATTGTCAACACTACTGCTGGGTATGTAACCTACAATCTTACTGTCCTCAGCCAGTCAGCAATAGGGATTGTAGTCAAATCACAGCAGAAGGTTGCAGGTTATCCAACACCCGATGTTAACGATAGAATTAATAAATAAATGGTTATATGGTAGCCAATGTAGCACTTCTAATAGAAGCCTAAGTGACTGAAGAGCTATTACTTACTATTGAGGCGTGGTATTCCATCACTTTAACAATATTTTTCATATGTATTAAAGCAGAACGATTACCATCATAATAATGCCCCCAATCTTTACTAATGTTGCGATAGATAAAGTCATACTTTTATTATGCTGAAAAAGTATGCATTTTTAAAGAAAATCAACTTCTTCTGTAGGCATCCAAGGCACAGAGCTTACAAGAGAAGCTCTGTGCACCTGCGCCTTCAGCAACTTCCATTATGTTATGGTAACCAACAAACGTCACCACCAATCAGGGCAGTGCATGGGGGACACAGAGCAGACTCAGAAGTAACTTTCCTCTAACATGTCTGCACTGTTGTCCGCTGGATTACTGCAGAAGAAGCTGCTTTACTTAACATACTTTTCCAGCATAATAAAAGTATGGTTTTATTTATCCCTACATTAGTAATGTATTTAGGGGCAATATTATGATGGCGATAGATCCGCTTTAAAGGAAAACTCTTTGTCAACAACGTTCCCTAATCATGAGACAAACTACTCTCTCAGCTCTTGATGTGTAGACACAGAAAGCTGTGTCGGTGTTACATTGGCTTTATGTATTGTTTACTCTAATGAACAGGTGCTTGAGCAACTCATTGCAAAGCAATACATTTAGTCCTTTAAAGGCAGGGCTATCCGCGTTCAGTTCTCAAGGGCCACCAACAGGCCAGGATTTAAAAGGATTTCCCTGATTAAGCACAGGCGAGTAGTCAAAATGAATGACCCACTGATTAACAAGCCTGTGCTTTGCTTAATCAGCGAAATCCTGGATTGTTGGCGCCCTTGAGTACTGAACTTGGACAGGACTGTTTTAAAGGGATAAAGTCAGAGACCTCACCTTTCACAATCTGTTTCTGCATGTCCTGACACTCTGTATCATACAGCCTGACTATACCTTCCTCATTGGCAACCGCAAGGACATGTGACATATCTGTGACTGAAACAGAAACAAGAGAGACAGTAAATAAGATTCACTCAAATAATTAAAAGCAAAATGGCACTAGGTGTATTAGTCATAACCATTCATTAAGACCACAGTTGCTAGAAATAAAATGGTACGTTTTAGATATGATATCCTATGCTAATCATCTAGAAAGTTGGTACTTTGTTCTGCCAAAATAAAAAATAAAACAAAAAACACAATAGCGAGGCTGCAGCAGAAGTGAGAAAAAAAAAATTATATGAAACAACTAAACCTCTCCATAGCCCCAGAATTGCACTTTGTTGTACATCTGAGTTGGTAGCTATAAGCTGCAGTAAGTAGCTCAAGCTGAGGGTTTTACATATTGTTGGAGGCAGATGTTGAAGTCAAGCAAACACCATCATGCAGATATTCTGAAATGGGCAGCTGATGTGCTGAGGAGAACCTATAAAAATGTAGAGGCAAATAAGCCGCAATACAGGTGACAAAATTCTGTGAATTCCCACTGATTCAAATACCTCAATTTCAATAAGGTTGCATTTAAGGAATTTTTGTCTCATAATGCAGTTTGCGTGCCCCATTTAAGAACCGTTTCTATTTTGTGGCACTACATGGTACACACTGGTAGTTATCAAGGTTTATAGCAGTCTACAAGTGAACAGGGGCATATCTGGCAGAAATGCTGTGTATAACGAGCTACAGGCAAGTCACAAAACAAGAAGCAGCTTCTTAGTTTCCATTGTTTTCCTAAATACGGCACTAATATTGTCCTTCACAGTGTTAGTGAAGATGAAGAAAAGTCCGTTATTGCACTTATTACATATTTGCATTGCCAAGCATCTCTAATGGAAGTTTTCTTTACTGACTAGAACAACTGTTGCTTGGTTGGGGACAATGGGGGTGGTAATCCTCAACAAATGTAAGTTCAGTAACTGACTACCCCAGGAGTTAATCATCATACATACTTAAGAACTACAGACCATTGCATATGGAATGGCTATATAAGCATAATCTGCATGTTCACTGAATAGTAGTGTTAAATAAAAATGTGTTATCTAGCTTTGAAAACTGAATGGCCCAAGATCAATAGAGGGAGGAAAATTAATTTTACCAGTACTGAAGGAACATCCAAAGGGTGGTACTGGCATGCCAGTTTCTCCATAAGAAGTATACTCATCAAGTTTGAGACACCGGTAACACTGCAGCAGAGACTGAAGAGGATATGTAGTAGCAGTCCCTGTGTGGTGAACACAGAACAAACATGAATGCAACTTTACAGTTTAGATTATCACAATTAAAAGGATAGAAGAATGGAGAAGACACACACACACTATTTATATATCTCATACATACACTGCAGTGGGACAGATTAGTCCCACTGCAGAAAGACATGGTGTATATTTTTTTTCTAGGTTTACGTCGCTTTTTATACTGCGTGGTGCATATTATGATGCCATGCTATCATCCCACTGTGGAGGCTTTGCACCAGTGATTTTCAACAATGCTATCATGGTACTTTGATGACCACAGACACGAACAAGATGATAGATTATATATATATCTATTACTTTTAATAAAGCCTAACAAAATTGTGTATAGTTTCAAAGGTATATTTATGCTTGTTTGATTTTGCTATTCTGATTGTGAGACCCAAGAACTATATTTTACTTATTTGTACCCTTAATACCCTTGACAAATGACATCTCAGGGATGACCATGTCAGAGTTCTGCCCTTTGGCCTGTCCTCAGCATTGAGGATCTTTACAAAGATTCTATTCCAATGTCTAGAGATCCTGAAAACAGCAAGGAATAAGAATAGTGCTTTACCTAGTCAACATTCTTATAACAGAAGATTCAGAAGAAAGATCCAGAAAAAACAATGCTAGGTCTAGAACACTTATCCACTTAACTCAAACAAGTCAGCTAGTTACCTCTCAAGAGACTTATTTTTAGGGGCTATATTCGATACGGCCCCAAAAAGATGTTTCTGTCCCAATAATGGATATACAGGCTATCTGCAAGACCTCGAAAATTCCTCAGGAAAACTACCCATTCAGCATCCTCAGTAACACAAATCTTTCCCTGGGGCGAGGCTTAAATTTCAGAAAAATGCAGGAGCACTTCCTACGGTTTTGGAGAAAAGATTCACTCAACTTTTCACAATTAATTCCTTTTCTTCCTTCAGCCAAAAATTAACTGAAATGGTGGGTATTGCCAAATAATCTGAAGCAGGGCAGGTTCCTTCAAAGCCCAACACAAATGCCAGTACATCAGGACATGAAGCAATCTGGAGAGGGAGAACAGCTCAAAGAAGAACGGTCACCAAAGAAGAGACTTCTCCTTGGTCATTACGTTCTGCAATCTGTTACCGACGTTCGGTTTTCTTATAGCTGCTTGGACAATAGAATATAACTGAGCCAGGACAGGTAGACCTTTTGTGATTTTTTTGATTGGTCCTATCATACCTACTGCCCATGAAGGGACACAAAAGAAAAAACAAGGATTTGTGAGCCTCACTGATATTTTGCAAGACCTACTTAGGATTGTTGATTTGCACTTCTGTAGCTTCCTGTACAGTGCCTACAGAATATTGACTTGCAGAATGAACAACCCATCCAAATTGGGGTACATGAAACCAAGCTACAACACCCACATTTAAGTGTATATATTTCAGTCACACACACATACAAACCAGTTATTCATCAAGCATAGCAATTAATACAAGCATGATCTGTCCCTGAAGAAATTAGGATTTAATGCAAAATTAAAAATAAATAGCAGAAAATTGACATAGCTCTTCACTTCTTACACTGAGCACAGGCTCCTGGCCACGAAGTGCAATGAAAAACTACTTCCAAGTGTGAAAGTAATACTGAATATACTGTTTATAAAGCAATGATCAAATCTACTGGTATTACTTTACCACAGGAGTGACCAACTCCAGTCAGTACTGCATATTTTTCTGATCTGTGCTTAAGGTGAATTTCAGTGATTACCACTTTAAGCCACCTTCAATCAAGCAAAAACATTCTTAAAATGCATTTTAGTGGTATCCGAGGGCTGATCTTACCTACCCTAACAAACAGCACTAGCATCCAAGGGGTCAGCATGAATAAATTTGACAGTATGCTTCAGTATTTCTCACGTGTTTTTTCTTTTGCTCAAGGAGCCCCTAATAGCGAGTCTGGAATTTTCAGAGCACCCATAATACAAAACTTTTATTGTTAACCTTATGTATCCCAAGCAGATTAAAAAGCAAGTTTATGATACTAAGTTTAAATAAGCATGCACTTGAAACTCAATCACATTCTATCAAAGAAAAAAGTGGCAAGCTGCCTATAATCTTATTAGGTTAGTGGTTCTTAAAGTTAAAAGGCAATTATATTGTGTGGTATAGCTAAACATGTAAAATGCTTCAGTCTAGGCAATCCATTATATCATGTCAGAAAGGCAGATAGCAGATCTACAACGTTCTTAAAAGGTATTTGGTTAGTGTGGTGCCTGAGCAATGAGAAGACATTTCCTACAGATTCACCAGCAGTTAAGGACATCGTGGCACCTATGTTATTATAATAGTGGATATTCCAGACATGTTTCTACGAGATGTTGTCAACAGGTGGTTCTGCAGCTATTTGAATAAGTTGCAAACAACTGTGAATACAAATCCATTCAGAAAATATGCAGTAATTAAGCTAAAGCATAGATATCAGAAGTTACCGATGCCAGATTAAACTTGGCAGCCAGAAACAAATGAAATGGCTTCCCGCGCCAGTTTGTTGATGTCATGCATGAGCTCACCTTTATGTCTGAAGCCTATGCGAGGTCTGTTCACCACAGTATGGAACAGCATAGCGAATGGTGAGAGATAACTGTAAGAATACTACTCCTATTACCCGGAGCGATAACCTTCTTCACGGAAACCGTATCCAAGCACGTAATTCGGATACAACCTACTACTCGCTCATCGAGCAGTACAAGACAGACCGCCCCGCCAAACCAGTCGCGCCAACACTAGAATCTCCCGCGAACTGTCATTGTGGCTCCTGATTGGTGAACGCAAAGCCACCCCACTGCGCAGTCTGAGGATTGGACACACGACAAACTCAAGATTGAACCAATAAGATTCTCTGATAGGACCGGATGTGGAAAAGGGGCAAAGCTTTATCAACAACACGATAATAGTTGGGCAACTTGAGGCTCTCCAGTTATCGATGTTATAAAGTCCCTTTATCCCCGGACAGCCGTCGGGTGACAGGAGACGAACATTATGGGAACTGTAGTCTTTAACAGTTGATGGGCTCATATTGCCTAATAAATTGATATATACTTTCTGGTTACAACTCTATTTGCTACCGGAAGTATGGGTGGTTTGGATACTAGCTATTGGATACAGTACACGCATGCTCAGTGTAATGCGAGATCTAGGAGCATGCGCGGTTAGGTGTCATGGCTGCCCACTTGGTTGTCTTACCCATTGAGAGTGAAATTAGCGAGTTGTAGATCTCTACGTAAGGAACGGGACCCTAACATGGCTTCAGGTGGTGCTGGAAGTAGAGCTTTTTTGGCAGATGCTGGGCATGGAGAGCAGGAGTTGGACGCCAACTCGGCGCTTATGGAACTGGATAAAGGTGTGAGAGGGAGTTGGGAATAGAAGGCCTTCCTGACGACGAAGGCTTTAATGGGATGCCTTGTGCAGTGGTGGTTCTGATCGGCATATCTGTTAATGTTAAATCTGATCTTAACTGAAGGACATTGAGCTATAAACAGAAGTGTCACATTTCAGTAATAACCATTGTAATGTCCAGAAAATAATATTGTCTATCTCCATAGTGTCCCTCTTTGACACTCAAATCCCCCTGCTCCCCTTTCCCACCCTGGCGTGCCTCCTTTTAGGAGATCAGAATATGTAATGTGTATATAAGCATATCACATTGCTCCACAGCAATACACCTCTCATTAATATTGTTTAAAATCCAGTAAATGTGTTTATAAAATAGCCTATGTAAATAAAATACTTTGTTCTTGTTCTAAGACATTTAATCACTTACACAAACAAGTGATAATAGGTCATGAAATAGCCTAACATTTTCAGTAATGCCCCATCCAACAGCAACTCCCTCATCAGTATCACCATTCAAAGTGTTGGGAGGTATGCTGTTAGCTGCTGTGAATTCTAATCTTGTTCCTTCATTCAAGAGATAAACTCTTCAGTCAGTCCTGGAGGCCATGTCCATATGAAGTGAACATGACAGTTGATACTCACTGCACTCAGTAAACTTAACCCATTAAGGACCACTGTTTTACAATGCTTTGTGCGCCCTTTGGTCTTTTATGGGTTGAGTCAGCTCATGCTTTCTTCCTGCTTCAGTTGTATAAACTGCCAGCACTTGTGCTGTTGTCATTCATGTGTGTGACATCCATGATTGACAAATGTCTCTTGAACAAAAGTAAAATTCATAGGGGCCATTAGGATTTTCTGCCCAGTTTCTATCAGGAGGTGTCCTCTTTAAAGGGATAGTATTACTTCAAAATTACTATCCCTCATATTGTAGCCCTTAATAAACTGAGTTAAATGACACCAGCGGCATCTCTCAAACCTTTATGGTTTAAGAGATAGCCGCTTTCAAAGTTTCCTCTCCCCTGCTGTCAGCGTTCTGCTGCCAGCAGGAGAATCCGGTCTCTGAATCAAGAGGAGGCTCTTCAGCAGAGCTGATATCTCATTATGGAAGGAAAAATGATTCATTGAAACAGTCTTCTACGTGTGCTTGGTAACCAAGCACACGTAGAAGATTGTTTCAATGAATAATTTTTCCTTCCATAATGAGATATCGGCTCTGTTTAAGAGCCTCCGCCTGTCCCGGGACCAGATTCCCCTGCTGGCAGCAGAATGCTGACAGCAGGGGAGAGGAAACTTTGCAAGTGGCTATCTCTTAAACCATAAAGGTTTGAGAGATGCCGCTGGTGTCATTTAACTCAGTTTATTAAGGGCTACAATATGAGGGATAGTAATTTTGAAGTAATACTATCACTTTAAGACTTAATGTGAAGTGCAGGTTGTAATACCATTTGTTTTTGTCTCCCAGGATTACGATCAGGTAAGCTTGGTGAGCAGTGTGAAGCTGTGGTCCGGTTTCCGAGACTGTTCCAGAAGTATCCATTTCCAATTCTTATCAACTCTGCTTTCCTAAAGCTGGCTGATGTGTTCAGAGTTGGGTATGTGTTCTTGGAGTCTAGATTTTAAAAGAATGCCTAATTTCCTAATGAAAAGTCATTTACCTTAAAGGCATAGTAATGTTTAGATATTAAGGCAAGGTAGATTCTTCAATATACTTTTATATAACTAAGTGTACCTTTATAACTATACATAATGTTGTTGTGTTTGTTTTATTTTACTATAACGTTTCCCCCTTCCACCCCTTTTCCATATATCACTATGCCTCTCCTAAGAGCAGAAAGCCAGTCTGGGTGGATCACAATAAGGGACAATCTTGTGTCAGCAGAAGGAAAAATTGCCCTCCTTAGTTAAGAGGGGCAGGGTTTTCCTTATTCTGATAGACGGAAGATTGTCACTCTTTGTTTTCTGTCTGGTCAAGCAACCAAATTTCAGATCTGAGGGGAGGCTTCAAGACATATGGAAAAAGGGCGGGAGGAGGACACTTTAAGATAAAATAAAATGAAGACTTCAATGCTATGGACTGTAAGAAAGGTAAACTTTGTTATATAAAAAAAAATCTTGAAGAATCAACCTTTTATTAATATCTAAACATTAATATCAATTTAACCCCTTCAGGATCAGAGGGGTGCATAACACATGAAGCAAAGGGCTTCACACATCTCTGTTCCACAAGAGGTTATTCTAGGCAGAAAATCATGGTTTCTGTGAATCAATTCTGAGTGGATTGTTTGTCTAAACTGAACATCTAATTTGGAAATAGTTTCCACTGAGGCACACGTAATTCTGTTTGCATGACTACAGGACCCATAACTCCTCCCACCAAAGTCTTCTAAGGATTTCTTCAGTGGAGAAGGTTGGAATCCTGCATCTGACTCATGGTGGCCTGCTTCATTTTGGGGAACCAAGCAATTCCAAATTGACTCATAGTGGTCATTAGGATTTTTCTGCACTGATTAATATGAGGGACTTATTATTGTTCTTTTAACCCTTTGAGTGCCAGAGGGGCACACATCTGGCACATAAAGGGTTCATACAAGTTTCTAAGTGTTCTTTTCTCTGTCACATGTTTGACTTCTATGGATAGAATTTTACATTCTTAGATGTCTACATTCTGTATATTATATTGTTTTTGTTACTAGTAAGAATATTTTAGGATACCTTCAATAAAGGGCAACACAGTCACCAGAATGCTGTGGGATACGCTCATAAGAAAAAGTGGAGCAATTTCCATTGATTTAAATGGGGATTTTAACCCTTGAAAGACTGAGGACTCTAGAAAATTGCTCTCCATTAAATTGTGGAGACCTCTCTCACATTCATGGTGTAAACCACATTTAAATGGATACTGATTTGGCATTTTTGTTTGATCCTCAGAATTGTTAAATTGTTTTATTTGTGCATGTAGGGCAGTGCGTGTATACTTTACTTATTGTCCTGTTGAGTGCCAGAGTTTTGGGGAATATTTTTTTCTCCAGGGGGGTCAGGCAAATTTTAATTATTTTTTGCTATCTGTTTAGGTATGATTTCCATATTTAACTTTCTAGTTACATATAGAAAACATATGCTTTCGCAGAACAAATTCAAGTTTATCATGGTGATTCTTGGGAAGTGAATTTTGCATTGTAAGGCAAGCTATGATGTCATAAATACACAGTAAAGGAAATTTTACTTAATATGTTAATATAATGTATGTCAAAAACATTGGTTGGTTAGGTATAGTTTCCTTTGGGACAGTGGGACAAGACTGGGGTTTCAGACTGTGTGTGGGGAACGGTGGCTGCCAATGGGCAGCGGCACCAGACTGGTAGTCAACTTATGTGAGGATCTGTGACTAATAGTGGGCAGTGAAACACGGCTGGGGGGGTTTGGCAGTGAATGTGTGGGTGTGTGTATCACGGTGCCCGTGATTGCTGCAATTCAGTGTCTATCACCTGTAGGGGGCTCCCATTGGCTGTCTGCCTTCAGCCCGCCTCACATTGCCTTTTTAAACTCAGTCTGGGCACCCTTTGGTTGGCCTTTCGTGGTGTCTTTGACAGCATCCACTTCCTCCTTACTGCAGTAGCTGATTGGGCCTGTTGCTGAGTTCCTGAGTTAACCTGTTCCTGAGTTCCTGCCTGCTTTGTCAGTTCCAGTCCAGTTCCGGTTGTTCTCATCAGTAGCTGATGCTCCTGTTGCCAGTCTGCTTGGCCGCGCTTGATCCGGTTGATCTTCTCTGCTGGTTCCTGTTGTTTCCTGCTTCCAGTTCCTGCATCTGTGGCAACATTGTTCTTCATTCGTTTCGGCGACATTTCCTCCTGTTGGTTCCCAACGTGCGGACGCTGGTTTGCTTCACTAAGCCTTGCGGCTCACATTCAGCCTGTTGGTTCCAGCGTGCGGACGCTGGTTTGCTCCATTTGCCTTGCGGCTCACATTACAGTCTGTTGGTTCCAGCGTGCGGACGCTGGTTTGCTCCATTTGCCTTGCGGCTCACATTACAGTCTGTTGGTTCCAGCGTGCGGACGCTGGTTTGCTCTGTTAGCCTTGCAGTTCACATTACAGTCTGTTGGTCCCAGCGTGCGGACGCTGGTTTGCTCCATTTGCCTTGCGGCTCACATTATAGTCTATTGGTCCCAGCGTGCGGACGCTGGTTTGCTCCACTAAGCCTTGCGGCTCTCATTCTGCCTGTATGTTCCTAACGTAGGGCGCTGGTTTACTCCCTGACTTGCAGTCAGGTTCTTGATGGTTCCGAGTGCACTGTCCAGTCCTAACGGCATTGATTCCTGTAGTATATGGGCACGAGAGTTTCTGATTACTGATAAACCACTTGACCTGGTAACCTCTATATTCCATCTTACTGTCATTATCATCTGACAGTCATTAGGTCACTGTGGTTGTCACCTTTGTTTGGGCTGCCTTGCCCGGTATATTGGTAAGGCCGGTAGAACCTTTCACTTTGCCACCTTACGGTTGCCTTACCCGGTATTGGCAAGGCCGGTAGAGCCTACTTGTTGGTATTCCGTCAGGCTGCCTTGCCCGGTATATTGGTAAGGCCGGTAGAACCGCATACTATTCCATCTTAAGGTTGCCTTACCCGGTATTGGCAAGGCCGGTAGAGCCTACTACACTGGTATCCCGTTAGGCTGCCCAGCCCGGTACATTGGCTGGGCCGGTAGAGCCTCTTGTTCCAGACTCGCCTGGGTTGCTTTGCCCGGTATATTGGCAAGGCCGGTAGAACGTATTTTGCTATTGTCATTATCTGCTATGTATTGTTTGTATGTGTATGAAAACCCTATGGGATTGCCTTTAACTTTTCAATAAAGTTATGTTTTTACCTAAACCTTACGTCTGAGAGTCTTAACAAACCGTGACAGTGTGTGGGTGTCACTGACTACCAGTGGGCAGTTGGAACTAGACTTGAAGGTCAGTTAGTGTATGTGGGGATATGTGACCACCTGTCAGCAGTACAGTGCATTGAAAAGTAATTCATTAGACACTCCTGGCACGCCTGAAGTGTACATAACAAAACGATGGAGTTCGGAATAAAAATAATAAAGAAGAATACTAATTAAAATAATACAATAATAAATCAGTGTAAATATATATAGTGACCACAAATGTTTGTCAAGGAGCCTAATCTGTGAAGTGTGTGTGTGTATGTGTGTGTATATTTATAGATATATCCTATATTTTAATTTGCTAAGGATGTTTGTCAGAAGCCGACATGCACAGTACAGACAGCTGTGCACACTGCAGTCATGCGCGGTACAGACTGCCCGTGCATCGGCTGATATGGAGCGCGGCGCTTCAAATTCAGACTGCAGTCTTCTCTGAGCACCCTCCTGGGACCAATAGGTCCCAGGAAGGTGCACAGAGAGGACTCCGGTCTGAATTCGGAGCGCCCCGCTCTGTATCAGGCACGGGCAGTCTGTACCGCGCATGACTACAGCACCGCCAGTGTTGGCCCGTGTACACGGGCTTTAAAATTAGTGTGTGTGTGTGTGTGTGTGTGTGTGTGTGTGTGTGTGTGTGTGTGTGTGTGTGTGTAATATATATATATATATATATATATAAAATATGTGAAGAATGTTTTGATAAATGAAATATTGTTATTTTGAAGATGAACCAGAAATATAAAAACTGTGGGAATCAATTTAGTGCATAATTGTTAGCTCTCCTTTCAGTATGTTAACCATTTCAGATATATAAAAATTATAATGCAAACCTTTTCTAATTTTATTTTTGTTGTATTGAAATATTATGAACAATGATACATACCATAAGGTTCTCTAAATGTTTTTTTTTTTTTTTGTTTTTTTTTCCTCCCTCCTCCTGTTCTTTCTACAACAGAAACAACTTCCTTCGCCTGTGTGTGCTGAAAGTAACCCAACAGAGTGAAAAACATTTAGAAAAAATTCTAAATGTGGATGAGTTTGTGAAAAGGATTTTCTCGGTCATTCACAGCAATGACCCAGTCGCCAGGGCTATTACCCTGCGGTAAGAAATGCATGTATGCTAAAGATGCAGAATGTAAAATGATGAATTGTTATTAAATAATTTAGTACTATGATAGCATGTGTTTTATTAATGTTGGAACTGATATTGTGTGAAATGTCACTTACAAAGGTTGTTCTCAGACATTGTGTGGTATTCGAATCCTTTGATTTAATGTGAAAACTCTGTTGAATCCAAACACTGAGTTGGAGACCTCTTGCATCCAAGGGGTTAGCATAGTATCACTATCAAATATATCAGGATACTAATTTGTACTTGAACGCTCGTTTGAAAGGTAAGACTATGTTATTTTGCTAAAGTTACTGGTGAGCATTACCAGGTAGTCACAGAACCACTCCTAGCTGTCTGCCATCACGGCCTTTTCCCACAATTTCATATTACTAAAATGTGTTCTGTGGAACTGTTTCTGTTACTTTAAAGGGATAGGAATGTTTCATAATGAAAGCAGCTCTAACTAATCATCATAGTATTTGGACTTTGGAGAGTGTTATTTCAATTTTGTCAGAGTTGTAGTTCAAGAGTAATTCAAGTATCCCCCTCCTGCCCCTTTTACTGGTGTAACACTGCTCAGCCAGATCAGAAGGGAGGTGCCCAGGTAGACTGCAGAGAGGGACAATCTTTAATTAAGATAAGGGAAAAACCTGAAAAACTTGTCAAGGGGGGCAGGGCTTTCATTGTTCTCATAGGAAGAAGATTGTCCCCTTCTGTTATCTGTCTGGTCTTACAACCAGATTCCACATCTGAGAAGAGATGGCTTACACTAGGTAAAAGGGGCGGGAGGGGAAACTTTGCTAGTGAATATCTCTCTAACCATAAAGGTTTGAGAGATAAGACTTGCATCGTTCTTCATGTTTATTTAATGCCTACAAAATAAAATAAAGATAAAACGAAGTATTCCTATCCCTTTAAGGAACCCTAGAACACCATGGAACACAGCTTGAGAATCGCCAATTTACATAATTGTTTGTGATTTTGATTGTTTCTTCTCGGTTAATCTGCTCATCTTCTCAAATTGCTAATTTAATAAAGTCAAATTTTGTCTAAAAGAGCTTATGTACTTTAATTTAAAAAACAAAATTAAAAAAAATCAATTTTATGCCATATTTAATTCCTGAAAAAATGGGCATAGTGGTTAAAACATCCAGTTGCTACATAACGTACAGAACCCAATATCCGGAAATATTCCAACTAATCTTTGGGTTTATTACATGCTTTTAAGCATAGATTTTAAGCTGCTTTAAAGAGAAAATGTTTTTCATTTTGTTTAATTCATGAAAATGTAATATGTATATCTGAATTGTAATGTTTGGATTTGAGCTTGGATTCAAAAGTTTTTACCTTGTTTTAGGTCCTGTACTAGGAATAATACCTCTTTTACCTCTGGGGCTGAATGCACAAAACCAGATGGGAGCATTCTGTGGCAAACCAGCTTCACCATTTGGAGCAAATCAAAATTTCTATTGACTTAAACAAAACTTTCCAATGCATTAGGGACTACTGTCATTGAAGGGGTAACCTTTTGAGTCCCAAAGGGGTACGCAATGGGTTAAAATCCCTTTTTAAATTCATGGGAAATTGTATTTGTCCCCCATGTTGCAGCTGGTTATCTATAAAATTGCTCCCTTTTTCTTTAATTTCAGCCTCTAATTCTTTTGGACTCTAATTCTTTTACGTTGTAGAACAAACAGGTGAAATTTACTCATCGATATTTTGTTGTCCTTTGTGTCCTTCCATGGCAATGGACTGTGAGAGATTAAGTCCGCCTCCCAGCTGTTAGGACCAAATTTTAAATATATATATACATCCGTTTCCCCTCCTGGCTTCAGTTAACCATACTGTCCAAGCTGAAAAATACAATTGATTAGTATAACTTAATGACCATCAGATATATCAATATCCAACTTTTAACGTGCATTGGAGCTATTTATACATAACCATTGGAACGATACCATACCTGTCAAGGATAAGAAGGGATGGGTGCCGTGGAAGGACACAAAGGAAAACAAAATATCGGTGAGTAAATTTAATCTTTTCCTCTGTGTCCAATCCACGGCAATGGATTGTGGTACTTACCAAAGCAGTGCCCCAGACCATAGGGAGGGAAAGAAATCCATCATTGAGGAAGGTCAGCTTCTAGCACCTTCCTGCCAAATCTCGCATCAGCCAAAGCGAAGAGATCTAGCTTGTAGTGTCTCATGAATGCGGACACAGAATACCAGGTGGCTGCCTTGCAAATTTCTTCAGGTGTTGCAACAGCCTTAATTGCCCAGGTAGTGGATACTGCCCTAGTAGAGTTGGCTTTCAGTCCAGAAGGTGGTACCTTATTGGCTGACTCGTAGGCTAGCCTAATGCAATCTCAAATCCATCTGGCGATGGATGCCTTAGAAGCTGGGGTACCCTTGACTCTGCCCGTGAAATGCACAAACAAGGATTCTGTTTTGCAAAAGTTCTTAGTTCTGTTTAAATACATTTGCAAACAGCGATCCAAACCCAACTTGTGCAATTTGGACTCTTTATCATTGGCAGGCTGAGGACAGAATAAGGGCAGAACAATTTCCAGACTTAGGTGGAATTCTGTCACTACTTTGGATCTAAAGGAAGTTGGTGGTCTAAGGACCACTTTGTTCTGATGAAATATGATGTAAGGCGGGACACATAGTAGGGATTGTAACTCCCCCACACGTCGGGGAAGATGGTTTTTAATGTAAGATGTTTTAATGATACCTCTTCCAGTGATTCAAAATATTGATGTGAAGAGAGTTGTAGAAGCACTAAATTCAAGTCCCACGAACGAATAACTTCTCAAACAGTGGGCTTAATTTTTGAAATTGCGGACAGATACCTTTTGACAACATATGACTCCGCAAAAGGTGTGATGTAGCAGACAACTGCACCTTGAGTGATGAAGGTTTTAAACCTTTTCTGAATCCATCTTGTAAGAAGTCCAAGATTCATTGAGGAGATAAAGTAGCTCTATTCAAGTCTTTATCCTTGCACCATTTTTGGAAGGTGGACCACATTCTATAATAAATATTTGATGATGAAGGCGGCGCCCCCTCCAGAATGGAATGAATGACTGGTCAGACAGACCTTTGAGTTTTAGAGAGGTCTGTTCAGCCGCTAGGCCTTCAACTTCAATAAGGCTGGGTCTGGGTGTAGTAAGGGCCCTTGTGACAGCAGGTCTGGAATCAGTGGTGGTTGAAGTGGTGGGCGACTTAACATTCTTTGAAGTTCTGCATGCCACACCTTCCTGGTCCAATCTGGCTCAATGAGAATGACTTGTGACTTTTCTCTTCTTATTTTTTGTATGACTTCTGTTAACAGTGGAAGAGGAGGGAAGAGGTAAGCTACATGGAAGTTCCATGGAATCCTGAGAGCATCCTGCTCTATCGCCTGGCTGGATTTCCATTGGGACATGAAGCAAGGGCACTTTGTATTGAACTCCAATGCCATCAGATCCACGGATGGGGTTCCAAATTTCTTGACAATTTGGAGGAATACTTTGTTTAGAGCCCACTCTCCTGGATCTATAGTCTGCTGACTTAGGAAGTCGTCCTGATAACTTAGGCTGCCCAATACGTGGGCTGCTGTCAGAGCTTTTAAGTTTTCTTCGCACCAGTGTAGAACCTTTAGTGCAAATCTGTTGAAGGTGTAGCTTCGTGTTCCTCCTTGGTTGACCAGGTATTGTACTGTCATCATGTTGTCAGAGCAAATCATCACTGCCTTGTGACGTAGCTGGTGTTTCAGACCCAGTAGAGTGTACCATACTGCCATAAGTTCCAACTTGTTGATATGTAGAGTTGCTTGTTTGGGAGTTCAGGTGCCCTGGACTGCAGTGGCCTCCCAAATTCCACCCCAGCCACTCTTGCTTTACGTCTGTGTGTACAATTTCCCAATCTGGAACCTGTAAGGGTTTCCCTGTGCCACACTTGGTGAGTGGCACCACCACTTTAATTCTCTTGTGGTGCTGGGAAGTAATGGTATTGATTGATGAGGATTATGAGGTCTTCTCTTGAAGTACGTCAGATAGTTGTATTGTGTGTGCCGGCTGTGAGCACATGCCCAAGGTACTACCTGATGTGCAGAGGAAAGATTCCCCAGTAGTCTAGAGAACACTTGCTGACTGCTTGTGTTTCTGAAGAAAGGAGTGTACCCTTTTTTGAAGACAAACTTTTCTGTCCTTTGAGAATACTGCTGTTTGAAGTACTGCGTCAAACTCTATTCCTAGGAATACTAGCCTTTGTGATGTAACTAATTGGCTTTTGTCCCGGTTGATAATCCAACTAGGATTAGGCATAAGTTTGTGCTTGAGCAGGCCTGACTTCCTCTATAATGAGTAGGTCGTCCAGATAAGGGAGGGCTTGGATCTTCTGTCGGCGCAGCTCTGCCATGGGTATAGACAAAACTTTTGTGAATACCTTGGGGCCTGACGCTAGCCCAAAGAGAAGTACTCTGTACTGGTAGTGCTGATCGAAGATGTGGAAGAGCAGAAACTTCCTGTGGGATGGTCCTATTTGCATGTGATAATATGCATCCTTCAAGTCGATTCTCGTGAGGAATGCATTCACGTGAACCATCTCGAAGGCTGACATCACTGTTTCCGTTTTTAATTTTCTCAGTCGGAGGAATGAATTGACATCCTTTAGGTCCAATATCAGGCGCAGATCTGTTTTGGGACTGCAAACAGAGTGGAATAGAACCCATGATATCTTTGATTCATTGGAACAGGTTCTATCACTTTGTTCTGTAGTAGTATAGCTAGTGCTTTTTTCATTTCTTTTACCAGAAGATGGTTCCTGATATTGGACGTCCGAAATCTGTTTCCTTTTGGGACAGTCCGGAATTCCAGTGCATACCCCATCTCTAATGTCTGCAGGACCCATCTGTATGGACTGATGTTTTCCATGCGTCCTGGAAGTACTCCAATCTGCCCCCTACTGAAGATAGAGATGGGGTGGTCCAACCTTCATTGGAAAATTCTTTGAAAGCGGGGCTTACCCTGGAACTCCTTCTTTGGTCCTGGTTTTGCTCCTTGTAGAGGATTCCTTTGTCTCTGGTCATAATGTTTGCCTGGCCTATATCTTTTAGATTCCCGAAATGCATGTCTTCTGGAGGTAGCTTTTGAGGGAGATGTTCTTGCTTTACGTTCTCTTGGTAGAAATGGACTCTTGCCTCTAGAGGATTGCTTGATTATTTCTTCCAGCTGACTTCCAAACAGCTTGTGTCCAGTGAATGGCAGGGAGACTACCGATTCTTAGAGGATGCGTCTGCCTCCCATGCTTTGACCCAGTGGGCTCGTCTGGCTGTAACTGAAAGTGAAGATGCACGTCCTAGAAACTTGATGTTGTGAAGTGATGCGTCACATGAGAAGTTTATAGCATCTTTAATTGTTGACAGTTCTTTAAGGAGACGAGATCTAGCGACGGATGAGTCAACTTTTTCCTCAAATTCCGTTAGCCAGATGCGTAAGGTTCTGAACATGCATGCCATAGCTGTAGTTGTTTTGAGGTTTTGGCCAATTGCCGTAAATTGCTTTTTGAGTGCAGAATCTGCGCGTTTATCCATATTGTTTCGTAGAGTGGTACCATCCTCCATGAGTAATGTTGTTCTGTGTGAAATTTGTGCCACAGCTGCATCAACTTTAGGGGGTACCAACCAATGTGCTGTCTCTTCCTCTGAGAAAGGGTATATCTACTGAAATCTTCGACTTGCTAGAACGTTTGTCGCCTGTCTTCCATTTGTTGGAATGGAACTGTGTACTGGGAACAGAGGGGATTCTTTCTTATACCCTATAAAAGCTGAATCCATGACATTAAGATCCTTGTGTGTTTCAGCTAATCCCAGGGTTTTTCTCATGATGCAAATAAGCCCATTCACTTTGTGCTGAAGTTACCTGGACTTCTCCATTATCTCCCCTTCTTCCGCCAAGGACTGGGCAGACTCCATTTTAATAATGCTAGCTTCATATTCATCGTCTAGGAGATGTGATGTCCTTTCATCTGGATCGGATGTTCTAGGCCTCTTTTTTGCAGATTCTTGCATAGAGGTAAACGTCTCCTGCATAGAGAAGTGCATCCATCCCAGGAATTCCTTAAATTGGGAAGGGACTTCAAGATTAGCTACTTTTTGAAGACATTCATGGCATAATTTGGCTGGATCATTTACAGGTATCTTGTTGTCACGACCTGCACAAACTTTTAACTTGGGCAGAGATTTTTCATCTTTAGGGGGTTCTACTTTCTGTTTTTCACCTTTATCCTTGCATGTAGCATATCCAGCTTGATATAAAGTGATAAACACTAGAATAGGCTGCAATACTAATCTATATATACTGCTGATTGAAAAGATACACTCTATACACAATGAAAGCTAAACAATGCTATAGGTAGAAATCAGGTACTCGCATGACCGCAGCTTCATGGTTTCAGACGCCGAATTTTATAGAGCCTGCTTCCCTATGCTCATGCGGATGCGTTCCACTGCTGAAGTGCATGCTTCCGGACTTCCTGTTATGGCTGGGCACAACAACTCCTCTGTTTGCCGGTTATCACAGGCAAGAACCGCTTCGTCTGCTCACACAGGCGTCTCTGGATGCATGCGACCTGGCAGCCATGCGAGGTATGTGATCCGCTCAGTGCTGAGACAAAATGCAAGCTGTGTTTAAGGCAAGTTTCATCAGAGACCCCCTAAAGGTAAATTCAAAACAAAAAAGGACCCTTAAAAAAGTAAAGGAGTTGGAGAGAAAGTGAGGCAGAGGCCTCCATCCTCCAGATTGGTAGGACCAAATTAACTGAAGCCAGGAGGGGAAACGGATGTATATATATTTAAAATTTGGTCCTACCAGCTGGGAAGCGGAGTTAACCTCTCACAGTCCATTGCCATAGATTGAACACAGAGGAAAGCCAGTTACTACTCATTTTTCTGTTTCCATGTGTTGACATTTATCCATTTGTAGTAGATTGCTTGCTATTCCTTTATATTTATGTAGCTTTTTTGCTTATTGTAGTATGCTGGGAAGCATGGCGTCTATAATTCCTGATCGTAAAAACGCTCATCACAGTATACGTCAGAGCCTAGATTCACATGACAATGTGGAGGTTGAAGCTGCGATTTTTGCTGCTGCTCACTTCTCTGCACAGTCCAAGTAAGTGATCGATTTGTGTCTGCATTTTAAGTTCAATAGTCATTTCATGTGTATTCTAACATCACTAAGAAAATCTTTGTTTTAAGTTACAATAGCTATTTCATCTTGTTCATGTTTGTTTTTTAAATATTAAGGGAAATTATCATCTAAAAATGAAATTGGATTAACTAATTTTATATATCATGTGCTTCCAACTTGCATCTGTAAAATACAGTTAAATATATATATATATATATATTATGCCTACCTTTTATGCAATAGTGTGTGTGTGTGTGTGTGTGTGTGTGTGTGTGTGTGTGTGTGTGTGTGTGTGTGTGTGTGTGTGTGTGTGTGTGTATATGAGAGACATACACCCAGTCTGGTTCAATCCAGAAGAATCAGGGAAAGTACAGAAGAGGGGAGGTATGGAGTGGAGGGTGAAGTCCTTTCAGGGTAGGTGATGAATTTGTGTGTGTCAAATAGGAGGCAGGGTGTATGGTGAGGAGATATGTACTGTGGGGGAGGGTGAAGCCCATGCAGAGATTTTCACAGGAGTTTGCAGGGGTATTATGCTCCCCTGCCCACTCCTGGGAAAATCACTCCCAATGCTCACACCAATGGGACAGGCAGTATAGAGGAGATATGCATAACTCCTTGTTACTGCTGCATCTGGGTGTGTTTGGCTTTGGACAAAGCTAGTTGGTTTTATATATATATATATATATATATATATATATATATATATATATATATATATATATAATATGCATTGTATTGCTTTTCCTAGTGAGCAAAACAATTGTACTCCCTCTGGTGGCACATACATATTTCCAGAGTTTAACCCCTTTTTTCATATTCGCAGTGCCCCCTAGTAGTGATATTTCAGTGAGTTATTATGTTGCATTCCGAACAAAAGGTGAAATGCTGACAAATAGTTCTCCATAGAATGTGACAGAAACTGCTGAGCCGTGCTGTCATTTAGAAATTTCCGGAAGTAATCTTACTGTCACTGCCTGACAATTTGAACTGTTATAACTTTTGAATAAAACAACCGACAACAGTGAAGTACCTTGTTTTACTCAGAGGGAAACCATATAACATAGGATTTCATTAAAGGGATAGTAATACTTAAAGTGTAAAAAAAAATATGTTGTAGGGTTTATCCCCCTGAGTAAAACAAGAGTACTCTCACTGCTGAAAGGTGTTTCATTCAAAAGTTATTAATTTTCAAAGTTGAATTTATTAGGTGCAATATCACAGTGGCCTGAAATTGTACAGTGGCGCTGTTGCTACATCATCCTGTGGAGATTTATGGTCCCTGGACCAGAGCTGTCCTTAGGATCGTGTAGCAACAGCGCCACTGTACAATTTCAGGCCACTGTGATATTGCACCTAAAAAATTCAACTTTGAAAATTAATAACTTTTGAATGAAACACCTTTCAGCAGTGAGAGTACTCTTGTTTTAGTCAGGGAGATAAACCCTACAACATATTTTTTTTTACATTTTAAGTATTACTATCCCTTTAAAACAAATGCTCCTATAAAAAAAAAACCAAAGCATTAATCCCTAAATACACTTAATAATATTGTTGGTAGTAGTACCAATACAGTTAATATGAGTAGTTCTTTGCTTGGCCTGGATACTACAGCTCAAAGAAATGTCTAATTTTTCTCTTTCCTTTTTGTTTTTTCTTCTCACTAAAACACCAGGGACTTTGCTACCGGAATCTGTAACAAAATAGGTGAAATGATCCAAGGTCTGTAAGCTTTTTCATTTTCCAGTTCACCTATTGCTAAATAATAGCAGTGAAGTGTCTGAAATCTTTGTCTTGTGACCTAGATCTGCAGTCACATGCTATTTGTCATGTAAGATCCTTACTTGACCCCTTGAGTGCCAGAGGGGTATGTATCACATTGTATTGCCATGTGTTGGATGCCCTTCTGGCCCTTACATGGTTAATCTGGGTTTGCTGAAATGTTATTTATTAGTCCTTGTAACTGTTATGTTCTACCCAGAAATATTGGGTTTATACATTATTTATAGTCCTGTAAACAGTTGAAGCCGAAGTTTTTGTAAAGTGAAGATCTTACACGACAAATGGAATGTCATTCATGTCAGTCTGTTTGTTTATTAACCCCTTGCGGACCAGAACGGTTGTGTGTACATACCTCTGTACTTAACCACTTAACGACCCATGACAGTCCAGGACCATCATGGAAAGCAGTTAAGGATCCATGATGGTCCTGGACCATCATGGGTTAAATGATAGCAGCGTGCAAGGGTTAAGAGGCTGCTACCTCACTGCTCCACGTGATGCAGTCTTGTGTCACCTCACGCGATGCAATCATGTGCAGAAGAGACTGCCCGAGCGTGGCCAGTCTTTACTGCACATGACTGCATCGTGACAAACATCCTAGCGAATTATTATATAGGAGCTATATATATATATATATATATATATATATATATATATATATATATATATCCTGTATAATAATTCGCTAGGATGTTTGTCACGATGCAGTCATGTGCAGTAGAGACTGCCCAAACGCACAGAATGCTGGGAGTTCTGTGCTGGGAGCATTCTGTGCTTTCGGGCAGTCTCTACAGTGCATGACTGCTCCGGCGGCAGGACACAGAGCAGGACAGGCCTCTCAACCCTTTGAGTGCCAGAGGGTTACACCAAATATTGATTTGATTTAGATTTTTCTTCTGTTCACTCACTATGCATTTTATTAATTGACGAAAATAAACTATTAACATGTCTATTTTTTGAAAGCATTCTTAATTTACAGCATCATTTTTCACACCTGCCTAAGACTTTTGCACAGTATGTAATATATATACACACACTAGCAAAAGGGGCATAGCGTTGTCCGTGGGGATTAAGTCTCTGAGTGGTTTAGTGTTATTGAAGGCATTTATTGACAATGCTTTGGTTATGTTTGTGCAGTGGAAGGGTTAAGTGTTCGACAGCCAAAGAGGTATTCATGCAGTGGAATGTGCCGGATACCTGTTAGCACATATCATGTCACTGCCACAAACTAAAACATTTGTGGTAAGTTGGGGATATAATAATAGAAGGGTTGAAGTGAGAAATGGAATAAAAGTAGTGAGAAGAGTTGGGTATTCGTGTGGCAGATAAAGTGTTAATGTATGTTTGGTAGGTGAATGTTGGGGGAAATGTTGAGAGGAATGTTGTATATATGTAAGGGTGAGAAAGTAGAGAAGCATAATAGTGATATAAGTGATCTGAAAAGTAATGGAGTAAACTGGTAAGTGGTGACGACGCAAGTGTGTAGTGATGGCGGAGCTAAATGTTGTAGTCTGATATAAATCATAAGAGTGTTGAGTGTGATACAGGTTTTTTGTTTTGTTTTAAGAATGGAAAATTCATGTCTGGCAACATCTCATACAATACAATATGTATTGGCATAAGTCCTGGCAAGTGAAGTGTTTAATGAGAAGTAAATTGAGGGTTTTTCAAGAATGTTGTAATGTTTTATTTTGAGTTGGACATGAGTAGTTATAGTGGTGAGAGTGATGCACTTTTTTGAAGCGCGCAATGTTGATGGCAGGGCAACTCCTTCAATGGTGATAGTCATGCATGTCTTTTTGTTTGAGGAGTGGCAAACTGATTGCAGGCCAACTCCTTGCAGAGATCCACTCCTCTCAAACTCACACCCCCGTGTATCTCCTAGGAAGGCAGTGTGGAGGAGAGATGAATATATCCTCCTTACTGTCACCTCTGGGTGTGTTTGTCCGTCTAGGGTTGTGTGTGGCAGATACAGAGAATCTGGCACTATGCCAGCTTTCTCCTTTTTTAATACAGATATATTATGTGTGTGTACATTGTTACTCTGTTTTATGTAAATATGCAACCTCTTACAGTAACAGCTCTCCAGGGCATGTTTGAAAAGGAGAGAATTCTCCATGTATTCATCCTTGGTAAAACATTCTGTGCATAAATACATTTCCTCTGCTGCCCACATGGCTTTTATTTCTACCTTTTGGCTGACAGGTCTATACTTTTGCTGAATCATTAACTTTTTTTTGTTTTTGTGATGTCACCAAGTCAGAATTGTGGGAAGGAGATGCACAAGGGTAAAAAGTCTGAATCTCTCCCTTGGTTACTTTTTTATTTATGCGAGAAATGTCTGGAAGCGCATTCTGTCTTCGTCCAGCTTGTTTTTCCTTTACTGATGCCTTAGTGTCTGCTGCCCCACACTTCTCCACAGTCTGCTGTCCTTCTGCTCTCCTTTGTAGAAGCTGAATGGACTAGACACCTGTCTTTATCAATTGTTAATGTACCTGAACCCCTTGAAAGGATACTAGATACGAGTAATCAACTCTCAATAGATTTCAAATACAGTTCCAAAAATGGAGGAGTACTAACTGCTTGAGGTTGAACATGGAAAATGTAGGTACTCATGGTGAGGACCCATCATATGAAAACAGTTCTTCCACTTCAAACCGTGACACTTGAACTAGGGACGTAACATTTGTTATAACTGGAACGTGATATCTTTGGGTTCTCTTAGATTGTGCCCTTACACTCAAACATCAAGCGTCAGCTGTAATAAAACCCTCCTTTCATACAGTAACATAGCTTGGATAAAAAACCTGATATACCCAGAAGACTGGACTATTGCAATTGCCTCTATGAAAGAATTCCAAGTAAAGAGTTACACAGACTGCAACCGGTGCTGCCAGGTTATTAACAAATTATGTCATAACCCCTGTCCTCCATGATCTAAGCTGGCTCCCTGTGTAACATCACATACACTTCAAGCTTGTTTTGTTGACATACAAATATCTACATGTTCAGAGTCCCAGGCTCATGGAGTTCTTCATTCTCTTTGTTCTCCCAATTCACTAATAATCATCTCTAAGCCCCATAGGCACTGTTTTTCTCTATGAAGTGCATCGACCTTTACTTTTGTGACAGCGTAGTACAGTGTTTTTCTATACATGTTGATGCATAAGAAAATGGATGATCTCCAGCCCATTGCTCTGCTACGTGTTGGAGACATCTCCTCTAACATCCAAGTTGTGTTTAGATGCTTACAGTCCAAAAGTATTTAACCTGGAGTACAGATATGTTTAGTTTAAATATAATTGTAATAATGCTAAAATTCTTCCCTGTCGTGTTGTTACATGTAGGTTTGGCCACACCTGTAGACCTGAAGCTTAAGCTTATCCCCATTCTCCAACACATGCACCACAATGCCACATTGGCTTCCAACAGTCGCCAGCTTCTGCAGCAGCTGGTAACCTCCTATCCCTCTACAAAGATGGTTATTGTTACTCTACACACCTTCACCTTGCTGGCTGCATCTTCTTTGGTAGACATACCTAAACAGGTAACGGGAGGTCTACTTTATACTGCTGTGTACAACAAAGGCTCTCCCACTGGTGGCAGTTGCTGTATTCAGAAATTACAGTTCAATGTGTCATAAATTTATGGAGAGGTTGTCAACTGAATGTTACATATCACCTGTCTGGACACCAGGTGAACCATTTGGACTCCAGGTGACAGTTACTAATATTTTAATATATATATATATATATATATATATATATAAAAGTTCAAATTGTAGTAACTTTGGAACAGAGAATCTGTTAGCAGTGGGAGTGCCCTTGTTTACTTAGAAGGAAAAGCACTACAATGTTTGCTTGTTTCATAACAAAAGCTTAATGTTCCTTTTACAATCATTCACAAGCACAGAATAATGACTCTTGCTGGAGAACCTGTTGCCATGTTCTTCATCCATAACTTGCGTTGCCTGTACATTGTTTTTATGTTTTGTTTTTTTTTCCCAAAAAAATCTAGGGTTAATTTAAAGGAATATTAATGATTCAATATAACCTAAGCTACGACTGTTCCTTATAGCGTATGCTATTGATCTCTGACATTGGAAATGTTGATCTCTCTCTATATTCTATGATATTATATTATAAAGTGTCCCCCTTCCGCCAGTTTGCAATAGTGTAAGCCGTCTCCTCCCAGATATGAAATCCAGTCATCGGACCGGAGAGATCACAATGAGGGACAATCTTCCTTCTATCAGTATGAGGAAAATGCTGCCCCCCTTGAAGGAGAGTAGATATTTCCCTATACTGACAGAAGATTGTCCCTCATCACAATTCATTTTCAGCTCTGAAGACAGAAGACTGACGTAAGTAAAAGTGGCGGGGGGGGGGATACTTTATAATATATTTTCATATCAACATAGACAACGTCGGAGAGCAGTAGTATACACTATAAGGAACAATCTTGGTTTAGGTTATACTAAACCAATACTAACCTTTTAAAGAAGCACTATCTGGTAAAATAAAAGTTGTTTTAAGATAGAGGATGTAGCATTCACTGATATATGTCAATATTTTCTCTGCAGCATTGATGCGAATAAAGAAAAAAGATGAGTCTATAAATTTAATCTATGATGATTTAAACCTTTGAACTCTGGAGAAGTATCCAAGACATTGCTTTGCAATATAGTGGCCACCCCAATGACACTTGTTAAATCCTCATCCAGGCATTTGGCTGGTCACTGGTGCAATTCTTCTGATGACCAAGGGGGAGCACTAGAATGGTGCCTTCAATTCATTTTATTCATGAGTATGTTTTATTGATCACATCTTAGTGAATAATGTAATTCTGCACTTCTGTTCAGGGTAACACAGTGCAGGAACCTCAGACACCCTTTTGATTTTGGGCCTTGTGCAGAAAAGCAGTAGATGAGGAATTCCAGAACAAACCAGATTCTCCAAAGGGGAGAATAAACATGTTGACCTAAACTGAGGTTTTTAAACCCTTGAATGCTAGCAAGGTCTCCAACACACTGTGAAGCAATTCTTTGGAAACCTCTCTAACGTTCAGGGGTTAAAATTCACATTTCAATCAATGTAAATGTTTTTGTTTTCCCCATTGGTGCAAATGCTCCAGATTTGCACCTGTTTTGTTTCCTAAGTTTGTGCTTTTTGTCTTAGTAAATACTGAGCAGTAACTATTTAAAACTTGTTATGATGAGAATTTGGCATATGGTTCCAGTGATATTTGAGAGCTTTGGGAAAGCCTTGAAATAATATTCTCTTGCGTCTTATTTTAGAAACTAGTTGAAGAGCCGTTACACGGGCCACAGTGCCACTGCCCTCCAGTCACGGGGTAGTCATGCGCAGTAGAGACTGCCTGCGCGGAGGCTGATACAGAGCTGGACGCTCCTTCAGAGCGCGGGCAGTCTCTACTGCGCATGACTGCGGCGTTACACACGTTTTAGCGAATTATTATATAGGAGGATGTGTTTTCTTTCTAGCTTCAGCTTTTGTTGCAATACTTGAAGAACGACCCAAGAAAGGCAGTAAAGAGACTTGCAATTCAGGACCTGAAATTTTTGGCCAACAAAACTCCGCACACATGGAGCAGAGAGAATATGCAGGTAGGTGGCTTGTTTCTTTTTTCAGTTAGTAAAGGCTGGGCGGGAGTCTTGTTACATAGTTTTCAAGTAAATAAAATAATAGTAACCTGTATGCTAGTGATGTGTCTAATACATTGCAGATCAAGCATAGTTATCAGTTGCTTCAGCTTGGATTTACAGTCCTGTGGGAAATATCAGTATATAAACTGTATTCTTTATAGGGGTTTTCATGATTGGTAAAACAAGGGTACTGTCACTTCTGTGTGACTTACTTCAAATAACTTGCTGGATTTGTTTGTTTAAAATAAATATGTTTCTGAAAAGTCACCTCTAGGTGACACTGTTGATGTTGTCCTCTAGGGGGAATAACAGTTGTGTTTGAGAAGTTCTTTAACCCCTTAATGACCCTTGACGGTCATAGCACGTCATGAGTCGTTTTGACTTAATAACCTATGATGTGCTATGACCGTCATGGAATTCTGGGCTCCCCCCATGGCTGCACGCCATTCGGGGAATCCGGAATCCATATCAGGGGAAACAAAAATGCTCCGTGGTCCTTTAGTGACCACAACGTGCCTGTGTGGCCGGTCGTTAAGGGGTTAAAGAGTACAAAGGTAACATTTCATTTTGTGGTCTGGTTTGAGCAATAATAACTTTTGAACAAAGCATCTCCCAGCAGTGGGAGTACTCTTGTACTCATCAGAAAAAACGGAAATATAATAAAATATATACATTCCTTATTATTGTGCAAGCCTTTCAGCACCAGAGTAACATGTAGTGCAATTACATAAATATACCTCTCAATCTATATAGATTTACAATAATTTGACATTTTTTCACCTCACTGCTGTGACTGACATTTTTTTCTTTTTTAAACAAAGTGTTGAACTTTAACATGTTCATGAAACATTTTCTATTTTAAAACAGAAGTAACACCTCCTAGTAATTATGACCACTTACCTTGCTATGGTCGCTATGAATTTTTCCTTTGTTCAAGGAATACCATCTTCAGTCAGTCCCGGATGTCATGTTCTTGGGGGAGGGCATAACAGTTGCCAGCAGGACCACTGGACACACTCAGCCCAATGCACATGGTAATCTTAATCTTTTAAGGATCAGAGCCATGTCTAGTGCATCCTTGAGGATGGACAATGGTCCTGGCATGATATGGGTTAATGACTGCAGTGCTAGCCTCAGAGTGTGCTGTGATGATTGTGGGGAGGCTGTAACTGATTGCCCCAGGACCATAGCAGTCAGTTTCTGCAGTTCCCTTGTGTCTCAGCACATGTGATCACTGCTACAGAAATCACCTATTCCAGTAGAGCCACATGACAAAGGCAATGTGCATAAACACTGCCTCTTTCACTTTTCTCTGCCTCTTTCCTTCTCACTGTGATCATGGGGAAGAGAAAAGCAGAGAACAGAGCTCCCAGTGCCTCAAATTGCCAAACATGGGACACTTTTGTTGTGCTGGGAGCAGGACTGATGGGGAGATGATACAAAAAAAAAAAAAATTAGTGTATGATGTATTCACCCCTCGTGTCACTGAAGGATTTAGAGCAAGAACAAAGTATTTTATTTACACAAAATATGTATAAAGATGTATACTAAAATGTAAAGAAATATTAATGTGAGTTTTATTGCTGTCTAACAAAGTGATTCCCTTATATACACACACACCACACAGTCTGATCTCCTAAATACTGGAACACCGGAGTGGGACAGAGGGACAGTATCCCCCTAAAAAGGGACACTAGGGAGGTATGAACCAATGTTAATACTTTTTAGCCAGTCCCTGTTTAAAAAAAGGCAATTAAGGCATAAATCATCAACAGAAAAGCTATAAAAAAAGTTTTCTTTTTTTTATTTTATCAAATGACACAATGGGTTATACAGATAAATGTGGCATGAAAAGAAAGCCCTACTTATCCTTAAAAATGGTATATAATTTGTGAGTACTAAATGTTTTAGAGGGAAAATATGGTTGAACAAAGGCGTACTAAAAAGGTCAAAATTGCTTTTGTTCTCTAATGAAAAAAAAAGCCCTTGTCACTAAGGGGTTAAAGGGTTAAGTAGGTTCATGCAGTCCTACTTGCTTCAGTTTGAAAAAACTGCCAGCAATTTCCATGTCCACCTCTATGGACGTGACACCGAGGACTGATTGAAGATGTTATCTATTGACAAAAGGCACAAGTAAAAAATTGATTGGGCCCATAAGGATTTTCTCACCATATTACTGTATGTGAAGGTTAGGACTAGGAGGTGATAGTTCTCCTTTGACCCAAAGCCTGTACCACTGAGAAATATGTTTGTTTCTGTATAAGTTCCACCACTGTGTTGCAGGGCTGTAATAAGCAGACTCTTCACCTTGTAAAATGTGTATTTGTTTGTCTCTGTATGTGTCACCCCAGGCTCTGTGTGAATGTGCACTTCAAACACCGTATGACAGCCTGAAGCTCGGAATGCTGTCTGTTCTTGCCACGCTGTCGGGAAGCATCGCCATCAAACACTATTTTAATTCTGTTCCAGGTATCTCTCTTTAGCTTAGAAACCAAATGTAATACTGCGAGAAAGACCATCATCAAATGAAATAATGTGCGGCATTATAAACCAGTGTAAGATGAATTGTAGCATTTTCAGGAGATAAATTCAGCCCATTGAATGCTAGAGAGGCTTTCAGTGTAAAACAAGGGTACTCTTACTGCTCAGATTTGATTTTTGATTTTTTTTTTTTTTTTGTACAATATCTCAGTGGCCTGAAATTGTACAGTGGCGCTGTTGTTACATAATTCTATGGAGATTTATGGTCAACTGACCACAGCTCTCCATAGGATGGTGCAGCAACAGTGCCACTGTACAATTTCAGGCCACTGAGATACTGCACCTAAAGAAATCTAGTTTGAGCTGTAAGAACTTTTCAGTTAAACACCTCTCAGCAGTAGTGGTACCTTGTTTTACACAGGAGAATAAACACTACAATATCTATTTTTTTACCTATTAAGAAATACTATCCATTTAAGATGCTTATTTAATCCTTAGTGTGCCTGGGGGTGTCAGAGACATTGTAAAGCAATATTTTGAACACCCCTGTGGCAATCTGAGTTAAAGAAATTATAAAAACAAAAAGTGCAGTGAAATGAGTGGCTACAGACCTGTGTTCAGTGCTGTCCATTAAACTACAGTTTGAGAGCTTTAGCTTTTGTTATGTCAGCCTGTGAAAATGACCTAGTACTTCGTGGTTGATGTTGCAGTTAAGAGGGAGAGGGAAATCTTAATTTGCATAAACTGGCAAATTGAAACCCCTCCAACTATGCATTATATATATTAACTAGTGTAACAGCCAGTGTACACAGGCCAAAGTGTGTAAAGCGGAGCTATCATATTAACCCTCTGAGTGCCAGAGGGGTACACAAAGCATTGCTTTGCTAGGCGTTGCGTCCCCCTCTGGCACTCAAAGGGTTAAATTGTATTGACACTGACAACACCAACTTGAAGGGGAGTGGAGCTATTATATCCAGGACGCCGGGTCACGATAAGAGGAGATCCTGAGTGCCACTGGAACTTTCCTAATAGTGTATGGTGCAGTAAGAACTGAGCTTAATCCTAGAGGGAAGAAGTGCAGAGAGTTCAGGGCCAGTGTCTGAAGTGAAGCCAGCACAGAAAGTAAAGTTAACTATCTGTGCTGGCTTCACTGGATATAATAACTCTGCTCCCCTTCAAGTTGGTGTTGTCAGTGTCAATACAATTTAAGTAGGTGTGTGGAACTGACTGAATGGCACTTTCCTTTACCAAGGTGTGCAGTGCCACGCTGCCTAGCCGCGCGCTGATTTGTGCACGACCATTTAAAAGTAGACCCGTACGGCAGTCTCTACTGAGCATGATTGCATGGCCTGCATTCAGGCAGACTCTACTGTGCATGACTGCATTGAACAAACATACATCTGGCCTTTTATATTATAGGATTTGTTCATTGGCTTCCTTCGCTATCAGTAATGAAGTGAAGCGTCATTGAGTGGGGCAAGTAGTGCAAGTCAAGGACAGGAAGTGTCAGCATGGTATTCTTTAATCAGCATGATCTATACATTTAACTCAAAAGCTAGTTATCTAAATTCAGTCTGGAAAATGCAACATAATAGGCGGGTAATCAAAGGGTTAATCAGCAGAAACTGATAACACAGAACACAGAGGTTCACAGCTTTAGTAATAATTTACAAACCTCTACCTTTCAGTTGATAGTTTGTGAATGTTTTTCTTTCTTTTAGGCACAAAAGCAAACCCTGCCAGGTATACGGATCTAGTTAAGCTGGCGCAAGAGTGCAGTTATCATAGTAATCGTGGCATTGCGGCTCACGGTGTAACCGTTCTCACCAACATTGTATCGTCTTGTCAGGATGTAGGTGAGTTCACAGTCAAGTATGGGCAATGTGTAGCCCTCCAGCTGTCCTCTGCCTCCCTACAGATGGCTAAGGATGATGGGAGGTCTAGTCCAACAACAACTGAAAGGTCACAAGATGCCCACCACTGTCCTAAACCATATGGTAATTTTTGTTTGTTTTTACACATTTTGAAGAACGTTGTATTTTTAAGGAGGAACTTTCCCTAGAATAAGTGTCTTAAGTTTAACAGAAGGGCTTGCCTAGGTAAATGACTGCTGTTTGAAGGACATTGTACATCTGTTTAATAACTGTTATCATTTGCTGCTAGTTCTTTTCATTTACAATCCGATAAAAAAAAATGTGTGGCCCTTACAAGTCATTCAGGTCTATTGTGAAGCCTATCGTTTATTGTAAGGAGGTGTGATCTAGTGGAGTGTATCGCAACCTGGAGATACTCGGGACTATGGAAGGAGGGGGAACATGTAACAGTGAAGATCTGAGAACTGTTTAGCTGTGCCAGACTGTAACTCATCAGTACTATGCAAACTGTAACAGTTGATGTGCATGTGTGGCTGAGGGCCAGCCTACAATGTCTACTGTAGGTGTGTGTCATACATAGTGGTAAAACTTAAAGGGATAGTATCACTTCAAAATTACTATCCCTCATATTGTAGCCCTTAATAAACTGAGTTAAATGACACCAGCGGCATCTCTCAAACCTTTATGGTTTAAGAGATAGCCACTTTCAAAGTTTCCTCTACCCTGCTGTCAGCGTTCTGCTGCCAGCAGGAGAATCCAGTCTCTGAATCAAGCGGAGGCTCTTCAGCAGAGCCGATATCTCGTTATAGAAGGAAAAATTATTAATTGAAACAGTCTTCTATGTGTGCTTGGTAACCAGGCACACATAGAAGACTGTTTCAATGAATCATTTTTCCTTCCGTAACGAGATATCATCTCTGTTTAAGAGCCTCCGCCTGTCCCGGGACCGGATTCCCCTGCTGGAAGCAGAAAGCTGACAGCAGGGGAGAGGAAACTTTGAAAGCGGCTATCTCTTAAACCATAAAGGTTTGAGAGATGCCGCTGGTGTCATTTAAGTCAGTTTATTAAGGGCTACAATATGAGGGATAGTAATTTTGAAGTAATACTATCCCTTTAAATGATAATCTTCATGTTTTATGAAGTATGCTTCACTGTGCAGCCCCAAAATGTCTCTTCCACTGTTTGGGTGAGAAAACCGGAGAGGTTGAGCTATTCTGATATATCACTTAATACAGGTAATTTCACATATAATGCAAATATAGAGAGACTGACCTGACTACAGTTTAAAAGGCACCTACCTGGATAAGTTGATCGGCTAAACAGATGGAGAGCTACTTATCCCTAGAGTTGAGTTCCTGTTTTAGTAATTGTCAGCAACTTAAAGCGGAACTACTACCCTATATACTACCCTATATTGAGTCGCCCTCCAATAATTAGGCATATGGCGACTAGCTTTTTAACCCCTTAAGGACCCGTGACGTACCAGGACCGTCACGGTCCTTGGTATACTCAAGGACCGATGACGGTCATAGTACGTCACGTACTTTTTACTTACAGCGATCTACCGGGAGCGCTGTAAGTAAAAATAGGGCCTGAAATTGACAGCTCCAAGATCGGAGCGAGCTCTTTCAAGCCCCATAGTGATGCTTCGATACACGTGACAGGTCACGTGTACCGGCGCGTCAAAGTGCCCCTATGCGGTCGTTATGGGACGGAAATGTCCCAT
The DNA here is from genome assembly GCA_037306005.1 of Rhinophrynus dorsalis. Lineage (NCBI taxonomy): Eukaryota > Metazoa > Chordata > Amphibia > Anura > Rhinophrynidae > Rhinophrynus > Rhinophrynus dorsalis. The sequence goes on from CM074720.1 coordinate 55,527,267, forward strand.
AACCTCCGGTCCTTAAGGGGTTAAAGGGTTAGTAATGCCCAGAGATTTAAAAAAAAAAAAAAAAAAGAAATTATGTGCAGCAAATTCCATCTCGCAGACCTTTACGGTTTGCATATTCGCTGCTAAAGTTCCCTCTCCTGATGTCAGCTGTAAAGCTGACAGCAGGAGATCCTGGTCCTGTGACCAGCCGGCAACTCTTCAACAGAGCCGAAATAGTGATCTTTAAAAAGAACTACTTCATTGGAACAGTCTACAAAGTGTAATTGCAAGCCCAAGCACACTTTGTAGAGCTTTCCAATGAAGTAATTATTTTTAAAGATCGCTCTTTTGGCTCTGCTGAAGAGTTTCCGGCTGGTCCCAGGACTGGGATCTCCTGCTGTCAGCAGAGCTCTGACGTCAGGAGAAGGGGAGGGAGGGGGGAACTTTAGCACCAAATATCTCTCAAACTGTAAAGGTTTGAGAGATGGGATTTGCTGCACATAACATCTTTTTCTCTGTCATCCAATACAGGTTACTGATAACTCTGGGTAGGAGATCTGCCCCTTTAATTGTAGGCAGGAACAATTCTAGGATTGTATGCAGGGGGTGGAGCCTACCTTCCCTCCTTGGCTGCATCTAGCCAACCAGCTCCAGAATGATTTGTTCGTTGGTGAAGATAACACCGGCAAGAGAACAGTTCTGCTATAGCTTTAGAATCTTTATTTTTCTGTTAGAAATGGAATACCAGCATTAGGCGGATTACCATAACTGACAATGCCCTTAGATGTGGCTAGCTCAGTGACCAGGTGTTTTTTGTGTGGACCTTAAGCCCTGGGGGAAAAATCTTGGCTACAAGTTCTGTCCTCAGGAGTTACCCACTGAGGCTTCTTCTTTAAACATTGTAAACTGAAGACAGAAGATCTGCAGGAAAGGTGAGCAACGCTTTGAGTGCTGCAGGTCCACATGTCCTAAAGTGCCCCTCCGCACAGGGGTTTTCAATTGGAGTTCCTGTTGCACACTCCTGCACTCATTGGGTCTATCTATATGTCTGTTGGGTGTTTGGAGCAGGGTTATGTGGTACTTAACCCTTTAGCTGCTGGTTTTGCATTCATTTGGGGGGTTTTCTAACACTTTTTCTACAGGTTCAGTGTTTTTTTGGGTATCCTAACATGTTCTAGTGATGTTTCATGTCTTTTAGCTTTACACTTTCAATTTTGTAAAATTTGAGTTTGGTGCGCTTTACCGCATAGGCGCCATTGCTCCATTCTCTCCTATGGGACTGTACAGTTTGGGACATATCTCTGCAACCGTTTAACCTAGCGACTTCAGAAATGGCTCGTTTTACTTGTCTGCCCTTGCTCTATCATCCGGTTCATGTTTCTAGTGTGTTGGGAGGCTCAGGGGGGCTTCGGGCACTGTTTGGGGTACTTTTCTGGGAAAACTGAATTTCACTGTCATCCAATACAGGTTACTGGTAACTCTGGGAGGCGTCAGTCCCCTTTAAGTAGGCAGGAATATTCTCTAAATGTATGCAGGGGGTGGAGCCTCCCTTCCCTCTCAGGCTGCAGTTTACCCAGCCTGCCCAGAATTGTTTGTTCCTGTGTGTGAACACACCAGGTGGAGAACATCTCATCAGTTTTTAGTTTCTTTTTTATTTTTCTGTCAAATATGGAATACCACCATTAGGCGGGTTACCTTTCCTGACAAATGCCCTCTCCAAAGTGGCTAGCTCAGTGTCCAGGGCCTTTTGGTGGACCTTAAGCCCTGAAGGGGGAATATCTTGGTTACAAATGCTTCCCCATGGATTACCTTTCTGAGGTGATTCTTACTACAGGGTAACCTGAAGACAGAAGATCTGCAGAAAGGTGAGCCATCCTTTGAGTGCTGAAGGTCCACTTGTCCCACAGTGTCCCTTAATTGGGCTTGTATTTGGGAGTTCTCATTGTGCACTCTGGCACTCATTGGGTGTATATGTGTATGTCTGTGGGTATTTGGAGCAGGTTTCTGTGGTAACTTAACCCTTCCTCTGCTGGTTTGACATGTTTAAAGGGATAGTAATACTTAAAATGTAAAAAAAAATATGTTGTAGGGTGTATCCCCCTGAGTAAAACAAGAGTACTCCCACTGCTGAGAGATCTTTCATTCAAAAGTTATTAATTTTCAAAGTTGAATTTTTTAGGTGCAATATCACAGTGGCCTGAAATTGTACAGTGGCGCTGTTGCTACACGATCCTATGGACAACTCTGGTCAGTTGACCATAAATCTCCATAGGATGGTGTAGCAACAGCGCCACTGTACAATTTCAGGCCACTGTGATATTGCACCTAAAAAATTCAACATTGAAAATTAATAACTTTTGAATGAAACACCTTTCAGCAGTGGGAGTACTCTTGTTTTACTCAGGGGAATAAACCCTACAACATATTTTTTTTACATTTTAAGTATTACTATCCCTTTAATGGGGTTTTCTGGCACTTTTCTTACTGGATCAGTGTTTTCTCTATATGCATACAAGTTCAATACATATGTTTCATGTTTTTAACTTGTAGTTTAACTTTTATTAAAATTGTGTACTGCGCCTTAAGGTGCGCTTTACCGCATAGACCCCATTGCTCCATTTACTTTCTATGAGTTAACGCTGCTTGGGACGTATCTCTGTAACCGCTTCACACAGCGAATTCAAAGAGGGCTCATTTTAATTGTCTACCCTTGCTCTATCATCCGGTTTATAGTTCAAGTGTGTTGGGGGGCTTCGGGCACTGTTTTGGGGTACTTTTTGGGAAAAACTACATTTCCCATGAGCGCTTGATTTGCGCCTAATTTCTGATTGGCTCCCGTCGCGGCAGCCATTGTGGGCACTTTTCTCAATGAGTATCCTACACAGCGCTTGGACAATCCTTTTCTCCTCTGGAGATTGACCCTTCGCCTGCCAGAACAGTCTATATTTAGCGTTTCTGGGGTGAAATATCAATCTTATGCACTACAATTGGGTGATTCATTGTACAGTTGGTTATTTTGACAATGTGAGAATGTCTATACCGCTGGTGCTAGGGGCTAGACTTAAGACTAAGGAAGATGGGGTGTCAGTATCCCCCATTGACCATTGCTCTTCCTGTCACACAGGGCTACCTAGAGTGTTCTCTGGTCATTTCTGCCCAGCAGGTTCTGAAGTTCCTGGCAGCAACCCAGGGCCTTCCAGCCATGCTATTGAGCCAGCTTGGGTGCGAGAGTTTAAGGCTGCAACTAAAGACCTCAGGTCCACTTTACAGCTCTTTACATCCCAGATACAGGGGGTACTTCAATTATGGCAGACCCCCTCTATTATCAGATCCTCCCTGCCTCAACCGCAGGGAGCACCTGATGTGTCAGATTCTTCTGAGGAAGAATTGTTGCTAGATTCTAATGTTGAGTTTGGTGCTATTTTGGAATCTTCCAGGTCTCTTAGGGGACCTATTTGAAGCTGATCCTGAAACCTCTACTGAGGGCCTGATCAGGGCTGTATTGTCCACTCTCAACATTCCATCGGTTCAGAGGGTTCCCTCTGATCCCTCTGATGTTTTTCAGGTGCCTGCAAAGCCCCTTTCTCATTTTCCTCCTAACCCAATTCTTGATTGTTTGGTTCTGACTCATGGACTACTCCGGACACGTCCTCTTCAGTGGCTAGAAAGTTTGCTAAACTTTTGCCCTTTTCTGAAACAGAAATGACTGAATGGGTTCATCCCCCTAAGGTGGACGCACCCATATCTAGACTGCCTAAATCTACTGTCTTACATGTTTCTGATGCTTCTGCGCTGCAAGATTGGACTGATAAGTAACTTGTGGTTCTCCTTAAGTCCATTTTCACTTCTATTGGCTCTGCTGTGTGTCCAGCCTTTGCTGCTGCATGGGTTATCCGGGCAGTTGCAGTCTGGACTGAGCAACTTACTATGGCGGTGCGTCAGGATGCGCCTACTTTGGAGAGATTGCGTCTCCTTGCTATTGTCTCTGTTGATCAACACTATGTTTCTGCTGCTGCCTTTGATGCCATCCGCATGATGGCAAGGGCCTCCACTACTTCTGTGGTGGTTGGGCGTGCGCTTTGGCTTAAGATTTGGTCTGCTGTCACTGCTTCCATGGAAGTTTTTTCTTTCTTTGCCTTTTGAAGGTACTTCCTTGTTTGGATCCGAACTTAAGGAACTAATTAGCGAGGCATCTGGGGTTAGAGTTCTCTTCTCCCTTGGTCTTTAAGAAAAAAAAAAAAAAGACAAAAAAAGTGGCCGTTTACGCGTCACCGGTCCTTTCATTCCTTTCACTCTGAGACACATACGACAAACCAGGCGGTGCCATCTGCTCCGCGTTCCTCCTTCAAGCCCATGCACCAATTGCAGCCCAAGGCCGCATTCAAGCCCATGACTTCGTGACTGCTTCGGCATGACTCACCAACACCGTGGGATGATTCAGTGTCTGACCCATGGGCTTTTCTGGTGGTGTCTGTGGGATATAAGATCCCTTTATTTTCTCTCCCACCTTTTCGTCTTTATCTTTCTCGTTCTCTTCAAGAAGTCGAGTGAAGCCGTCTGTTCAAAGACGCTATTCAGGCTCTTCTGAACAAGGTTGTCCTGGAACAGGTACCCCCTGCGGACAGGGGTTCAGGATCCTATTCAAGCCTTTTTGGGTCTGTGAGATGTTAATTCATTTGTAGTGAAGTCTCACTATCGTCAGGAGTCTCTGCTCACAGTATTCGCTGACATGTCTCCGGGGGAGTTTCTTGCTTCTCTGGACCTTCAGAGCTCTACCATTGGTCTGACAATAGCCCCCCCCAGGTTTTCTAACGGGTGTTGGGGGGCCTTGATATCCATCCTCCATCGGGGCGGCATCAGAGTGCCTTTGTACATGGACGACTTGCCTTTTTCAACCATTATCTGCGGACCTTCTTCATCAGCAGGTCCAGACCTGCATTCAATTCCTTACACTTCACGGTTGGATTGCGAACTTGGTCAAGTCTGACCTTGTTCCGTCTCAGCACCTGGGTCTTCTGTTCGATACTCAGAGGTGCATGATTTTTCTTCCGGACGAGGTAACCATCAATTTGCCCAAAGGGTCTTCATGATTCTATCCCGCTATTGGATACTGGTTCCGAAGTTGTCTTCTCTGGTGGGGTAGTTCATCGCCACGATAGAGGCGGTTCCATTTGCCATGGTACACACCAGGGAACTTCAGGGATTTGTGATACGGACATGCAGGGACCGACCGATCATCAAAAGGCTACCAGTCACTCCCCCCCCCCCCCATGTCGAGTTGAGCTTGGAGTGGTGGTTGGGCCTTCCAATCTCCTACAAGGAAGATCCGTCCGGATTCCCTACTGGACCGAGGTCACGATGGATGCCAGCCTCCTGGGCTGGGGAGCTGTTCTGGGTCGCTTTAGCGCTCAGGGGAAGTGGTCCATGTAGGAGTCCCTTCTTTCCATCACTGGGAGTGTCAACTGGAGGACGGGCCAGTCTGAGTGGAGTCCGACTTCGCCACGGCAGTGGCTTACATCGACAGACAGGGAGGTACAAGAAGTCTCGCCGCTTGGTTAGATGTCAAGGCCATACTGTCCTGGGCAGAGGTTCATGTTCCGGTCATTTCCGCAGTGCTCATTCCAGGCGTAGACAACGTCGTGGCAGTCTTCCTCAGTCGTCACACAGTCGACAGCGGAGAGTGGGAACTACATCCGGAGGTGTTTCAACTCCTGTTTCTGAGATGGGGAATGCCCCAGTGGATCTGATGGCAATGGGACACAACATGAAGGTTCCGCCGTTTTTCTCTCTGTGGAGCGACACTCTAACTCTGCTGCTGATACAATGTCCATTCCTGGACATTATCTCTGGCCATTTTTCCTCTCTCTCTCCCTATGTTTATATGGGTGTTATGGACATTGTAATTGGTACGTTGTCCGGTAATTTTGATTGTTCGGGATTAACATCGTCAACCCTGGTATCCGGAGTTTATGGCCCTATCTGTGGTGGAGCCATTTCGGCTCCCCTCTCGTCCAGCTCTTCTTCTACAGGGTTATCTGTGGAAGACGATGTTCTTCGGCTCAATTTGACGGCCTGTATGTTGAATCCTCGATTTTACGGAAGAAAGGGTTTTCTTCTGCTGTGATTTCTACTATGTTTAGTGCCATAAGCCTGTTTCTTCCACTATCTATCACCGTGTCTGGTCGATATTTGTGTCTTGGTGTGCTGACAGAGATCTGTCTCATGACTTTGATCGTCCCACTGTCCTGTCCTTTTGGTTGGACGGTGTTGGCAAGGGACTCAGTCTGAGTTCTCTTACGGTTCTTACTTCAGCGCTTTCTGTCGTTTTCCAGAAACGCATTGCTATCTTCCTGACATCAGAGGTTTCTTCCAGGGTGTTGCTCTGTGCGCCCTGCCTTTCGGAGTCCGGCTCCTCAATGGGACCTTAATCTGGTTTGGGGGTTCTCCAGCGTTCCCCCTTTGAGTCCTTGGCTTCTATTCCTTTGTGCCTTTTGTCGTGGAAGATGGCCTTTCTTCCGGCTCTTGTGTCAGTTCGCTGGGTGGCGGACTTGCAAGCTCTGTCCTGTAACCACATTATCTGGTGTTTCTCAAGGATAAGGCTGTGCTTCGCACTTCTAAGGAGTCCTTGCCTAAAGTGGTCTCCGAGTTCTACATCAGTCAGGTGATTGTGGTGCCCTCTTTCTGCCTAACCCTTCCTCTGTCAAGGAGAGGGATCTCCACTTGTTGGATGTTGTGCGTTGTCTCAAGTTTTATGTTCATCGCACTGAGTCTATCAGATAGTCTGATGCCCTGTTCGTCATTCCTGAGGGTCCTAGGGCAGGGAGACCGGCATCCGGGGTATGTTTTGCATCTTCGATTAAGTCTTCTAAATGTGAAGCTTAAAAATTGAGGGAGAAGCATGCTCCCTTTTGGGTTACAGCCCATTCTACCGGGTCAATTGAGGCCTCTTAGGCCCCCAAGAATCAAGCGTCTGCCGCTCAATTGTGCCGGGCGGCCACTTGGTATTCTGTGCACCCCTTCTTGAAGCGCTACCGTGTGGATGTGCTGGCCTCTGCTGAGGCCAGCTTTGGGAGGAAGGTCCTGGAGGCAGTTTTGTCTGTCTAGGATCTTTCTTTTCTGAGGTTCAGTGCTTCCTTACTGTTGAGCCCTATTGGCTCTGGTTCAGTGTGCTGTGTAACAGTTCTTGGGGTCTGTTTTTACCTCTAGTTGGTGTCCGTTGACACCTCTGGTTAGTTGGAATCTGACCGGTTGGTTCATGGAGGTCCTGGTGACTTTGGGGGCCTTGCGCCTGGTCCTTGCCTTCTTCCCACCTCAGGGTAACTCAATGGTTGGACATCCCAGAGTTACCAGTAACCTGTATTGGATGACAGTGAAAACAGGATTTTAGTCTTACCTGTTAAATCCTTTTCACTTAGTCCATACAGGTTACTGGTCTCCCACCCTGTCAAGAGACCATGCTTGGCTCTCCTGTGGCATTATGTGGGAGTCCTTCGGGGCATGCTCACAGGAGTCTTCTTTCCTTCTACTATCTAGTCTGGTTAGTTCTCAAACAATTCTGGGCAGGCTGGGTAAACTGCAGCCTGAGAGGGAAGGGAGGCTCCACCCCCTGCATACATTTAGAGAATGTTCCTGCCTACTTAAAGGGGACTGACGCCTCCCAGAGTTACCAGTAACCTGTATGAACTAAGTGAAAAGGATTTAACAGGTAAGACTAAAATCCTATTTTCCCATGAGTGCTTGCTATTGGAATGCATTATCCCGTCCATCTGGCCATATCGGTGGATTTTGTTGTTCCCATCTTCAACCCATTAGCCGCATCAGATAAACATTGTCCTGCCCTCCACTGGATATATCTTTAGACAGTTGTCCACAATGAACACTCCACACATTCACAAGAGGCGGGAAATCACCCTCTGCTGGTTGGAATGTTTTAAAAAGTTCTTTCCATATATTTTATGTTTGGGTTCATATTCTGGCATAATAATGGTCACATAAATCTATTTCCTTATGTCATTGTATTTTAATCTAAGAATGAATTACATTTTTCACATATTCATAGAACTTGGTTTGCAAGCACACGTTTCAGACCATTCCAATGAAGGGATTCGTTGTCAATAACGCGATTGCGGCTCTGCTGCAGAGCCTCCATGTCAACCGATACGGATCTCCTGCTGACAGCTTTACAGATGCTTTTCCCTTACCCTACCTGTTCCATTTGTATACGTTCGGTACTGTGAATCTTATCATTAAATGCTAAAATATATCATATTGCAGGTTGATTATGAGCAGGGAGCTGAAAACAGCTGTTTTTGAGAAAATCAGCTAGCCTATCAGCACAGCACACTTTATATCGCATCTAGAAATCCCCATGCAAGACCTCCCATAACAAACAAATAAACTATCATATAGGACAGAAGTAGACAAATTTGGACTGAGTGCCACCATCTGGTCGATTTTAATATAGCATGCACACGGCACTTTTTCAATTTATAATACCTATTAAGACTGCATTCATATCCCAGCCATACACCAAGGCAATAAAACAAATTCAAAACAAATCATTCCCTTCCATATGTTGTATCTGCCCATATCCGTGCTTTATGCTGTCCACCATATTTTGAATCACGTAATCTGCTGTCAGTGTAAGATTCATATCTCTCTTTTAACAGCTCTCTCTCTGCTAGTCTGTATTTCCATTGGCTTGGGGCCTCCTCACAGCTCAGCTGCTTTCACAGTCTCGCTCACCATTGCACGTAGTGGAGGGTGAGTTCCTGGAGAGTGCATTCACTGATGACAATTTAGCTGCACTTGGTCCACTGTGCAAATGCTGATGACCACTTAGGTGTGCATGTTCAGTGAATAACCTAATGGCTAAAGGACTCCTCTATAGAATGTACTGTTGGTGGACATTGCCTCTGATTTGCTGTCAGCTGTCAGACAATCACAGTACAGGATACTGCTCTGGCAACAGTTTCCATGGACAATTAATTAATTCATATGGCATGGAAACTGGGTTATGGTGGAGGCAGTGTGAGACTTTGTACCAAATCATATTCTGCTGTAACAATGGGAGTTGCTAGGTATGCAGTTCTTCTGTGTGAATAAATAAAAATGATGTACATGTACCTGACTCATGTGTGAGGGACACCTACTTGGGTAACTTGTTCTGTTAAATTAAGGGGCACTCTGAGTTTGAAGATTTGGGTTTCTGAGAGACCTGCAACTCCAGAATGGCACTCAGAGGTTTAAATAGACTTGCCTGTAAAAGATAAAATAACTGGATTATGTGAGGAACTTAAAATGTTTTTTGTTTTTTCTTTCAGATCATTTGGGTCTGGAAAATGATGCAATTTTTGGCCTTGAATCTCTTCTTGTTCTTTGTAGTCAGGATATCAGTCCAGGAGCTCAACAAACATTAAAGGTATAGGAGTCTTGTCCATTAGCTGTGTCGGACCAATTAAAGTAGAACTGTCACATCGTAATACTGACATTCTGAAAGGGCTTTTAATATCGCCAATATTTATTTTAGCCATTTTATTTGTATCAAAAGTTAAACATATTTAGATTAAATTATGTGTCCGTTTATGCAGCTTAGCTAGTTCTGGATTATATGATAGCAGTATAATTTAACATTCCATAATTCCATCCCTCCAATCTGCCACTCCCTGCCAGCCAGATACTAACATTATCTACTGCTCTCCCTCCCACCTGTCACACCCTGCCAACAAGTACTAGCTCATTTGCATAAACTGACAAATTGACATTAATGCAGCTCCTGCCAAGATGGATACTCCCACTGAGGTGAGACTGTGGACATGTTACAGTACCACTTTAAGTAGTAATATGTTCTAATCTAGAAAAAGGAATAAGTGGATATAAGAGTTGAAATGACTCCCAATTTAGCAGGTTGCGGAGTCTGGTTAAAGGTGTTAGAAAATCATGGCCAACCCTACACAACTCCTCCACTCCCAGTTTCTAAGGATGAGCTATGTACTCAACTCATGTATTCCTTTAATTATTTGCATATATATATCCACCTTTTTTCAAGTATCAATAAAGTTTTACCAAGTAAAACGTAAATAAAATGACTTTCCTCTGGGTAAAACAAGGGTACACCCGCTTCTAGGGGATACTTCATTCAGAATTTATTTCAGCTCAAGCAATCATGAAAAAGTGTAGCTGTTAACATTACATTCTATGAAGCTCTGTGGCCTAAGGATTATTTTTTTCCATAGTTATTGAAAAATATATTCCATTTGGCCACTAGGTGTCACTATTGCAAACATTAAAAAAAACATTTTGCATTTAGTATCTTGCAATCATTCTTGTCTTCTGCTTACAGTATCTCAGACATGTGTTATTGTCACCACATCAGATAATTGTCTAAAATCCTTCTAAACAAATGAATCCAAGTACAGCATTAGTGTGTGTGTTTTTTCTGCAGATTGCATTATCATGCATGGTGAAGTTGGCGAAGTGCCGGCCATATCTGAGCCAGTCAGTGGTGGAGTCCCTTCTGACTCAGCTGCACAGCGCCCAGGACACAGCCAGGATATTTATGTGCCATTGTCTTGCTTCAGTTGCCATGCAGCTTCCTGTCCTAGGAGATGGAATGCTGGGGGACCTCGTGGAACTCTACAAGGTCATTGGGCGATCAGCCACAGACAAGCAGCAAGAACTGCTGGTAAACTTCTTTCACCGTTTATGCTGTTATATTCTACATTTTATGTCTGCTTTAAACTGTCTATATGTATATCTAGAAAAGTGCTCTGAGTGCCACTTTTGAGAAAAGCTCTAAAAGTTACGTTATTACTATTATAGGAAATGAACTGAGAGGGGACCTTTTATGGCTAGAGTGCCTTTCCTCTAACTACATATTGGCCAGTATGTACAACATCTAAAGTGGGGCAGTTCTGAGGCAAACTCACTGCACCATACTGAACTTGCCCGTATGAGTGTTGGTTTGTCCCATAGAGTTGCACTATTACTGGGTGATTTTTTTTTTTCTTCCCTAGAGAGACCATGAATATACTGAACCCTTTCCCATTAGAGACTTGTTCAAAGCATGATGCAACTCTATAATTGAGATGATCAATTAGGATTGATGCCAGGCAGAGTTTCCAAATCGCCTCTCAGCTAGGTGTTACACAATGTCCTCAGCTGTTAATTTATTACCGCCAGTATAAGGATAGATAACATGTAGCCTTCCAGCTGTAGCTGGGCTCCAACTCCCATCATCCTTAGCAGGCAAACAACAGCTGGAATGTGTTATATAAGGTTGGAAAGTGGTGTCCTTGTCTCCTGAGCCTTTACAATAGAACAGCTTGTTAAAGGTGTTTAAAGGCAGAATTCATGTTTAAAGAGATAGTAATGTTTCACAAAAACAGCAGCTCCAATTAATCTTCATAGTATTTGGGCCATGGAGAGTGTTATTTCAATACTGTCAGAGTTGTAGTTCAAGAGTAATTGACTGATAAAATATCCCCCTCCTGCCTCTTTTACTGATGTAAAACTCCTCACCTCAGAGCAGCAAGACTGTCTGGATGCATCTCAGAGAGGGAAAATCTTCAGTGAGCATAAGGAAAAACCTGTCAAGTGGGACAGGGTTTTCCTTATGCTCATAGTAAGAAGATTGTCCCTTGCTGTGAGCTGTCCGGTCCCAGGACCAGATTCCACATCTGAGGGGAGGAGGCTTACACTAGGTAAAAGGGACAGGAGGGGGATACTTTATCATTCAATTACTCTTGAACTACAACTCTGACAGTATTGAAATAACTCTCCATGGCCCAAATACTATGAAGATTAATTGGAGCTGCTTTTACTATGGCAAAACCATATTTAACTGACACATACTAGAAACCTGATAACATTACTATCACTTTAACGTGTGCCATAGCATTAGATTTCAGTGTACACTCCTGGAATATGACAGATGCCTTAATACTGTAGCTGTCAAAAATGTCCCCGTCTGTATTCTTTGCAGTGTCTCACTTTAAGTGGTTCTGATTAGCAATCTCCAGATTGCATGCTTGAATCTCCTTCAGTTCACCTTCCTTGTAGTATTTCTCTGAACCACTCCAATCCTTCTTGTCTTTGCAAGGTCTTTAACCAATAGCCTGCTTTAGTGCTCCAATTTCTAAGGCAGTGGGAGTTATCAGGAGAGGTGGACACAGCTTGTTGCCATGATATATAAATCTCAGAACATTATAAATACATTTTTTAAATTGTTTCAGTGTAAACACATGTCAGAAATTGAAATAATCTATGTATGTCATCATGTAAAGTAAAAGAAAAGCCTTATGACAACATAGGTTCATTTAAAAGAACTGTCAAAATCAACAATATGTTTTTTTTGTTTTTGTTTTTTTTTAGATATGTAAGGTTCTCTAATTTGTTTGCTTAACTTTTTTTTTTTTTAAGTTGAGAACCACTGCTTTAATGGCTTTATTCATTCATCTAAATAATGGCTGGGCAATCTGAGGCTCCCCAGCTTTTCAGGACAACAATTTCCATTTGTATAATCTTGAAAAATGTTTTAATTTTTGCCTACACTCTATATAATTGCTAGGATGTTTGTCACGATGCAGTCATGCGCAGTAGAGAATTCCAGCATTCGGGTAGTCTCTACTGCACATGATTGCATTGCGTGAGTGAGGCAGCACAAGACTGCATTGCGTGGAGCAGTGAGGTAGCAGCCTCATAACCCTTTGAGTGCCAGAAGGGTACGCAACGCATTGCAAAGCAATGCGTTGCGTACCCCTATGGCACTCAAAGGGTTAACATTACCCAGACCTTGGCCTGTGTACATGGGCTTTTACACTAGTAAACCTCATAAAGCACACGTTTATAAGACTGCATTTTTTGTACTTAAAGGAATATTTCAACATGGAAAAAACTCATGCATTTTAGAAGACTTTTTTCTGTTGAGTAAAATAGAGGTATTTCTATTGCCTGAAAATGCTTTATTCAAAAATAATTACAACTCAGTCAGACCACAAAATGCATTTTATCTTTTGCCGTCTTTGGAAAATGACTGGTTCTTGAAAATAATAGCAACAGTGCCACCATGTAGCATTGAATTTTCATATATTAAAATATTGATTTAAAAAAACTTGCAATAATTTTGACTGATGTATCTACCAGCGGTAAGAGTACACTGGTTTTTACAAGCCAGGAAAAGCAGTGCAAGATGCACACCACACATTTTTATTATTAAATGTATTTATCGATAATACAAATTACTATTTCTTTAAACCTTTGCATGCTCTGGGGGGTGGAACTAATGTGATTCTGGGTTGAATGTCATGGTTCATTTTGAACAGGTCTCCCTTGCCACTGTGATATTTGTAGCTAGTCAGAAAGCACTCTCACCTGAAGTCAAGACCGTCATTAAACAGCAACTGGAAAATGTCTCCAATGGTTGGACTGTCTACAGGATAGCCAGACAAGCATCGAGAATGGTAAGTGTTACCAACAGTACTTTTTTACACCGAAATCCCAGCTGGAGCACATGTGGACTAATTGATGGTTCAATCAGTTTAACGCTCCACCTTTGCTCATTCAGACATATCTTGAAAACATGCACCATTGTAGCTCTAGAGGATTAGGATTGGCTACTCCGTGTCTCTGCTGTTATAATGAAAGTATAATCTGTTTATTTTCTTTGGAAAGAAAATACTTTGCTGTTGCTCTGCAGTATTGTTTGGAAGGAGAACGATTACTTGTCTTTTTCATGACAGGGTAACCATGACATGGCCAGGGAGCTGTACCAGAGCCTGCTGACCCAGGTGGCCTCAGAACACTTTTACTTCTGGTTGAACAGCCTGAAAGAATTCTCCCTGGCCGAGCAGTGTCTGACCGGGCTTCAAGAGGAGGACTATAGCTCTGCTTTGTCATCTGTTGCAGATTCACTGAAATCCTACCATAAAGGGATTGCTTCACTCACGGTCAGTATATACTGTCTGGTGTATTTGTGTCAGAAGAAGAAAATAGAAATTCATGTTGATTTAATTTGGGTTTTTAACCTCTTCGCTTTTCCCCATGGTACAGTTGGTGTGCCCCAGAATTTCTTCACATTTCTTCTGTGCATAAGGCCCTTAAAGGGATAGTAATACTTCGTTTTAACTTTATTTTATTTTGTAGGCATTAAAAAAACATGAAGAATGATATAAGTCTTATCTCTCAAACCTTTATGGTTTAAGAGATATTCACAAGCAAAGTATCCCCCCCCCTGTTCAACCATATCAGAAGGGAGGTGCCCAGGTAGACTGCAGAGAGGGACAATCTTCAATTAAGATAAGGGAAAAACCTGAAAAACTTATCAAGGGGGGAAGGGCTTTCATTGTTTTCATATGAAGAAGATTGTCCCCTTCTGTTATCTGTCTGGTCTATGGACTGCATTCCACATCTGAGAAGAGATTGTTTACACTAGGTAAAAGGGGTGGGAGGGAAACTTTGCTTGTGAATATCTCTCAAATCATAAAGGTTTGAGAGATAAGACTTATATCGTTCTTCATGTTTTTTTAATGCCTACAAAATAAAGTTAAAACAAAGTATTACTATCCCTTTAAAAGTTGTGTTTCATTAGTAGTACATTTTATCAGGGGAGAGAAATAAATATCAAGGAATGCGCGGGATTAGTCTAATTTGAAATTTCTCCTCTTTAATGGCAATAGAGAGCTAAATGTGATGCTCTTGACTAGCCATAGAACAAGCATCATGCCTCTGTTTATGCTCAGAGTCTCTTACATCCTTTAGCTTGTTTGTGAAACACTCTTAGGATCTCTCCCTAAGAGTGAAGGGTAATCTAGACATGGACCCCTTGCTCTCAGTACCTAGGGAAACCAGCTGCACCTCAATGAAGAGGCTCAACAAGGCCGAAACGTACGGCTGGAGTTAGCTGGTGTTAAATCCACCATCACTCATATAAAAATGAATAACTTATCTGCTATATGGGGGATAATGTAAACCTAGAGTAAAAACCTGGTAATATTTGCAGTCCATAAAAATCTCCTTAAACCTACTTTACCACTTAACCCTTTGAGTGCCAAAGAGGTACGCAAGTGTTGCATACTCCTGTGGCACTCAAAGGGTTAAAAATCACATCTGGTAAATACCTCTTTACAGTAGATATGGATCAAAGTGCCAAAGACTCAAGCAATACATGGGGGAATGATCTCTCACGTCCATCTCAAACAGATTTCACCAAATGTCCATCATGTCTCTCCAATATCCCACCTACACATTTCAGGCTTATTCACCCTTTCTCAAGCTGCTCCTGCAAGATGACAAAGGAAATTGAGGTTATGTGAAGACTGGGACTTGCGCACGGAGAGAGTACAGAAATTATGTGGCAAACCAGCTGCACTGTTGGGGGAAAAATAAAAACTCACGTAGATTTAAATGGGGCATTTAAAAGCTCCAGTTAAATCCATCGTGAGCTGGGGAATTTGTGTCACCTATGGTTTGCTCCAGAACTTTTTCCACTTTTCTTTGTGACTCTGGCCCATAATCTTCACTAAATTTAGAATATCTAATGGGGCTTATTTATAAAGTCAAAAGTAGAGGAAATTTTGTTGCGAACCAACTGTAAAAGGAGGAAATAAATAAAAATCTATCTACTAGACAGGTCTCCTAGTAACTTACTTAATGAGGCTGACAAAAGACATGTGTCCATCAAGTTGACCAACGCCATGTCACTCCTGTTGATCCAGAGAAGGCAGGGGAAAAAAAAAACACCTCTATTGAATGGCAGTTGGATATTTCCCTGGATCTGCTGTGAAACCAATCCAGTGAGAACTTGTGCTTTGGAGATCTCTAAAATTGCTTTGCAATACTTTGGACAGCCCTCTGTCACTCAAAGGGTTGATGGTCACATTTAAAGTGACATTATCAATGATTTTATTTATTTAGTTTAATTCTGTTTGCTTCAAAACTTAATTTGTGCATATTTATTTTAATTTTTTTCTGAAGATCTGTTTTAATGAAATTATTTTTGGAAGCTTTGTAAGTTGGCTAAAATCCAGTTAGTCTACACCTCTGGGGCATCAGATCTTGTGAACTGAGCCCTGACTTCTGCATTCCAAAGTCTCCCATGTGTCTACTTGATCTGCTGAACTTCTGGTTTGAGAACCAGTAATACATGTAACATATACACACACATGTACTACTCCTTTCCTCCCAGTGGAAGCCCTCTATTCACTGCAGCCACTAACCCCTCCCCAATATATAGCCACAGCTATGAGCATTACCTCCCACTACATTACAATGGCTTAGTCACTGCCACCACAAAATGTCCCCATACCTCCCAGTCCCCACAGCATTCCACTGCCAAGGATGACAGGAGACGTAGTCAGGCAAAAGGGCCGCCGCATCTGATCTCATCTGATGTCATTATCTACACTTATACAGGACAAGTCCCGCTAATATAAGTTTAGTTTGCAATGTGTTGCACACCTCTCTGGTCTGTAAGGGGTTAAAGAGAATTAAAAACTTCCTATATGTTGCACTGACCATTTGTTTATAGTATAAATCATTTTTGAGACGTTCACTTGGTTTCTGCACTGGGCCAATGCTACACACTGTGCTATTAATGAATCTAGGCAGAGCTCACACACTGGGGGTGTTTATGATGACACAGAGAGTGGTAAATTTGGCCTTGAACATAACTAATTGGTATATTGCCACACTGCGCCAACAAAATGTGATAGGTGAATATTTGAAACTATTTACTTTACAGAAAAATGGTTAGTGCAGATTTTAGCAAACTATACTTCTCTTTGGGTGACTTGTCCTCCTTAATCAGATACAAATATGGCTGTACTCTTGTTTTGTGTTCTTTCAGGCTGCCAGCACACCCATGAATCCCCTGACCTTCCAGTGTGAATTTGTGAAGCTGCGAATAGATCTCCTTCAGGCCTTCTCTCAACTCATCTGCACCTGTAACAGTTTGAAAACCAGTCCCCCTCCAGCCATTGCCTCTACCATTGCCATGACATCAGGGAACGAACTTCAGCGATGTGGCCGCATCTCTACACAGGTAGGCTTAGCCAGGCAGCATAGCCCTTTAAGGACAGGATGGGTGTGCAATGCCTTGTTTCTCAAAGCATTGCACACCACTCTGATTCTTAACCATGTGAGTGCTAGAGAAGTATCTAATGCATTGCATGTAAAGCACTGGATACCTTTCTGGCACTCAGAGGGTTAAAGGGCCTCACAGGACAAAACTGAGTTGAATACAGTGAAATGTTAAGGGGAGAAAATATGAAATCTGAGTTGTATTACTTGCTCGTATTAAAATATTTAAAAGTAGAGCAAGCTTATGTTGCTATGGCAACAGGTCAGCGTTTTTGAGTTCAGTGTTTGCTGTCCTGGTCATGTCAGCTGTTTAAATCCCACCCAACCCTCACTGCTCAGGCTGTCACTTCAAACATCCATCTGTAGGGCTGGCTTCAGATAACCGGGGGTGAATTTTTTGAATGCCAGAGGGTTTGAAATCAGCTGAATGTGGAGGCCCCATAGAAATTAAGGTAATTGTAACAATCAAAGACTTTTTCTTGTATTTTTGTTTGTAGAACCAAAGACCTTTCCCCATCTAAACGGCATTGCCCTTTAGGTTAATTTTTATCAGTGGTGCACCTGCACAATGGTGCTTACTTTGTAGTCTTCCTTCTCTATTATTACTGCTTCCTGTCCTTCCATTCAGAAACGTAACAGGCTCCTTTTTAACTAGAGAACTCTACAGCACATTGATACCGTGTGTTTTCTCTAGCGCATTGCTACACCGTGTGTTTTCTTTAGCGCTTTGCTACACCGTGCGTTTTCTCTAATGCATTGCTACACCGTGTGTTTTCTCTAGTGCATTGCTACACTGTGTGTTTTCTCTAATGCATTGCTACATGGTGTGTTTTTCACTAACGCATTGCTACACGGTGTGTTTTCTCTAGCGCATTGCTACACGGTGTGTTTTCTCTAATGCATTGCTACATGGTGTGTTTTTCACTAACGCATTGCTACACGGTGTGTTTTCTCTAGCGCATTGCTACACGGTGTGTTTCCTCTAGAGCATTGCTACACGGTGTGTTTCCTCTAGCGCATTGCTACACGGTGTGTTTCCTCTAGCGCATTGCTACACGGTGTGTTTCCTCTAGCGCATTGCTACACGGTGTGTTTCCTCTAGCGCATTGCTACACGGTGCGTTTTCTCTTGTGCATTGCTACACGGTGTGTTTTCTCTGACTCGTTGCTACACAGTGTGTTTTTCTCTAACGCATTGGTACACGGTGTGTTTTCTCTACCTCATTGCTACAGTTTGTTTTCTCTAGTGCATTGCTACACAGTGTGTTTTCTCAACCGCATTGCTACAGTGTGTTTTCTCTAGTGCATTGCTACACAGTGTCTTTTTTTTCCAGTGTATTGATACACAGGGTGTTTTTTTCCAGTGTATTGATATACATTGTGTTTTCTCCAGTGAACTGATGTAGCGTGTTTTATCCAGCACATTGCTACACAGTATGTTCTCTCCAACACACTGATGTACAGTGTGTGTTTTCTCCAGAGCATTGCTTTGCTCCAGGCAGTACATTTGGCCTTCACAGCCCTTGTATAGCATACTGCTGGTAGTTGCTTGAGTTGGACTATTCTTTTTGTTTCCTTAAAATGCACACACAAGCCTTCATAAATGCATATATGTACTTACACACATGTAGTCTACTTATTAGAGTTCATTAGTAAGGAATTATTAGTTTCTACTCTTATTCTATGAGGCTGATTTTGGGAGAATCTAATTTAAACTCCTTTACAGTATCTGGAATCTCTTGACTGCCAGCTAACAAGATTAATAAAGATACTGACACTGATAATCTTAGTGTGGCGATTCTGGGTGAAACCAACTATACCAAATGGGACAAATTCCTCTTCATTTGAAAGACTTTGGTGGTTTTTAAACTCCTTGAATTCTTCAAAGGGTTTAAAATTCCATTTAAATCTGTAGCAAATGTGGAAATGTTTGTCTCCTATGGTACAGTTTTCTTTGCGCCAAAATTGTTCCACTTCACTGACAAACCTTTAGCAATCAAAGGGTTAACACAACCATCTAAGCATTCGTTACTGAAAGTGGTGGTGGTGATCTCAGTGTCCTGTCCTGTAAAAGATGCCTGTACTCCACATCACACAGTCATTCCATTACAGTGCAATAACATTTAATTCTGCACTTTCCCTGTATGGCAGATGAAGCAATCCATGGAAGAATTCAAAAACCTCGCTACACGCTATGGGGATTTGTACCAGTCCTCCTTCGATGCAGATTCAGCAACTTTGAGAAATATAGAGCTGTATCCTTTTAGCATTACACTTTGCCCTCTCAGAGCACAGAAGAAGACTGGTGAGATAAGAGAAGAAATGAGGAGAGTCAAATGTATAAAGAGATGAGTGCAGCAATTCTAGGACAAAATTACTGCTTATTCTGTAATCCAATTCATTTGAGAATTTCCATCTTTAGCATAAAACAGGTCAAAACCTTAATGTACCACAATTGGAAATTGCAATTGTTTGCAGACACTTTATGAACTAGACGCGTGTGCAGTGCATTGCTTGCCCCTCTGATAGTTAAAGGGTTATAGGTTATTAAAACAGGAGATGTGAAGGATGTTTTGGTGTGCCAGGTAGTCACTGCCTATTACTGTGCACTCATCCTAGGCATAATGACTTATTTTCATCTGTATAACATCTGTTTTAAAGGGATAGTAATTTTTCACAATAAAAACAGCTCTAATTAATCTTCATAGTATTTGGGCCATGGAGAGTGTTATTTCAATACTGTCAGAATTGTAGTTCAAAAGTAATTGAATGATAAAATATCCCCCTCCCACCCCTTTTACTGATGTAACACTACTCAGCTCAGAGCAGCAAGGTGGTGTCCAGATGGCTTGCAGAGAGGGACAATCTTCAATTAGTATAAGGGAAAAACCTGTCAAGGGGGGCAGGGTTTTCATTGTTCTCACAATAAGAAGATTGTCCCTTGCTGTGAGCTGTCTGGTCCCAGGACCAGATTCCGCATCTGAGGGGAGGCAACTTACACTAGGTAAAAGGGGTGGAAGGGAGATATTTTAGCATTCAATTACTCTTGAACTACAACTCGGACAATATTGAAATAACACTCTCCATGGCCCAAATACTATGAAGA
This sequence comes from Rhinophrynus dorsalis, assembly GCA_037306005.1. Taxonomy (NCBI): domain Eukaryota; kingdom Metazoa; phylum Chordata; class Amphibia; order Anura; family Rhinophrynidae; genus Rhinophrynus; species Rhinophrynus dorsalis. Next base: position 55,547,427 of record CM074720.1, read on the forward strand.
GTAATTGGAGCTGCTGTTTTTGTGAAACATTACTATCCCGTTAAATAGCTCCTGTTCAACTCCATTCCCCAGTTATTTTCTTTAACAAAGCTGTAGACATATTAATAAAACAGGTAAACAGAGTTGGGTGTGCCATGGAGGGACACAGAGGAAACAAATATTGGTTACTAAACTTCCCCTTTTCTTCTGTGTCCACTCCACAGCAGTAGAGTGGGATATACACAAGCAGTGTACCAGAAGGGAGGGAAAATTTACAAAGGTACAGAGAAAAACCATCAGCCCTCAGAAAGAAATTCCTGTGAATACAGGACAGGTATAATAAAGCAAAGGAACATACTACCATTATACTGGTACCACTGCTTCCAGAACTTTCCTCCCAAGAGTAATTGGAACTGTTTTTGTGAAACATTACTATCCCTTTAATGATCATTTGCCCAGTGCCACCACCTCTCAGTTACATCGCTGTCCCCTATTAGAGAACTCCAAAAAGAGAGGTCTGCACCAAATATGAGGGGGGGAAGAAAAAAATAAACCACGTTTTGGGGTAAAATCTATCCTTCCCTGACTAAGGGAGACATTGCCCACCAGAGGTGTTCCCCCCCCCCCCCTCTCTCCACACTAAATACATGGACAGATGAGCATTAGTTGAGGTTCAAGCAGGCAACCTTTTTTGTTGCAGTGTTTGAGTCAAACATTAAAAACTGCATATGTGTTATACCCGCAAATGTACACTTAAAGGGATAGTAATACTTTATTTTAACAAGTTTTAATTTAGTTCTTAAATAAAGCAAATGAGCTTAGTCTTCTTTCCATAACTTGTATAGTTTGCTTGTAATATTGTTCTAAAGTTCCCCCCTCCCACCCCTTTTACCCACATCAGCGCACACTTTGTAGACCGTTCTCATGAATATTTTCTTTGTATGCCATGTTATTTCAGAGACAACTATAGTTATAGATACTTTTATTGGCTAACTAAGCAGATTTAGAATGCAAGCTTTCAAGACCATAGGTCTCTTCCTCAGTCATGTTATACAGATAAATATGAAAACATATCTTATATACAAATACACGCATCGTAAATACCTCTAAAACCTCAGAGAAAGACTGCTGAGTTCTCTTATCTGATTTCCATTCTGAACAATGCAATGTGTTCTTGTATATAAGAAATGTTTTCATATTTATCTGTATAACATGCCTGAGGAAGAGACCTAAGGTTTTAAAGCTTGCATTCTAAATCTGCTTAGTTAGCCAATAAAGGTATCAACAACTATATTTGCCTCCTGTATTTCTACTGCTAACACGGTACGAACTCTCATCTGTTACATTATTTCGGCTATGCAGACGAGCCATCTAGTCCCGGGACCAGAATCTAAGTTTGTCAGCTAGAGCTCTGACGTGGGTAAAAGGGGCGGGGGGTTCTGCATAATAATATACTTTTTGTAATGTGTGTTTGTTTTTTTTTTTTCTGTGGGCAGTTGTAGACCTAGAGCTTTAGAGTCTCTGTAGTGTATTTGTCCGTATTCTTTTGTGCTAGAACAAAAGTGTTATGTGCCTTACATCAGAGATACTACCAGACAACAGCAGAGCTGCCTTCTGATTTCATATGCTATTGAAGCCTTAATTTTGGATCCAGACTCTTGTAGGTAAGGCTGCCAGTGGTTCACCTCCCACATGGAATGCAGCAGAATTACCAGATATATGTATTGTATGTATATAATGCTCTCCTCTGGTTTTTAAATAATTAATAGAATTTATTTTGTGCAGTTTCCAGGAATGCACCTTCAGTGGGTCAGTACAGGCCGACAGTGAGTACGAGAGAAGAATGGTGTCAGTCTTTAACCACGTACTGGAGGAAGTGGAGCTCCTTGGTAGGAAATATCCCCCAGTGTCTTACCTGGTAAGAAGTGCTACTAGTTCTGTTTGCAGTCAGTTTGGTAATTGGTGTTAGTGTGATATTTCAAAATTCATTGTAAAGAATCAGTTCCATTGGCTGAGCAAGAATAAAAATGCAAAAGAAATTTGCCCTTTAGCTACATAGAAGAGAAGAGTTTCACATGATTAAAATTCTCCGTCCGTGCCAGATATACCCCAGGGAGGCAGTAAGGAGGAGATATGCCCACCCTCCCTTTTGCCCAATCCTCTTCACACTGCCCTCCCTTCCTATCGACCTCTCCTCTTCACTCCATTTCGTCCAGTGGTCTTCAACCATACAACCTCCCTTTCCCTGCCACACAGTGTTCTCTTTTCTACTCACCTTTTGTCGCGTCACAATGTCCTGCCCACTCATCATGTAAAAACAAACATTTGTTAAATCTTAGCTTCTTTGTCCATGGAGTGAGACTGACCGTGATTGTGTGTGTGTGTGTGTGTGTGTGTGTGTGTGTGTGTGTGTGTGCGTGCGTGCGTGCGTGCGTGCGTGCGTGCGTGCATGCGCGCGCACGTACGTACGTACGTTTCTCTCTGTGCAACTTTGTGTATATGTGTATGTATGTATGTATGTATATATATTTTGTGTGTGATCTTCTGCGTGTGTGTGTATTTTTTACTTTGTGAGTGTTTCTCTCAGAAGAATTAACTTGTGTGTCTGTCTGCAATACCGTGCTACTATTGCTAATAAATAAAAGCCCATATTAAAGGTAACTGATCAGTTTAACATATTAAAATGAACAAAATGTATTAATAGGCAACCAAAGGTTCTGTCTCCTGCAGTCAAAAGCAGTGGAAACTCTTGGAAAAAATTCCTATCATCTTGTATAGCAGAAGAAATAAAGTAAAACACTGGAGGACACGGAGTTAATGCTCTCTTATCTCACAGTGAATTTCAGTTTTTGATGAAACGTGGCTTTTACCCCATTCCATGTTAGAGGATACCCCAGTGCATTCAAGGGGTTAAAAACCCCATTTAAATCAATTGGAATATTGAGACCTATTTTATTTCTTTCCTATGGAACAGTTGGCTTGTCCCCGGAGTTGATTTACTTATGTATTTACGAGTATACCTGTGTAAAACTTTACCTTGTCTAGGAAGTGGGTGACCTGTAGCACTCTCAACAGCTGTGGGACTTTAATAACTATCATTAGCCAGCAGAGGATGAAGGAAGTTGAAGTTCATCAACAGCTGGAAGGCCGCAGGTGGCTCACACTTGGCATAGGACAGGGATAGGCAGCTTTTGGAGACTACAATTCCCCTTCTCTCCACCTGACATTTGTGGGTTGGGGTTTATGATGGTTGCCTCCAAAAGCTGTGGATCCAAAGATTACCTACCCCTAGTTTTTGGAAATCCCCCCCACATGCATATAGACCAGCTATGTACCTTCTTTGAAGCGAGACGCTTAAAATGGTTTGGGGCTCTTTGTTTAAATAATGCTTTGAAGAGCTTTGTTGCCCCCAAGGGGTTAATGTGCATCAATTTCTTTGTGGAGAAATTGATTACAGTTGTGCCTAATAATATAGTTAATTGTTTTTCTGTGATATTTAATTCATTTAATTGTTTTGTGTATATTTTTACACATCACAAAACCATAAATGTAAATACCTGGAGACTGATTAAGTATGAAGTGAGCATTATAGGGAATTAAGACTTGGGTGTGAGATACTAATGCACTTGTTACATGAAATGGAATGCCAGGTTAATACCCAAAAGATCTACAGAAGGAGATAAATGCAGCAGATGTGTACAACATGAAACCCCCGGGGGGATAGAGGCATAATGTTAATGAAGACACTTTTTTGTAATCATATGCTCATTATACGCTGATTAACCATATGAAAATCTTTTACTCCTGTTCATTCCATTCACCTTTGGTTCATCACACTTGGGGGTGTTACCTTTCCTCCTATTGAGTCAGTAATCTGGTAAAGCAAATCAACACCAAGTTAAATAAGGCAAGAAGTAGTGAGTCTGATGTACTAGGGAAAAGTCATACAATTCTGCAGCATACACCATGAGTGTGCAACTGCAGGCCAGCTGGCCCCAGGGTGCCGCCGATCTGATATTTTTAGCTAAAAATTGTTTTTGCCTTGAACTTGTTGGCCAGTAAGCTACAGAAAGTTTGAGAATAGTTGTCTGTTTTTTTTTTTTTGTTTGTTTGTTTGTTTTTTTTTAAATATATATTGAATGCACCTGAACTACGCACCATAACGGACAAATAATCCATTTCCATTGGCTTAAATTGGAATTTTAATTCCTTTAATGCTAGAGAGGTGTTTTCTGTGCGCTGGTGACATCTCTAGCATTCAAGAGGTTAAAAACCCCATTTAAATCAAAAGGCATTTTTGGAGGTTGTATTTATTCCCTGTGCTGCACATGGTGTTTTCTTTTCAGCAGGATGGGAAACATCAGTCTTACCCACACTCCCCCAGTGAGAGCATTATTTAACCCTTTGAGTGACAAAGAGGTGTCCACTCTTTGTTTCACAAAGTATTGAACACCTGCCTGGCACTCAAAGGGCTAAAATACATGAAACCCACAGACTCTGCACCACACGCTGTACACTACACGCTGTCTACACATACGCCTTCTCGCACGCCATATGCCACCCCTCACGCACGAGCTCACACATTCGCACGCCTTGTATCCATGGGATTTCTTGTTTTACTTTGCATGGAAAGCTGTAAAAATCATATAGCTTAGTACATTTCTGGCCCTCAAGGGGTGTAATGTAGATGAGGTATCTTTACATCTTTATAAAAACTGACTAACGAGTTTTACTTTTTCAGGTGCTTTTTATCAGTGTATTAATTCTTTTGAGCTAAGTATTTGTCGTTCTCTTGCCGATTATACCCCTCTTCCTATTACAGCACACCTCGTGCCTGTGTAGTGCAGCCGTCAGCCTCCTCCGGGTTCCACTTTCGTTCCAGCGGTATTTCTTCCAGAAACTCCAGTCCACCAGTATAAAGGTAAGTAGATTGCTTCCCTTTTCTTTCCTGCCAAAACCATTCTCTATGCAGATCTGTACCACAGTTACACAAAAGAGGAATTGGAAAGTTCTATATATATGTAAATCAATACATGCTGGGCTGCATATATTACATACCCATTAAAAAGCAATTCATTCAACAATACCCCTTTTTCTGAAGATTGAAAAAGGTTCTTTTAATTAGAAGCCTCTCCAATATGGGATAAACTTGAATAACATTTCCGGAAGCTCTTCATCTGTGTAAAAGTCCTTCAATAACAGAAGCGGCATGGCTTTCTTTAAAGGGATAGTAATACTTCGTTTTAACTTTATTTTATTTTGTAGGCATTAAAAAAACATGAAGAACGATATAAGTCTTATCTCTCAAACCTTTATGGTTTATGAGATATTCACAAGCAAAGTATCCCCCTCCCGTCCCTTTTACCTAGTGTAAGCCATCTCTTCTCAGATGTGGAATCTGGTTGTCAGACCAGACAGATAACAGCAGGGGACAATCTTCTTCCTATGAGAACAATGAAAGCCCTGCCCCCTTGACAAGTTTTTCAGGTTTTTCCCTTATCTTAATTGAAGATTATCCCTCTCTGCAGTCTACCTGGGCACCTCCCTTCTGCTCTGGCTGAGCAGTGTTACATCAGTAAAAGGGGCGGGAGGGGGATACTTTGTCATTGAATTACTCTGGAACTACAACTCTGACAGAATTGAAATAACACTCTCCAAAGTCCAAATACTATGATGATTAATTAGAGCTGCTTTTATTATGAAACATTACTATCCCTTTAAAATGTTAACCTTTTGAGTGCATGTATATTTAAATTTGCAGAGGAACTGGTCTCTTTGAGACAAGAAATGTAAAAAAATACTTTCCTAAGGTGCCCAGAATCATTAGTGCTGTATGATAGTGAGGGGATATATGAAAGAGACACAGAAGCTAAATATGCACATATTGAAAGCACAAACACACACACACAGTCCATTGTTGAACCAATCCAATATCTTCGCAAATTGACCAGACACAGTACTAACAACTAATCAGTGACTGACATCAAATGTGGATAATCAGGCTCCTAGTTCTAAATTTCCATTAGTTACAAACGTAACTAACATTGCAATAGTTACACTCAAAAGCATTACGGTAAGTCCCAAGTATCAACATCCAAAAGTTAAACAATAACAAATATCCTATATAATTCGCTAAAACGTGTGTACCGACACAGTCATGTGCAGTAGAGACTGCTGCGGGGTGTTGCAGTCATGCGCAGTAGAGATTGCCTGCTCCGCGGCCGATACAGAGCTGGACTCTCCGAAGGAGCGTCCAGCTCTGTATCAGCCGCAGAGCAGGGAGTCTCTACTGCGCACGACTGCCCTGCGACCATCTGGCAGTGGCACTGTGGCCCGTGTAACGGGCTCTTCAACTAGTATAGCATAAAAGATTACAAATACAGGTCAAAACATTGAGGTAAAAACATATGCATCCTTGGAGGGAATATACATGTGTCAATAAAAACCATAAGAGGAGTGCAGTAATGTGTCTACCAATAACAGATGACTTGTGGTGAATTGGTTTGCTCCATAATTGATTCACTTCTCTTATTGAATTGCACCTTAGTGCTCTGGGCTCATCCCAAAGTTCAAATTGATTTGAATGGGGATTTTACCCCCCTCTCAATGCTAGAGAGTTCTCCAACGCGTTACTTTGCGATGTGATGGAGAACGCTGTAGTGTACAAATGGGGTTAAAAGCCCCATTTAAGCCAAAGGAAATTTTTAGATACCCCCTGTGGTGCATTTGTGTTGCTCCAGAATTACTCCACTTTTTTCCTGCATATGGTACTTCATGTATGTGCTGTGATGGATTAGTATGTATTCATGCAGCTTTATATAGTGCTATACATTTACACAGCACTTTACAGAAATGGCACATTTGTCATTAGTAGTCGCCAATAAACAAACTCAAACACCTAATTGTTTTCTAACATGTCCAGCTCGCTCTGTCACCATCTCCACGGAATCCTACGGAGCCCATTGCTGTGCAGAGTAACCAGCAGCTGGCCTTGAAGGTGGAAGGAGTGGTGCAGCATGGCTCTAAACCAGGGCTGTTCCGCCAGATCCAGTCTGTCTGCCTCAATGTCTCATCTACACTGCAGAGTAAACCAGGACAGGAGTACAAAGTAAGTCATGGGTGGTGGGTGTCTATGTCTGCCTGTGTCTGTCTGTCTGCCTGTGTGTGTCGGTGAGTCTGTCTCGGTCTGCCTGTGGGTGGGTCAGTCTGCCTTTGTGTGTCTGTCTGTCTGTGGGTGGGTCTGTCTGTCTGTCTGTGGGTCTGTCTGTCTCGGTCTGTCTGTGGGTGGTACATGCCTTGATTTTGTGTGTGTGTGTGTGTTTTTTTTTTTTTTTTTTTTTTTGTTTTTTTGCAGGCCTTGATTGATGCTTTGTGTGTTTTTCTTGTTGTTTGCAGTTCATAAAAAGTCCTGCAATATCTTTACTCCGGTTATGTTGTTAAGAAGACTTTATCAATGTGTGCAAAACTGTAATTTTCTTTACAGAATGCTCAATTTTTTGCTTTCAGTTCCCCTTTGTACTCATAGAAGCATGCACAGGCAAAAGTAGAGCAGTTCTGGGACAAGTCATCTGTACTACGGGCAGAAAATAAAAATTCCTATTAATTGTAAATGGGGCTTTTAATCCCTTAAATGCTAGAGTGGTCTCTGATAAACGTGCAATTTGTATTTGTTCCCTGTGGTGCCCCAGAATTGCCCTCATAGAGTATGTTTATCTGTCTTCCTCCCTCCAGTCTCCTCATCAGCAACTGATCACAATCCTGTAGGTCTGAAAATTGTGTAGGGAGTTAACACACGTGGTTGATGGTTTAAATCTGTTCTAAGTCAGTCAGGGTGTAGTCCTCTTTGGATGTAGTCTCAGAGACTGCATTTCAGTGAAATAAACAAGCTGCTGGCTTGCTGGAAATGTAAAGGACAATTTAAAGTGGTCTCATCACCACAATATAAACTTTGTTCATTTTAAAGAGAGTCATAAACAGTAATTTGTGCTAGTAGTGACAGGTCCACTATTATAACCTGAAAGAACTGTTAGTTTGTGACGTTGCGAATATTTCACATAACAAATGTTTTTAACACTTTGAGTGCCACAGAGGTATTATTATTGTTATTATTATTTATTTAAATAGCACCAACTAATTCTGTAGTGCTGTACAATGGGGAATAGACGTACAGAGGTGTTAAATAGTACAATCAGATGTGGAGAACAGAAGGATCAGAGGGCCCTGTTCATAAGAGCTTACAGTCTAGACCAGTGGTTCTCAACTCCTGTCCTCAGGACCCACTAACAGGCCAGGACTTAGGGATTTCTCTGCTAGTTGTGGTGATCAGAGGCTCAGTCACATTGATTAACCCTTTGTGTGCCAGAGAGGTACGCAATGCATTGCACTGCAATGCGTTGCGTAACCCTCTGGCACTCAAAGGGTTAACGTACCTGTGCTCTAACAAGAAATCATCAAATCCTACCCTGTTAGTGGGTCCTGAGGACAGGAGTTGAGAACCACTGGTCTAGAGGTATCCATTGCATTGTATGCAATGTGTTGGCCACCTCTGGCACCCAGTGTTAAACAAGACCATTTGTTTAATGCTTTGCATGCCAGAGAGGTGAACAATTGTTTTGCTATGGGTTCCACTCCTCTGCCACTCAAAGAGTTAATCCCCCCCCCAGTTATCAAGGAAACAGACCTCTTATTAAAATATGATTTGCAGTAAATGCCACATATCATGCTCCCTGATTATCAGTCAGGGAGTTGAAATGGAAAGATTTTGAACAGATACACGTCATGAACAGATCAGCCAAATTAGCAATAATTGCAGCCTGTTACATCAAACACAGCCAACAAGACACAGCAAGCGCAAACCCATACCTCACTTAAAGACAAAAATCAGCTTGAAATTGTGACCTATATCTACCATGACATTAGCCAGTTATGGACGGATGGCTGCCGTGTGGACATCTGGGATTTGAGAACCGCTGATGCTCTGACAAATGGCAGGGCAAGTTTGAACAGATGGCAGCACTCAATTCCTGCTTCAGAAAACCCATGTGAATCCTTATCTGCTATGCAAATGGCCAAGTGTTGCATGTTGTCTGGGGACATGTATTCATCATGGATGGAGAGAAGAATGGCTTGGGGACGGGGGCTGTAAAATCATAGCTTTGCATCCACAATAAAAGGCATCAAACTAAAAAGTACTGGCCTAAACTATAATAATTAATAATAAAAAACACCATTCTTTAAAACTGTTTCATACAGGCAGAGTATGAACAATGTATTGCTTCACACTGGTCACACAAGTCATTCCTTATTGTCATTCCTCTGCAATGCATTGCGTACCCCTCTGGCCATGAAAGGGTTAATGTGGACCTATTATTTCAAGACAAGTTTAAATTGTTTTTAGAGAGAATTGAAATCTCGTCATAAGTTTTACTAGCCAGGTTAAATAAATCGTTTTTGAGAGATTGGTGTTTATGGTTGGTGGTACTTTATTGTAATTTCTGGCATATTATGCTAATTTGTTTTCGTTGAGGCCAAAGTAATCCTTAACTGTGCTACTAGGAACACCACCGGCTTGTGAGTTCTCTCTAGATTAAAGGGATAGTAATACTTTGTTTTGTCTTTATTTTATTTTGTAGGCATTATAAAAAACATTAAAAATGATATAAGTCTTATCTCAAACCTTTATGGTTTGAGAGATATTCACAAACAAAGTTTCTTCTCACTGACCAAAATGGTCAAGTCTGCCATCTAGCTGTCAGGTTTAGAATCCGGTCCGAGGGCCGGCTGTGGCTCTACAGCAGAGCTGACATTGCGAGATATAAGAAGAACTACTTCATTCGAATAGTCTACAAAGTGTGCCTGGTTTGCAAGCACACTTTTTAGATCCTTCCAATGAAATAGTTATTTTTATATATTGCGATCTCGGCTGTGCTGCAGAGCCAGCGGTTGATCTGCAGACCGGATTCCAAATCTGACAGCTAGATGGCAGACTTGACCATTTTGGTCAGTGAGTGGAAACTTTGCTTGTGAATATCTCATAAACCATAAAAGTTTGAGAAATTAATCTTATATCGCTCTTTATGTTTTTTTAATGCCTACAAAATAAAATAAAGATAAAATGAAGTATTACTGTCCCTGTAAGTCACAGCGCAGTGTGTAGTAATATTGCCCAAGCACAGAAACACAGTATAAAGTGACACAACATGCAGTCATTAAATACAGGTTAAAGTCTTAAAAACTGTTTGTTACATTAATGGTTAGTACAGTGTATGGGCAGTTTTTGACTTAAACTTAGGGTGACAGGTTCACTTTAACATTAGGACTTGATTAGATGTGTGCCTTCTTTTTATTTAGCATCCCAGTGTAACAGTGCCTTTAGTATTGTTGTTTTGGATGTTGGCAGCCACAAACCTCTGTTTCATAGTCCACTTTTAATTAACACGGTCTAATGATTCTCCATAGACATAAACACTGTGATTACATTACAATTCACTTGCCGCCCCTATGCACATTGCTCTGCAAGGTCATAGAAGAAGCAGATTAAACAGTTTACTTTAATTTTGCTTGTAATTGGTGTCGGTCTTAAATCATTAACCCGAGAAGGACCAGCAGAGCGCGCAACACATTGCTTTGCAGATCCCTCTGGCTGCTAAAGAGGTCTCAAACACATTGCTTTTGAATGGGTTGATACCTTTCTGGTGTCCTAGAGGTTAAACGGTTAATGTATTATGTGAGATTAGTGCCAATTGCTCTTCTATTCAGTAAGACTTTCCTCTTAAATCTGACGGTCTATAAACAACTCTGCACTGTCACTTTGGAGATGCCAATCAAGATGACCTATGCTTATGGGATCTTATGGTCCTCTGGCAAAATAATATGAATGAATACCCCACACAGAGCATAGTAAAAGGGGCAATAACACCTCATAATATTAAATCACCACTTAATTTAATCTGGGCATAAAATCCTAACAGCACCTGTGATTCATTTCTGCATGGATTAGCTCTATAGAATTAATCTTAAATTAGTACTGGAAGATCATTCCCACAATGGCAAACAGGATTCAAGGACCCCAAACTCCTCCCTCTGGTGTTCTTAGGGAACATTGTGTTGGAAAACTTTAGGGTTCTGGAGCACTGTTGAATTCCATTGATATGAGAGGTACACACAGAATTGATTCCCAGACGCCATTAGAATTGCCTATCCTGATTTCCCTGGGGGGCCGGCAGAGGGTTTTTATGTGTTCCCTATAGATAAAGGAACTTAAAGGGATTGTAATGTTTCAAAATAAAAGCAGCTCCAATTAATCACCATAGTATTTGGGCCATGGAGAGTGTTATTTCAATACTGTCAGAGTTATAATTCAAGAGTACTTTAATGATAAAGTATCCCTTCCCGCCCCTTTTACTGATGTAACACTGCTCAGCTCAGAGCAGCAGGGTGGTGTCCAAGTGGATTGCAGAGAGGGACAATCTTCAATTAACATAAGGGAAAAACATGTCAATGGGGGCAGGGCTTTCATTGTTGTCACAGTAAGAAGATTGTCCCTTGCTGTGAGCTGTCTGGTCTCAAGACCAGATTCCATATCTGAGGGGAGGTGGATAATACTAGGTAAAAGGGTCGGGAGGGGGACACTTTATCATTCCTTTACTCTTGAACTACAAATCTGACAGTATTGAAATAACACTCTCTATGGTACAAATACTATGAAGATTAATCGGAGCTGCTGTTTTAGTGAAACATTACTATCCCTTTAATAGATGTGTCCTTTATGTTTAGATACTAGACACTAGCTTGAAGTACAGAGTTTTTCGCTGTACATTTCATTATGTGAACCAGAAATACATATGCAGTCACCAGGCTGAAAATGTACGCGTTTGATTGATATGAATGAGACTTTCATAGTATACAATTCTCTTTTCACATCATGTTGGCAGCAAAATAAAAAAAATTATAATTTTATGTAGACTTGAATGGTTCTTGCTCTGGATTTAATGGCATTATTCACCATGTAGACTTGAATGGTTCTTGCTCTGGATTTAATGGCATTAGTCACCAGTCTCCAGCTGTGATGCTTTTGAAAAAAATAATGTAAATCTGCTATTCATATATTCATAAGTCCATGGTTGAATGGCTGGTTTGTAAGTCCTAGGGCAGGGGAATAATCAGAGTTGATGCAGAGCAGACTCTGTACTGTTGGTATATATATCTGTGAGGCCTGTCTTCATTTGTGCTGCCTCACAGTGGCAAGTCTAGTTTATTGACGATGTATGAACTGATGGTTTGGACCTACATTTTACAGGATGGCATGTCTAATACAGTTACCAATTTTTTTAGGGGGGGGGGGCTTTCCCTTTCCAGCTGTTGAACTACAACTCCCATCATCTTCAGCCACAAGCCTGATTCCCAAATAAGTTGTTTTTCAAGAGTCCGTGCCTAATCGTTGTAGGGAGAGGAAATGCTTTTTTTTTTTTTTTTAATAAATGTATCCTGGGGGGGCTTATCCTAAACACTTGTATGAGATCCCACAAACCTTAGAATTACACACCTGGATTTTGGATTTAAAAAAATTAAATACGGTCTGTACCGATAGGGTACTGTATATGTCTAGATCTGGGATCTTTTCCAAAAATTTCCCAGGAACCACTGAAGTTTTATAAATGGGAATAAGTGGCTCTTAATGTGTTTAAGAGAAGGACGTACCTAGGTAGGTTTTCTTCATACAGCTGTCAGACATATATTTGAAGGATTTTGCCTTATATAAGCAGCTGCCTGCATATTCTAATATCCATTGAAGTCTGCCTTTGTTTCATAGACCCCTCACAATAGACAGTAGTGCACAGGAGATGCAGTTGAGAAACTCCAGTGTGGTACTTCAGAGTTCAAATACAAAATGAAATAGAGATAGATGTATATACATAGATATGCCTAGGTACGTCATTCTTTTAAATTCTTCTAACAGAAGGACTTACTTGGCAAGTGTCTCTTGTACAGTAGTCAGCTAGAGCTATTATTTTTCATATCTGCAGTTGTTTATATTTAATGTCTGAATTCAGATTAAAGGGATAATAATACTTAAGTATTACTAATCCCTATAGCAAAGTACTACTTAAAAAAAACATATTGCCCCCAGTGTCATCTCTCAAACCTTTATGGTTTGAGAGATGATCGATTCTAAAGTTGCCCTCTCCCTCCCCCTTCCCCGAAGTCAGCATTCTAGCTGACTGAAAGGAAGAGAGTCATACGACTTTCAGGTGGCTCTCCAGCACAGCCGGATCGCATTACTAAAAAAGAAAACTTTCACTGAAATGGTCTTCTACGTGTTCTTGGTTTGCAAGCACACGTAGAAGACTGTTTTAGTGAAAGTTTTTTCTTTTTAATTAACGCGATCGCGGCTCTGCTGCAGAGCCACCTGATGATCTCTGACCGGATTTCCCCGAGTCAGCTAGAATGCTGACTACGGGGAAGGGGGAGGGAGAGGGCAACTTTAGAAGCGTTCATCTCTCAAACCATAAAGGTTTGAGAGATGACACTGGGGCAATATGTATTTTTAAGTAGTACTTTGCTATAGGGATTAGTAATACTTAAGTATTACTATCCCTTTATGAGCTGTGTATTCATCTTACAGGTATATTTCACTTTAAATGCATTTTCACCTTTACCATACCTTTTTAAATAAATATTCCTACTTTAACTGACTTAAAAGGATAGTAATGGATGCCAAAAGGCAAATCCTATTAATGTTCATATGTTATGGTTCATGTAGTGCTGTATATCAATCGTGTCTGCCTTGTAGTTAAAAAAATAAATAAATAAATAAATAATAATAATTACATTGTTACCTCTTGTATGCACCTTCCCGCATATGTAGAATCTGTTTGCTTGACCGGACAACTCACAGGGAGGGACGATCTTCTGTTCCCTGTGGTGCAGATGGTTTCCCTCAGAAGAAATCCACTTTTCTTTTAACCCTTTAAGTGCCAGAGAGGTATCTGCGTTGGATACCTCTCTGGCACTCAAAGGGTTAAAGGTGTGCCCTAAGGACCAAATGTAGTAGAAGCAGGGATACGAGACACAAACAGTTTGTGACTGCTGTGTTCATTGGGTTTGGATAACATTTAGAACTGTGTGAATACAGAACTCATTACTAATCTCTCTATGTGTGTGTGTTTTAGGTTCCTGTAGAAGGTATAAGAAGTGACATGGAACAGAGAGTGGAGCCTCACAATGATTATTTCAGCACTCAGTTCCTGTTAAACATCGCTGTGCTTGGAACGCACCAGATTACAGTGGAATCCTCTGTTGTGGACTCTAACGGGATCCTGTGGAAGACGGGTCCAAAGACAACCATTTTTGTTAAGTCTTTGGAGGATCCTTATTCACAGCAAATGCGTTTACAGCAGCAGCAACAAGTTCAGCAGCAAGTTCAGCAACAAGTTCAGCAGCCGCTCCAGCAGCAAAGAAATGCATACTCTCGATTTTAGTGTAGGGGTCAAACAGCATGACCAGTAGCACAGCTATGGGATTTCTTGGATTTTTTTTTTTTTTTTTTTTTTTTTTTTTAATTTTAACTTTCATTGTTATATATGTATATGTAGTTAAAATAAATCTGCCTTGCAATGTCTAAGGTTGTGAAATGCAATGTGAAAACAAATACATAATTACTGTTTTATTACTGTGATGGACATTTTGTTTGTTTTCTTTTAGATTTTGAGTGCCAGAGTGGTGTCTCCCTCTCTGGAATTCAAAGAGTTAATATAAAGTTTGTTTTTAATAATGAAAAAAAAATCCTCATGAAAAAAAAGGGTTTAGGCCTTTCCTGATAACTAAAACAATTGTATATCTTGTATATCGCTGCTGAGATTTTTTTTTTTTTTTTTTTATTCTAAGCTTAATATAGCATTTTTTTTTTTTTTTTTTTTTTTTTTACTTTTTAATTAAATTGAAATTCTCTGTTCTGGTGTAGATTCTATCACTTAATATGGAGAGTGATAATATACAGTATGTCATATAAGTGAGTACACCCCTCACATTTTTGTAAATATTTTTATTTTAACTTTCATGTGACAACACTGAAGAAATGACACTCTGCTACAATGTAAAGTAGTGAGTGTACAGCCTGTATAACAGTGTAAATTTGCTGTCCCCCTCAAAATAACTCAACACACAGCCATTAATGTCTAAACCTTGGCAACAAAAGTGAGTACACCCCTAAGTGGAAATGTCCAAATTGGGCCCAATTAGCCATTTTCCCTCCCCGGTGTCATGTGACTCATTAGCGTTACAAGGTCTCAGGTGTGAATGGGGAGCAGGTATGTTAAATTTGGTGTTATCGCTCTCACACTCTCTCATACTGGTCACTGGAATTTCAACATGGCACCTTATGGCAAAGAACTCTCTGAGGATCTGAAAAAAAGAATTGTTGCTCTACATAAAGATGGCCTAGGCTATAAGAAGATTGCCAAGACCCTGAAACTGAGCTGCAGCACGGTGGGCAAGACCATACAGCGGTTTCACAGGACAGGATCCACTCAGAACAGGCCTCGCCATGGTCAATCAAAGAAGTTGAGTGCACATGCTCAGCGTCATAGCCAGAGGTTGTCTTTGGGAAATAGACATATGAGTGCTGCCAGTATTGCTGCAGAGGTTGAAGGTGTGTGTGTGTGTGTGTGTGTGTGTGTGTGTATAATATATAATGTATGTGTAAATAAATATACACTAGTTGAAAAGCCCATGTGCACGTGTTACAGTTGCACCCAGCAACCTCGGCTGGCGCCCGGATCCTCTCTTCTCAGTGGCCACGCTGCAGTCATGTGCAGTATTGACTGCCTGAATGTACCGCATCTGATACAGAGCAGGCCACTCCGAATCAGCCGCAGCGCGTTCGGGCAGTCAGTATTGCGCATGAATGCAGAGCAGGCAGTCTCTACTGCACATCACAGCGTTGTGACAAAATGTTTAGCGAATTATTATATAGGATACTACAGCGCTCAAATAATTCATTTTGGACATTAGTTTGAGTGTTGCTAACAGTTTATCTAACAAAATGTGTGTGAACCGTTATAAATTTTGAACAAAGCATCTACCAGCAGTGGAAGTATCTGTGATTTGCTGAACAGAAAAATGTTGTGATTCTTCAAAACAGAAAGGAAGACCAGCACTACCAGAGAGGCACCACCGCTGGGGGATTTTTCATTCAAAAATTATTACAGCTGAAGCATTTTTTTAACTCCTTTTTGGCAATGGGTTTTAGTCCCTATAAGCTGGACAGCCAAAGGTTGCAAAACCCTGGGAAATATACTTGAAGTATTGAGAATCCCTATTTTACTCAGGGGGATAAACCCTACAACATTTTTTTTTTTTTTTACATTTTAAGTATTACTATCCCTTTAATCACTGATGGTTTGGAAGAACTAGCTGCCTTTTCCTGTTCTGACACTGGGGCTCCCTTTACTTCTTCTGTGCAGCAGAATGGTACATTTGCAAATGTGTGTGTCTGTGTCTGTCTCCAAATGTTGCAAAGTAAAGAAAGCACTCACAGGACTTGTTGAGGTGAAGAAAGACGTTCTTCCCCTGCTCCTCTGTCTCAACCTTCATCCCTTTGTCTTCTCATTCTGAATTCTTTTTTATATCTTCCCTTCTCCCACCTTTCTTTCTTCTATAACCCATGTCTCTCACACTTCTCTCTCTGCCACTCACTCTGCATTTAGATCCCTGCTACTCTCTTCTCCATAAAAAAGACGAACAAAGATTCCTAATTCGATTCAATACACTGTAGTGTTAAACACGTTATTGCATATTTAAAGTGTATCAGTCGCACATGTGGAGAATATGACTGAATCGATGAGGAATTTCAGTGCCACTCTCCAGTCGCGCGCGCACACACACACACACAAAAAAAAAAAAAAAAAAAAGAATCTCCCTCACCCACCACGCTACACCAATTTAAAGACTAAAGAAACTGTTAATTTGTATAGATCATGTAGAAGATAAAATTGGACTCACCATGAACATTTCTCTCTCCACTCTGTGATTTGGGACAAAAACCTGAGTCTCAGGGCCAAACCCTAAGAGTTTTTGGGTATGCTTTTCCGTATTGTTAAGTTGAGATGGCTAGTCCTATATTAAATATTGTTCTCCTATAGTTTGCCTGTGTTCCAGATATGCAGCAAAGCACAATACTGTTTATCTGGCTTACAGTCAACCAATTATTGTTGAGCGACATTCAGCGTGGGGATGGTTTTGTGAATTTCCCATACAAAATACACAGGTGCTTCTGGTTTTTTTTTTTTTGCTACTTTTTACAGCACAGCATGTTCATATATAAACACATACTACCCAACATGTTCATATATAAACACATACTACCCAATTGTACTGATTTCAGAGGGACAGTTCCTCTTCGAGACCCAAATCCCTCTTTCTCACCCTGGTGTCCCTGTGTTTATGAGATCAGACTGCGTGGTGTGTGTATATAAGTGTGTCACTCTGGTGTCCCTGTGTTTAGGAGATCAGACTGTATGGTGTGTATATAAGTGTATCACTCTGGTGTCCCTGTGTTTAGGACATCAGACTGTGTGGTGTGTATAGAAGTGTATCACCCTGGTGTCCCTGTGTTTAGGAGATCAGACTGTATGGTGTGTATATAAGTGTATCACTCTGGTGTCCCTGTGTTTAGGAGATCAGACTGTGCGGTGTGTATATAAGTGTATCACCCTGGTGTCCCTGTGTGTAGGAGATCAGTCTGTGTGGGGTGTATATAAGTGTATCACCCTGGTGTCCATGTGTTTAGGAGATCAGACTGTGTGGTGTGTATATAAAGGTATCACTCTGGTGTCCTTGTGTTTAGGAGATCAGTCTGTGTGGGGTGTATATAAGTGTATCACCCTGGTGTCCATGTGTTTAGGAGATCAGTCTGTGTGGGGTGTATATAAGTGTATCACTCTGGTGTCCCTGTGCTTAGGAGATCAGACTGTGTGGTGTGTATATATGTGTATCACCCTGGTGTCCCTGTGTTTAGGAGATCACACTGTGTGGTGTGTATATAAGTGTATTACCCTGGTGTCCATGTGTTTAGGAGATCAGACTGTGTGGTGTGTATATAAGTGTATCACCCTGGTGTCCCTGTGTTTAGGAGATCAGACTGTGTGGTGTGTATATAAGTGTATCACCCTGGTTTCCCTGTGTTTAGGAGATCAGACTGTGTGGTGTGTATATAAGTGTATCACCCTGATGTCCCTGTGTTTAGGAGATCAGACTGTGTGATGTGTATAGAAGTGTATCACCCTGGTGTCCCTGTGTTTAGGAGATCATACTGTGTGATGTACATATAAGTGTATCACCCTGGTGTCCCTGTGTTTAGGAGATCAGACTGTGTGGTGTGTATAGAAGTGTATCACCCTGCTGTCCCTGTGCTTAGGAGATCAGACTGTGTGGTGTGTATAGAAGTGTATCACCCTGGTGTCCCTGTGTTTAGGAGATCAGACTGTGTGGTATGTATATAAGTAATCACATTGTCCACAGCAGTAACACATTAATATTTGTTTAAATTTCACTATCCATATTTATAAATTAGTCTGTGGAAATAAAATATTTTTGTCTTGTTCTAAATCATATATTTAGTTTTATAAAGAGGGATCAGTATGCCATTAGCCCTTTGTGTGTCAGAGGGGTACGTAACACATTTCAAAGAAATTCATTCCATGCCCTCTGGCACTCAAAGGGTTAAGTGACCTAAAAAAATCAGCAATGTTCCCATCCACTAGTCATGCCCCAGCAACACTAATGCATTGCATACCCTCTGGTCCTCTAGGGGTTAAACAGAAGGAAGTGTTTGGAGAATGAGAAGGAATAATTTGGCGACACTGCAAACCAATTTATTGGAGACCTGTAGCATTCAAATGGTTAAAATACCCATAAAGTACCCATTCTTATTTGTTCCCTTTGGTGTCATTGCATATTCTCCATTTTCTGTACACTTCCATTAAGGGTTTAGGTTCTTGGATTCAGGAACTCTTGCTAGTTCTATGTATGGTCATATCCAGGCAAAGCTATCTGCCCTCTGTTTGACTTACTTCTCTGTTCATGAACTGAGTCACAGGGCTGCAATCCTAATCATTTAGTCACACAGAGGTGACACATCAGGTCTTTGTTTTTGTGCCCTAAGAATAAATCATTCATTCAAGTGGAGTCATAAATGAAAGCTGTTTAAAGGGTAACGCCATAAAATAATAACAGATTAACTTACATATACATTGGGCTACTGCAGCTTTTATAAATATTTCCAGTCAATCAAGCAACATGGTGATTGCGACTTGGATTATATATATATATATATATATATATATATATATATATATATATATATATAAAATAACATAACATACCAGAGAGGGAAGCACTCACGTTCAAGGTAGACGCCTGGGTGCTACAACCTAGGCACAGCATGTATATCCAGTAATATAAGTAAGCACTTGCAGGACTTCAATAAAATTAGTGATAAATCAGGTTTTTATTGATACAACGTTTCGGCTGCTAAACACACAGCCTTCGTCAGGACAGTCTATATATCGAAAGTTTTCGGATTTGCCTGGGAGACTCCTGGTTTCTGAGTTATAACACTATGAGTGCCAGAGATGTATCCAACTCTCTGGCACTCAAAGGGTTAATTACACTTGTGCTATCCACTCCCATTCACCCACCTATTCCATCCTCTTCCTCCTGTTTGGGCGAAATACAAAATGATGAGTTTAAAATATAGCCTCAATCAACAGGTCAATATCTGAATGTAGCCTGAATCACAAGAGCGACATTCTGGTATTGCGTGGTTAAATGTTGAGTCTATACACACTTATACAAAATGGAGTCTGAGGAGGACAGAACATTGTTCTAGAGAAGTCTCCAATACATTGTAAAGCAACGTGCTGGACACTTCTCCAGCATCCAAGAAGTTAGAGTATCAATGTAAAACTATGGATTATTTACCTATTCCCTATGCTGCAGTTAGTTAGCCCCAGAATGACTGAAGTTCTATGTACATGCGCCCCACTGACAGATCTGAGCAAATATAGGAGCAGAAAGTACACAGCCATGGCTGGAAATAATTGATAGAGTGAGACACAAAGAGTAGAGCTAGCAGTGGACAAAGACACAGCAATTGTAGTGAAAGTCTCACTAACCATACTGAAGCCCTAGTTCATTTATAGGGGTTAGGGCTCTTTTAGTATTGCTTAACCTTTTAAGGACCAAAATATTTTTGAGAAAATACTTTTCTTAAAGAAGTTTGCACTTTATCAAGGGTAGCAAAAGTGGTCACGAATTTTCCTAATTCTTTAATAAATGAATCACACAAGAGCATACCAAGAGCATACCATCTGCATCACGTTTGTTTTCAAAATTAGCCATTTCGGTCAGTTTTTGGTCAATTTTAAGCAAAACAGACTTACGTCTCTCAATGTATAGGGCAGTATTTGCATTGCCCATTAAACAAAACGCTTTCTATAGCCACCCTCTTAAATTATTAGCATCCAGAGGGGTCTTGTTAGCGACTGATTCTTCAGTAATTTCAAATATTTTTGCCAAGGGTCCAACCATGTCTAAGAGTTTATCCTGACATATCTTTAAAGATCTATCAACTCCTTTCCTGGTGCCTTTTCCAGATTAAGCTATATATAGCACAATGTGTGGGTCAATTACTGGTGTATCACAGACTTTACCTTTACTAGGTCTAGGACATTCTGCTCTTAATTTATTTTTAATGTTAGTCTCTAAAGTTTTACAAGTCCATAAATTAATGAATTTAGCAACATGATCCATTGGTATCCATTCTGAGTATTTTGGATGTTTGATACCCTTTGGATCAAACATGGGTTGGCTCATTTCATCTTGTATGGTTTCAGAATTATAATATTTATATTTATGTGTGCCTTTTTGGTGATACATTGTTTCATTATTTAGGGGAGCATCCAAGCTCAGCACATTCATAGGTTATTGTAAGATGCATATTATGGAACAAGAGTAGAATTCATTTCTGCTGATTGGTGATATTACAGATCAAGATCGGGATCGTGTGTAGACATCATGTCCTGATTGGTGGACTAGTGGTCACATTATTTATCCCTGCAATATTTTTAATAGAAGCTATTTGTACTTGTTTTTATGTATACGTACTGAGTGGTGTTTTTTTTTCACTGTGTACATAGGTGCATGTAATTAGGTGATATTAAAACTATTTTTATATCTTGTTGACATATATTGTGTGATATTTTCATTGTGATACATTTGTGTTAGATCTGACATCCCAAATCACCAATGTAGCGCCAGACTAGTTTGTTTTCATTTAGAATTTTGTGTGCCCTTCTCTTTGTTTGTATTTCCCTTTTCCCCCCAGTTATGCTTCCACTGACTCATCTGAGGGAGTATCGGAATCATCATAAATGTTACTAGTATGGTAACGCCCTTTAGATGGTATATATTGTTTTGGGGTGAGGACTTCTGATAAAGTTTTTACCAGGGACATAGACATCTCATAAATACATGAAGAGATTGCATTAGCAACAGATGTATTTACTGTCATATCCATAAGTGCTTGAATCTGTGCTTCAGGTAACATCAAGGATGGATCATTGGGGGCATTTTAGTAATCTGAGATGGTTGGTTCTTGAGAAAAATGAAGGGGAATTCTCTTAGTTTTCATGGGGGGGAGAGGGAAGGTTCTATTTTTGTTGAAATACATCATAAAATCTTGCTTGTATAATCAATAATAAATAATATATATTTTTTAATATATTTACTATAATTATAGTATAGTTCTTTCACTTGCCTCTATATATATGTTCTAGGAATATTAAAATAAAAATATATAAAGAAATAATACAGTAATATATAATATCATAATAATAATAATATAGTAAGAAAACCTAGACTATCTTAAAGGGGTTAGTAATGTCCGATAATAATGTCATGTTATATTGTAGATATTAAAAAAATAAATTATCTGGAGCATATCCCGTCTCTCTATCATTTATAGTTTGAGAGATATAACGTTTTAAAGTCCCCATCCCCCTCCCCTTGCACTGATGTCAGCTGTATAGCTGACAGAAGGAGATCCTGGTCCCGGGACCAGTTGGTGGCTCTTCAACAGAGCCAAAATACCGTAATCTAAAAACAAATACTTAATTGGAACGGTTTACAAAGTATGCTTGCAAGCCAGGCACACTTTGTAGACCGTTCCAATAAAGTATTTCTTTTTAGATTACAAGATAAAAAGAAAAATATATGGGATTAAATGAGGCACTAAACCAGTAATAAATTCCACAAACCCAATATATGAAAAATATTGAAATTTATTAATTACCAAATATCATAATAATCACTAAAAAATATGTGTAGATAATGCTGACATGTAGGTCCACCCCTGAACCCCAAGTCTCCCCCATCCCCCACAGCCCAACACATCCCATACATAAATCTAAAACCACGATACAGAGATATAGATAAAAACAAAACAAGGGGATCCCAGTACTGGTGCCAGCTCCACTATATAAATACCTGCCTATCCTGGCTATATCTATTCAAATAGGCCTAGCAAAAAAATATATCAAAAATAGCCCTCAGTGCACTGGGAGTCCTAAAGACTCACATAGTCTAATCCAGACAGTTCAAAAAAATATTCAGATGTCATCATAATAAGCAGGTAATGAGATGGAGATGAATTCACAATCAACAGATGATAGCCAATTGATGTACACACAATTCAATGTTAGTATTTCCACATCACACTTAGTCGATGGAGATGAATAGATGGTTACGACATAAAGATGTATAGCTCTTATATATTATCCATACTACAACCGAGTCTGGCTTATCCATATAGTGTGGTAGGCTATGTATCTTAATACATGGATACTCTCACCATATCACGGTGCCCGTGATTGCTGCAGTTCCTTGTCTGTCACCAGTAGGGGGCTGCTATTGGCTGTCTGCTGATAGCCCGCCTTTCATTGCCTATTTAAACCTGGATTGGGCACCCTTTGGTTGCCCTTTCGTGTTGTTTCTGACCTTCTTGCTATCACTATGCCAGTGATAGCTGGGCCTCTGTTCCAGTGTTCCTGAGTTCCTGATCTCATATGTTCCTGAGTTCCTGATCTCTACTGTTCCAGTGTTTCCTGCATGCTGAAGTACTTCCAGTCCTGGTTTCCGGCCTAGTCTCTGGTGTTGCAGTTCCTGCTGAACTTCTTCTCTGCTGTTTCCTGACCTGACTGATCGTTGCTGGTTCCTGTCATCGCATCGCCTGTCTCCTGTATCCTGGCGACCTCCTGCCTGGTCGCGTCGGTGACATTGCTCGTTACTCCAGTGTGCGGTCACTGGTTTGCTCCACAGCCTATCATCTATACAATTCTGTGTTGGTCCCAGCGTGCGGACGCTGGTTTGCTCCTAAGCCTTGCGGCTAGGCAAACTCGCTTGTTACACCAGTGTGCGGTCATTGGTTTGCTCCAAAGCCTATCGGCTATACAATCCTGTGTTGGTCCCAGCGTGCGGACGCTGGTTTGCTCCAAAGCCTTGCGGCTAGACAAACTTGCTTGTTACACCAGTGTGCGGTCTCTGGTTTGCTCCAAAGCCTATCGGCTATACAATCCTGTGTTAGTCCCAGCGTGCGGACGTTGGTTTGCTCCAAAGCCTTGCGGCTAGACAAACTCGCTTATTACACCAGTGTGCGGTCACTGGTTTGCTCCAAAGCCTATCGGCTGTACTATCCTGTGTTGGTCCCAGCGTGCGGATGCTGGTTTGCTCCAAAGCCTTGCGGCTATACAAACTCGCTTGTTACACCAGTGTGCGGTCACTGGTTTGCTCCAAAGCCTATCAGCTATACAATTCTGTGTTGGTCCCAGCGTGCGGACGCTGGTTTGCTCCAAAGCCTTGCGGCTATACAGACTCGCTTGTTACACCAGTGTGCGGTCACTGGTTTGCTCCAAAGCCTATCAGCTATACAATTCTGTGTTGGTCCCAGCGTGCGGACGCTGGTTTGCTCCTAAGCCTTACGGCTATACAAACTCGCTTGTTACACCAGTGTGCGGTCACTGGTTTGCTCCAAAACCTATCAGCTATACAATTCTGTGTTGGTCCCAGCGTGCGGACGCTGGTTTGCTCCTAAGCCTTACGGCTATACTAACTCGCTTGTTACACCAGTGTGCGGTCACTGGTTTGCTCCTAAGCCTATCGGCTATACAATTCTGTCTTGGTCCCAGCGTGCGGACGCTGGTTTGCTCCAAAGCCTTGTGGCTATACAAACTCGCTTGTTACACCAGTGTGCGGTCACTGGTTTGCTCCAAAACCTATCAGCTATACAATTCTGTGTTGGTCCCAGCGTGCGGACGCTGGTTTGCTCCTAAGCCTTACGGCTATACTAACTCGCTTGTTACACCAGTGTGCGGTCACTGGTTTGCTCCTAAGCCTATCGGCTATACAATTCAGTGTTGGTCCCAGCGTGCGGACGCTGGTTTGCTCCAAAGTCTTGCGGCTTTACGATTCCCCTGTTAGTCTCAGTGTGTGTACACTGGGTTGCTTACGATCCCGTCAATTTGCCATTACCATCTGACTGCTGCTACTATCTCTGGGCTGCCCTGCCCGGTATTGGTAAGGCCGGTAGAACCTTTTGCCACATTCCATCTGAGGTTGCCTTACCTGGTATTGGCAGGGCCGGTAGAGCCTACATTATGAATCTATTGAGGCTGCCTTGCCCGGTAATTTGGTAAGGCCGGTAGAACCGTTATGCGATTCCATCTGCAGGTTGCCTTACCCGGTATTGGCAAGGCCGGTAGAGCCTAACATTCTATTACTTCAGACTGTCCTGTCCGGTATATTGACAGGACCGGTAGAGTCTGCCTTCTGTCTTGTTATATTCTGAATATATCTGTATGTATGTAATTGCCATCCTACGTTATAATTTTATTATTTCAATAAAATTGATTTTTACCTAAAACTTGTGTCTGAGAGTCATAATAAACCGTGACAGTACGAAAGGGCCATGACCTCAGACAGCAAAGGTGAAGGTAATGCACAGAATATCCATTGGAGGATGGATGTGCACGAGCAACGTTTGGATCAGTTGGCAGTTGCAATTCAAACGATCCTTGAACGCACGGTACTTGCTGACAAATCTAGCTCTAGCCCGGTGGTCTCGCCAAGTCAGACACCGGAGAGTGATACCAGACCCCTAGGGGGCACTGTTAAAGGGTTAACGGCTTCTGCACCCTTGCCGCTAAGATACGATGGTGACCCTAGTCTCTGCAGAGGGTTCATCAACCAACTCGAGATTTTTATGGAATTGACGGCACACGCATTTCCCAATGATCGTAGTAAGGTGGGGTTTACAATATCTTTGCTCACTGGCAGAGCTTTGGCTTGGGCTAACCCCTTGTGGGAGAATGCTAAACCTTGTACTAAAAACTTTAGAGAATCTGTGCAATCCTTTCGAAGAGTGTTTGAGCCTCCTGGTAGAACCACCTCTGCTGCCAAACGCCTTATGGAGATACATCAGGGCAGGCGTACAGTAGGCGACTACGCCATCGAATTCCGCACATTGGCAGCAGAGGTAGGTTGGAATAACGAGGCATTATTGGCAGCTTTTTCTCAAGGCCTGAATGACCACATTAAGGACGAAATATCTGATAAAGATCTACCTATTGATCTAGATGACTACATTGAATATGTTATGATAATTGACTCCAGAATACGTGAGAGATCAATTGCCAGAGATCGTAAGTTACGGTCAAAGAATAATGAGTCTAGTGGCATGTTTTGCCCACCCATCCCTCCCCTGGCATTGAAGTCTAGTGAACCTGTACGGGAGACAAGTGAACCTATGCAAATAGGCTTCACTAGACTAACCAAGGCTGAGAGACTTTATCGCAGAAGACAAGGGTTGTGTTTATACTGCGGTAAAAAAGGGCATTTGCTAAATTCCTGTCCGGTACGTCCGGGAAACGCACACACCTAGGGTACCTTGGGGGACAGGCCCTAGGTGGTGTACAATCGTCCCCAGTGTCGGGCACAATGAAACCCACCATACAGGTGGTATTATCTTGGGCACAACGCTCTGTGGAGGTTTTGGCCTTGGTTGACTCTGGTGCAGCAGGGTATTTTATGGATAATACCTTTGCTGAATTGCAAATGCTGAGTTCCACGCATTGAAAGAGAAAATCCCTTGACTATTGAAGCGATTGATGGCAGACCCTTAGAACCGCCTCAGGTTATGTTTGAAACTATGCCACTGTCTATGACTATTGGGGCACTTCACAGAGAAGAGCAGCAGTTTCAACTGATTAATTCTCCGCACCATGCGGTAATATTGGGCTTTCCGTGGTTACAGTTACATAACCCACAATTTGATTGGAAAAAGTGTGAAATTGCTGCTTGGTCCCAGTTTTGTATGGACAAGTGCGTCATCCAGCCTGTTAAGGTCCTGTGCACCTCCTCGGCTATACCGGATGTGTACCAACAGTTTGGCGATGTTTTTAGCAAAGGAGAGGCCAGTTTGCTACCTCAGCATAGACCTTATGATTGTTGCATCGAATTGCAGCCTGGGGCAGTACCTCCGAAAGGACGCACTTATCCATTATCTTGTGAGGAAAATAAGGCTATGGAGGATTACATTTCTGATGCCCTTGCTAGAGGGATCATACGAAAATCTACCTCTCCAGCTGAGGCTGGGTTCTTTTTTGTAAAAAAGAAAAATGGCGAATTAAGACCATGCATTGACTACCGGGGCTTGAATAAGCTAATGGCAAAAAACGCATACCCCATACCACTCATCACCGAGCTTTTTGACAGGCTTAAGGGCGCTTCGATTTTTACCAAATTGGACCTATGGGCCACTTACAATCTGGTGCGCATTCGAGCAGGTGATGAGTGGAAGACTGCCTTTAATACTCGAGCTGGGTACTACGAGTATCTTGTAATGCCATTTGGGCTATGTAATGCCCCCGCAGTTTTCCAGGAACTGATAAACGATGTTCTGAGAGATATGTTACAGACATGTGTTGTGGTTTATCTGGACGATATATTGATTTACTCTCAAGACATGGCACAGCACATCAAAGATGTATCCGCAGTATTGCTACGACTCCGTGAGAACAAATTATTTTGTAAACTGGAAAAATGTGACTTTCATAGAACCAGTGTGCCATTCTTGGGGTTCATAATTGGCAATGATGGCATTGCCATGGACAAGGATAAGTTGTCAGCTGTCTTACAATGGCCAAAACCCAAGGGGCTTAAAGCCATACAGCGTTTCCTGGGTTTCGCTAATTATTATAGGAGGTTTAGTAAGAACTTTTCTTCCATTGTCAAACCTTTGTCCGATCTTACTCACAAGGGTGATAATCCTTCTTGTTGGCCGGTATCTGCTGAGAATGCCTTTGAGAATTTGAAGCTGGCATTTGCTGCGGCTCCTGTGTTATCCCACCCCAATCCTCTACTTCCATTTACGTTAGAGGTGGATGCCTCAGATATTGGGGTTGGGGCAGTACTTTCGCAACGACACGAGAAAGGTGGTACTCTCAGACCTTGTAGGTTTTTCTCTAAGAAGTTGAATGTCACTCAAGGCCACTATGAGATAGGTGACAAAGAATTATTGGCCATTATCCTCGCTCTTAAGGAGTGGCGTCATTTGCTTGAAGGTACCAAGACTCCCGTATTAATCCTAACAGATCATAAAAATCTGACTTATCTCTCGGAGGCCAAGAGATTGTCCTCCCGTCAGGCCAGGTGGGCACTGTTCCTGTCTCGATTTAATTTCATTGTATCATACTTACCGGGGTCAAATAATATCAGGGCGGATGCACTGTCAAGACAATTTGAGGCCGACAGTGACAGAGTGGAAGCACCAGCACCCATCATCCAACCTGATAGAATACTGGCTACTATACGCACGAGTATCACTTCTCCTTTAGGGGAGGAGATCCTGGCCTCTCAGGGGTCCGCTCCCCATGAAACTCCAGTGGGCAAATGTTTTGTCGATGAACCATTTCGTACTAGGCTGCTTGAAACCTACCATTCCTCTAAGGCTGCGGGACATATTGGTAGAGACCAGTTATTTTGGTGGCCTTCCATGAGAAACGATTGTGCCGAATTTACGAATGCCTGTGCCACCTGTGTCCGCGCTAAGACCACGAGACATCTCCCTGTGGGCTTGCTTCAACTGGTGCCTAATGGCGAACGCCCCTGGTCTCATGTTTCCATTGATTTTATGGGAGAGTTGCCTATGTCCAAGGGGTACTCCTTTATATTCATGGTGGTGGACAGGTTTTCTAAAATGGCTCATTTCGTGCCCCTCCGTGGTCTTCCTTCAGCGAAGGAATTGGCAATGGTGTTCGCCAGAGAAGTATTCCGGTTGCATGGAGTGCCTAGGGTACTGGTGTCTGACAGGGGGAGCCAGTTTGTGTCTAGATTTTGGAGGGCATTTTGCCAACAGATGGGCATACAGCTGTCCTTCTCCTCTGCCTACCATCCCCAGACCAATGGAGCCGCTGAACGAACTAATCAGGGCTTGGAACAATTTCTCCGTTGTTTCGTTACTGACCATCATGATAATTGGTCCAACTTGTTGCCTTGGGCAGAGTTCGCCAGGAACTGTGCGGTCAATTCTTCATCTGGGAGCTCTCCGTTTCTGATTAATTATGGGTTCCAGCCCTGTTTGCTTCCAGACTCATTTCAGACGCAACAGATTCCAGTTCTGGATGAGCATATCGAGCAACTCCGTTCCACATGGGCACAAGTTCAGAGGGCACTTGGTCAGTCATTTCAACGTCATCAGCGCCATGCTAATCGCAGAAGGCTTCCAGCGGTTTCCTTTCAGGTTGGGGATAGAGTATGGCTTTCCTCCAGAAATCTCAAGCTGCAGGTTCCATCTAATAAGTTGGCTCCCCGGTTTATTGGTCCATACAGAGTTATTCGCAAAATTAACCCTGTCTCCTATGCACTAGACCTACCTGCATCCATGCGTATCCATAATGTGTTCCATGTGTCCCTTCTTAAGCCTCTGGTTTGCAATCGCTATACTACCACACCTGTGGTGCCAGGACCTGTTGAGGTTGAGGGCCAGGAGGAGTACGAGGTTCAGAGCATTATTGATTCCCGTAGGCTTAGAGGAAGGGTACAGTACCTGGTACATTGGAAAGGGTATGGTCCTGAGGATCGATCATGGGTAGATAGTACGGACCTTCATGCACCTAGGCTAACTAGGGCCTTTCATGCCAATTACCCACGGAAACCTAGACCCTATTCTAGGAGAGGGGGTCTTTGAAGGGGGGGTACTATCACGGTGCCCGTGATTGCTGCAGTTCCTTGTCTGTCACCAGTAGGGGGCTGCTATTGGCTGTCTGCTGATAGCCCGCCTTTCATTGCCTATTTAAACCTGGATTGGGCACCCTTTGGGTGCCCTTTCGTGTTGTTTCTGACCTTCTTGCTATCACTATGCCAGTGATAGCTGGGCCTCTGTTCCAGTGTTCCTGAGTTCCTGATCTCATATGTTCCTGAGTTCCTGATCTCTACTGTTCCAGTGTTTCCTGCATGCTGAAGTACTTCCAGTCCTGGTTCCGGCCTAGTCTCTGGTGTTGCAGTTCCTGCTGAACTTCTTCTCTGCTGTTTCCTGACCTGACTGATCGTTGCTGGTTCCTGTCATCGCATCGCCTGTCTCCTGTATCCTGGCGACCTCCTGCCTGGTCGCGTCGGTGACATTGCTCGTTACTCCAGTGTGCGGTCACTGGTTTGCTCCACAGCCTATCGGCTATACAATTCTGTGTTGGTCCCAGCGTGCGGACGCTGGATTGCTCCTAAGCCTTGCGGCTAGGCAAACTCGCTTGTTACACCAGTGTGCGGTCACTGGTTTGCTCCAAAGCCTATCGGCTATACAATCCTGTGTTGGTCCCAGCGTGCGGACGCTGGTTTGCTCCAAAGCCTTGCGGCTAGACAAACTTGCTTGTTACACCAGTGTGCGGTCACTGGTTTGCTCCAAAGCCTATCGGCTATACAATCCTGTGTTAGTCCCAGCGTGCGGACGTTGGTTTGCTCCAAAGCCTTGCGGCTAGACAAACTCGCTTATTACACCAGTGTGCGGTCACTGGTTTGCTCCAAAGCCTATCGGCTGTACTATCCTGTGTTGGTCCCAGCGTGTGGACGCTGGTTTGCTCCAAAGCCTTGCGGCTATACAGACTCGCTTGTTACACCAGTGTGCGGTCACTGGTTTGCTCCAAAGCCTATCAGCTATACAATTCTGTGTTGGTCCCAGCATGCGGACGCTGGTTTGCTCCAAAGCCTTGCGGCTATACAAACTCGCTTGTTACACCAGTGTGCGGTCACTGGTTTGCTCCAAAACCTATCGGCTATACAATCCTGTGTTAGTCCCAGCGTGCGGATGCTGGTTTGCTCCTAAGCCTTACGGCTATACTAACTCGCTTGTTACACCAGTGTGCGGTCACTGGTTTGCTCCTAAGCCTATCGGCTATACAATTCAGTGTTGGTCCCAGCGTGCGGACGCTGGTTTGCTCCAAAGTCTTGCGGCTTTACGATTCCCCTGTTAGTCTCAGTGTGTGTACACTGGGTTGCTTACGATCCCGTCAATTTGCCATTACCATCTGACTGCTGCTACTATCTCTGGGCTGCCCTGCCCAGTATTGGTAAGGCCGGTAGAGCCTTTTGCCAAATTCCATCTGAGGTTGCCTTACCTGGTATTGGCAGGGCCGGTAGAGCCTACATTATGAATCTATTGAGGCTGCCTTGCCCGGTAATTTGGTAAGGCCGGTAGAACCGTTATGCGATTCCATCTGCAGGTTGCCTTACCCGGTATTGGCAAGGCCGGTAGAGCCTAACATTCTATTACTTCAGACTGTCCTGTCCGGTATATTGACAGGACCGGTAGAGTCTGCCTTCTGTCTTGTTATATTCTGAATATATCTGTATGTATGTAATTGCCATCCTATGTTATCATTTTATTATTTCAATAAAATTGATTTTTACCTAAAACTTGTGTCTGAGAGTCATAATAAACCGTGACACACCAGTCTTCACCCCGATACTGGGTGTGTGTCTTCCCGCCTCCATACAACTCCGCAATCGCCACTCACAGGTTGCTACAATCCTCAATATGTCCATTCTAATATTGCCATCTCACACCTCCAAATCAACATATACAGTGGAGCCGTGTCATCTCAGGATCCTCTTAATTCGTCTCCCATAAAGTCAGTGTGTTTCGCCCATCTTGCCATGGGCTTCATCAAGACAAACTATATCCTGTCCAAGCATTTATAGTTTGAGAGATATAACGTTTTAAAGTCCCCATCCCCCTCCCCTTGCACTGATGTCAGCTGTATAGCTAACAGAAGGAGATCCTGGTCCCGGGACCAGTTGGTGGCTCTTCAACAGAGGGAGGGAGGGAAGAACTTTAAAACTTTTTATCTCTCAAACTATAAATATCTGAGAGACGGGACTTGCTTCAGATAATTTATTTTTTTTATATCTATAATATAACATGACATTATAATATGACATTACTAACCCTTTAAATTAACTAAAGGAACCTGAGCTAAGGTAAAAAAAAATCACAAAATTAGACAAATTCCTGTAAACAAAGCATCAGAGTATGGGAGATATAACTAGTGATGTATTTTCTTCACAATTAAACCATTGATATTGGCAGCGTTACTCTGTGCATGCCTCTCTTTCTCCCTATACAAATATAGCCCGCCTTGTCATCTAATGAATGTGAATGAAACTAATGGTATGTATATTACCACTACGTCCTATGGTCCGACATTAACCAAGCTTCCACAGAAGAGAGAGAAACTTCTGGAATTTTTTCACGCTTCCTATTGGTTCCTGTGGGTTGGCATGATTGAAGCTCTGATTGGACAATGGTCCTGTCACGGTAACTCAGACAAATAAAGACTCTGACAGGTACATTTAGGATCAACACCACTTTATAGAAATATATAATACAAATAATAGTGATAAAGCACTTCCCCAACCTTTCCCGGGGTCAGGTGTGGAGACTAGATTTGTGCTCAGCACAAGGACCGGTCCTGTTCGACTCGGACGAAATTCGGCAATAGTCCAAGTTATTCGGCCAAATTTTTTAAAAAAAAAGTTAAATATTCAATAAAAACTAAAATTAAACAAGTAAAAATAGCAAAAATTTTAAAATTGCTTGTGTCCTTATGTGGTTAATAGCTGCACTTTTTTACCAGATCTATTTTTAGCAGCATGTAGCAACATTGTAATAGTTTCAGGTGGGAAAGAGCCGCCGAATTTCCGAAATTTACACCAAAATTTCAGACTAGGTCAGTTTCGGATTCTGATTTTTTTTTTGTGGGTGGACCTTGGCTTTCAGAAGGTCCGAATGATGCCGAATACGCCTTATTCGTCCGAATTCTGAAATTAGCTGAACCAAAACGCACAAGTCTAGTGGAGACAGTGCTACAATCCACTACCCAGGAGCTGACACTGAACTTAGCCTGAAATACTAGAACCAGGAGCTAGGAAGAGAACCTAGTCTAAGGTTCTGGGAGCCACCTGAGATGGAGCAAGGTGGCAAGCGGCCAATCTCTACCCTAGAATGCTAGGATGAACAGAGACACAATACCCTAGAACGCTAGGGTCCACAGCAATCTGATATAACACCCTAGGACACTAGGGTCCAAGCAGGATACCGGTAAAACCAGAGCGCGCTACAGGGCCTATGGGTAGAGACAAACCCAGAGTAGTATGGTGGCAGAGACCAAGCTCAGAGACCTACACGGAAAGCGAGCCAGGCCCAAGGTACAAGACAAGCTGAGTCAGACAAAGCCAAGGTCATACACATATCAGGTAGTCATACGGAGCCACAGTACTTAGCACGGAGCGGGTAGTCAGCCAGGCCAGGGGTCATACAAGGATCAGGTAGTCAGACAGAGCCAGGGATCGAGCACTGATCGGGTAATCAGACAAGGCCAGAGGTTCAGGCACAAATCGGGTAGTCAGACGGATCCAAGGGTTGTACACGAATCGGAATCAGCAGCCAAGAACGGATCACAATGAAAAGCGGAATACAAGTAATGCTCAGATACACCACGAAAGGACACTGAAGCTAGGTCTGAATGCCGCATATAAGGACTACCGGAGAGGTAGGACATGAACCAGCCAATTAAGCTTAGACTACAAAATAGCGAACACGCTGTAGTGATGCATGTATGCAAACAGGAAGTCCATATCCAGGTTGCGACCAGGCACTCTGCTGCAGAGGCACAAGCGGGGAAAGGCAGGTATGGCACGGTTGATGGATCAAGGGCACCATGATAGGTCCTTTTTATTCAGCCCTGCCTTTCATTCAGTGACCCTATTTTTTGGTACCTTGTTTTGGATTTGCTTACCTGGTTTGACCCTGGCTCGGCTGACACTTCTTTATGGTTCCGATTTTGTTGTCCTAATTTCTGTTGCAGTGTTTGTGTTTCTTATTGGTTCTACCAGCTGAGGCTCTTACCGTCGCTTGTTACCTGCTCCTTAGCTTATGCCACTGCACAGCTCCAAGTGGCTGGTGCACCACCTTTGATGCAATCCATTACTGTGCCAATTGAGTGTCCTTAGTGCCGACTTATTGGGAGTGGCATGTGCTCCACCAAGCTTGGCCTCCATGCAGCTGGTACGCCACCTTATTTACGGTACTTTGGGGCCTATGGAGTGCAGCTATTCTCTCCACTGGTAACATACCGTGTAGGTTCCAACCTATTGTACCTTTAACCTATTGTTGTGGCTCTCAGCACTGCTGGTTATTTATTTAGCAGTGGTACCAACTCTAGTGTTCTAGTTGTCCTTAACTTTGTGGTGGTTCATATCGCTGCTTGACGTACACTATTGTGAGAATTACTTTCTTCTGGACACAGACCTTCTTAACCATATTCTGCACAGGGTCCCTCCTTACTCAGGGACATATTCGAGTCACTTCTGTCTCTGTCCTGGTCAGGGCCCCGGCTCAACTGGAGTTGGACATCTGGCTTCACAGCCAGCACCTTTATCTGGCTTCAGCCTCAGCAATGAAGCGTTGCTCCCAAGCGCCAACCTCTAGCAACCATTTCCCTGACTTTCTGAGCTGGATTTACATCCCAGGTGCCTGTAGGCAGGCCATTCTAAGCACCCTTAGCTCCACCCTCACTCCTCACCTGACCCCACCCCCAATCCCATCCAGTGTGTGCTATAGCATTAATCTATTTTCCTCTTGTCTAGCTAGTTTTAGCTGTTAATGTTGCACTATGAAGTAGCAAAATACTGTATAGTGATTGTGTTCTGACTGTCTCATAACACTCTGAATCCCAAAGGTGTATGCATTGAAAGGGTTAAAATAATTCCTATATGGTAAGTCTTATATTGTAACGAAATATATTTTCTACCTCCCCTACTGTAATGTTTATTTTGGTATTCTTATTTACAGATTCACTTGCTAGTCATGATATTTGTTTAACATGTGATTTTTATTCCACTTGATAAACTTTACATTTGTTCTTGCTCAGTGGATATCAGAGATTTAAAAACATTAAGTGACTGCCTGAGAAGCAAATGATTACAAAAGGCATTTCCAAAAGTGATAGACGCTGATTGTGCCTGTCACTCAGAATTGATCGAAGGGTAAAGGAACAGTAAACCCTGTTTAACACTTTAAATACCAGAGGGGTGCAACACATTGCAACGCAATGCATTTCACACCCCATTGGTCCTTAAATAGTTAAAAAAGTGCTCAGTCTGAAGAGTATGACCATTAGTATTAGAGATCTGAGCTGGGAGGAAGATTGCCACTATCCAGACACTGTAAACCTGGTCAATGATCAAACTGAAAGAGATGAGCACCTTCACCTGACCCTTCAGAATTTGTTGAGGGATTGGTTTAGTGTAGGTTTGTCAGATTAATCCCTTTTAAACGAGACATACATGCTGCAGAGCTGTAGTGAATATTAATGGGCTGCAGTGGTTCCATTGTTTCCATGCATTTTTCATGTGCCCCTTTCTAAACGGAACCCTAAAATCAAAAATGAAATCGGTTTCTATCAATGTTAAATGTAATGGATTTACTTCTAGCCTATGTAAATTAGTATGTTACATTCCCAACCCTGCTTTGTAATGAGTGTGTAAATTGTCCTGTTCATTAAATGCATGTGTAAAACTGTCCTGTTCATTAAATGCATGTGTAAAGTGTGTAAAATTGTCCTGTTCATTAAATGTGTGTGTAATGCATGTGTAAAATTGTCCTGTTCATTAAATGTGTGGGTAATGAGGTGTAAAATTGTCCTGTTCATTAAATGCGTGGGTAATGAATGGATAATATTGTCCTGTTCATTAAATATGCAGGTAATGAGGTGTAAAACTGTCCTGTTCATTAATTGCACAGGTAATAAGTGTATAAAATTGGCTTGTTCATTAAATGTGTGAGTAATGCATGTGTAAAATTGTCCTGTTCATTAAATGCGCGTGTAACGCATGCGTAAAATTGTCCTGTTCATTAAATGCGTGTGTAATGCATATGTAAAACTGTCCTGTTCATTAATTGCACAGGTAATGAGTATGTAAAAGTGTCCTGTTCATTAAATGTGAGTAATGCATGTGTAAAACTGTCTTGTTCATTAAATGCGTGTGTAATGCAAATGTAAAACTGTCCTGTTCATTAATTGCACAGGTAATGAGTATGTAAAAGTTTCCTGTTCATTAAATGTGTGAGTAATGCATATGTAAAACTGTCCTGTTCAATGCGTGTGTAATGAGTATGTAAAATTGTCCTGTTCATTAAATGCGTGTGCAATGCATGTATAAAACTGTCCTGATCATTAAATGCGTGTGTAATGCATGTGTAAAATTGTCCTGTTCATTAAATGTGCGGGTAATGAGGTGTAAAATTGTCCTGTTCATTAAATGTGTATGTAATGCATGTGTAAAACTGTCCTGTTCATTAAATGCGTGTGTAACGAGTGTGTAAAATTGTCCTATTCATTAAATGTGTGAGTAATGCATGTGTAAAATTGTCCTGTTCATTAAATGCTTGGTTAATGAGGTGTAAAATTGTCCCGTTCATTAAATGCGCGGGTAATGAGGTGTAAAACTGTCCTATTGATTAAATACGCGGGTAATGAGGTGTAAAACTGTCCTGTTCATTTAATGCGTGTGTAATGCATGTATAACATTGTCCTTTTCAATAAATGTGTGTGTAATGCCTGTGTAAAACTGTCCTGTTCATTAAATGCGTATGTAATGCCTGTTTAAAATTGTCCTTTTCATTAACTGTGTCTGTAATGCATGTGTAAAATTGTCCTATTTATTAAATGCATGTGTAATGCATGTGTAAAATTGTCTTGTTTTTAATATTGTGTAATAATTTAATGATGCACACTGTTAAAAAAATTGAAATTGGATCCATTACGTGGTCAGATCACTCCCCCGTGGTCACTGATTATGAGGACATACATGATAAAAGAAATAGAGGGTGGAGATTAGACACTCAGTTATTGAACAAAGCGGAGAATTTAGAAAGAATTAGAGAGATAACAAATTGATACTTTGAGGAGAATGGGAAAGGGGAGGTCTCTCTAGCAGGATTATGGTGTACGTATAAGTGTGTGGTCCGTGGGCATTTGATAAAAATAGCAGTCAGTGAAAGGAAGAAAGCTAATTGGCTAATCTGAAGAAAAGTAATAAGGCCAGCCCAGTAATGGAGAAGGCAAAGAAAATAGAAGAGATAGAGGGGCAAATTAATGAACAATTAATGAAGAATGTAGCAAGGGCACTGGAACGATTTAAGATACGATGTTATCATGGGGGTACTAGACCAGACTCTCTTATGACCAATAGGTTAAAATATGAAAGTAAGGGAAGGATTATAGCAAATATTAGAGATGGGAATAAATTGATATTGAATCCAGATAAGATTGGAGAGGAATTTGAACATTACTATGAGAGCTTACATAATTTACCAAAAGGGGCACAGATAGTAGTTTAAGAGAGTATTTTGATAAGATGAATCTCCCTAGAATTAGTGGAATTCAGTTAGAAGAGCTAAATAAAACAATATCAGAGTTAGAGGTAGTGAAGGTAATAGATCGATTAAAGGCTAAAACGGCTCCAGGACCAGATGGGTTCCCCAATGTATATTATAAATTGTTAAGAGATGAGTTAAAAACTGAAATGGCTTCATTATTTAATTCTCTGGAAGTTACGGGCAAATGCCCCAATGAACTGCTTGGCTCTAATGTGGTACCAATTCTGAAAGTAAATAACGATTCAGAACTAATTAAAAACTATAGACCCATCTCTCTAATAAATACAGATGTAAAAATCTTTGCATAAATTCTAGCGGATCGGCTTAAATATGTGATAGCAAAGTTGGTGGAACTGGACCAGGTAGGCTTTATTCCGGGAAGGTCCCCCGTGAACCATCTGAGAAGAACTATTGATGTTATAGATGCTGTGGAGAAGGCTGGAACCCCACTCGTACTCCTGTCATTGGATGCTGAAAAAAGCATTTGATAAGGTTGAGTGGGGTTTCATGTTTGGCCTATTACAGTAATATGGATTAGGGGGGCCATTTTTTAAATTCTTTACAGGCCCTGTATGATAAACCAAAGGCCAGAGTAATGGGAAGAGGGTTCTTCTCTAAGTGGTTCACGGTGGGAAATGGAACTTGACAGGGGTGCCCGTTGTCCCCACTGCTGTATGTTTTAGTATTGGAGCCATTAGCGATTGCAATAAGGGAGGACAAGAATATAAGGGAATTCTGTATGCAAAGTGGACAGGCGAAATTAAATCTTTATGCCAACAATATCCTGTTAACATTGGAAAGGCCCGGGAAATCTATACAAGCATTGTTTAAGGTGCTGCATGAGTATTCAAAGGTCTCAGGATATAAGATCAACATTGACAAGTCAGAATTCCTGGCTATGAATGTGGATGCACAGTCATTGGATTGTCTAACAAAGGTTTGGGGTTAGTAAATAGGCAAGATCATCTTAAATACTTGGGGGTTAATATTACCCATCTGTAAAAAAAAAAAATGGTAGAAGCCAATGTTTTACCACTATTGAGATCTACAAATAAACTTTTAAAGTCATGGAAGAGGCTAGGCTTCTCATGGGCAGGCAGGATCAATATTGTGAACCACTATGTCCTGCTGAAATGACTGTATGTATGGAGGATGATTCCGCTGGAAGTTCCACAATCATGAATAAGTGTCTTGACTAAGCCTAGCACAGAAGCCCGGAAGTAGGAAAAAGATGCTCCTCCAGCAAAGGTGATTGGGGCTAGAGGCTAGAGAGCGTCGCTAGGGGGCGACGCTAGAGTACGTAGGCCAACCGTAGGGGGGTGTGCTGCGGCCTAAGCCGTCTAAAGGTGCTAGCCGCAAGGCTAAATAGCCCCCTTCAGTTGAGACTCCGGGGACTCAGGATACCCCACTATGGTTGGACTATACCCCAATCACCTCAGGGAGAAACTGACTCCAAGAAGATGAATAAGTAGGGCACAAGCAGGACTAGTCTCAGGATACAGGACTGACTAGAGCAGGACAGTAAAGGACACTGGATTGACCAGAACAGGACAGCAACAGGACACAGGACTGACCAGAGCAGGATACAGGATACAGGACTGACCAGAGCAGGATACACAGGATACAGGACTGACCAGAGCAGGATACAGGACTGACCAGAGCAGGATACACAGAACACAGGACTGACCAGAGCAGAATACACAGGATACAGGACTGACCAGAGCAGGATACACAGGATACAGGACTGACCAGAGCAGGATACACAGGATACAGGACTGACCAAAGCAGGATACACAGGATACAGGACTGACCAGAGCAGGATACACAGGATACAGGACTGACCAGAACAGGATACACAGGATACAGGACTCACCAGAGCAGGATACACGGGATACAGGACTGACCAAAGCAGGATACAGGATACGGGACTGACCAGAGCAGGATACAGGATACGGGACTGACCAGAGCAGGACTACACTGGATGCAGGACTGACCAGAGCAGGACTACACTGGATGCAGGACTGACCAGAGGGGAATAGGAACTGAGAGTGGACTGACCAGAGCAGGACACTGGAGACAGGACACTTGGCAGCAGAAGGTGAACGAGGCACAGCAAGACCTGTTCACCGGAATGGACGCTTAGACAACGCGTCCGTTGCAGGAAGAGGGCGCCTAAAATAGTGAAGCCCAAACGGCTTCACGTGGAGGACTGCGCATGCGCGAGTCCAACCTGGAAGCCGAAGCTAACAGGAGCAACGGAAGAGAGGACACCGCGAGGAGTCGGCACGGCGGTGACAATAAGTTTGCTACATACAGCCTTTCAGACTTTTATATGGGAAGGAAAGAGACCTAGACTGAATATGAGATTATTGGCAAGAAAAAGAAAGGAAGGAGGGTTAGGAGTAATGGAGATTCAGAGAAGTCGGATGTTTCATGTTTTAATGACTCACAGCCCATCAATAGATCAAGAAAGGTGGTATAGACTAGAGAAAGAGCAGACAGGGATGGATAGCGTGATATCTGGGTTTTGGTTAAACGGTTTTAAAAAAAAAGGAGGTAGAAGGAAAGAAAATTCCAACAGTGTTGAAATTAAATAAAAATTGGATTACAATATTAACGCGGCTAGAGGTGAGAAATAAAATTATCCCTGCCCTGCAGCTGAATATAATGAGTGATCACGTGGATGATCTGAATACTCAATATTAGTGGAGAGCAGGGATTACTAAAATGGATAAGTTATATATAGGAAATAAAATTAAACCCTTCTCTCAGTTGAAAAATGAATATCAATTGAGGAGACAAGATATATTTACATACTTAAGAATTAAGGGGTGTATGAATTCATATATGAAACTAGGAGGGAGAGCGGTGATAAGGAGGTTTAACCAATTATTTGAGTTAAAGGATTGTTCCAATCTACTCTCCAATTGTGCAAAATGTGATTATTACGTAAGACATCAAGACTCCGGTATTAAAAAAATGGGAGAAAGATCGAGGGAAAATAATAGAGGAGAAGGATGAGTTAAGGCTTCAAGTAAAATGGTAAATAAGTTGCATTGTTTAAATCTATTAGATACCCAATTCAAATTAGTGAGTAGATGGTACTTGGTGCCAGATAAACTTCATAGAATCTGTCCGGAAGCCTCAGACATATGCTGGAGGTGTGAATTGGACAAAGGAAGTTACACGCATATGTGGTAGACTTGCGGACCGGTTTTAGAGTACTGGTGTAGGGTGTCGCTTTTGATCTATAGGCTCACTGGAATAGGGCTAGAGCTTGACCCGATAAAGATATTGATGAATTTGAAGTGGACAAATATGAGTATTGATAACGAGATAATTATTATGCATATAATGGCGGCAGCAAAGATGTGTGTGGCTAGGAAGTGGAAATCCCGAATTTTGCCAGATATAACTGAGGTGGTGGAACAAGTTAAATGGCAAATACAGATGGGGATATGGGACAAAGGGGATATGTCGAAAAAGAAGTTGGGAAAGTTGGTTGAGGAGAATTAATCCCAGTTTTCTGAGCGATTTGGACGATGCCTAGTGAATTATTTTTATTCTTTTGAAGGTGGTTCAGATTTGCCCTCTGGTGAAGGGATGGGGTATGCTTAGGAGTAATTTTGTAATATTTTGTGATATTATCATGAATGGTTTTGTATGGATGT
The DNA here is from genome assembly GCA_037306005.1 of Rhinophrynus dorsalis. Classification (NCBI taxonomy): domain Eukaryota; kingdom Metazoa; phylum Chordata; class Amphibia; order Anura; family Rhinophrynidae; genus Rhinophrynus; species Rhinophrynus dorsalis. Next base: position 55,588,119 of record CM074720.1, read on the forward strand.
TTTTGGCTAGCTGTTATATACTGATTAAAATAAAAAATTAAAAAAAAAATTGTCCTGTTCATTAAATGCGCTGGTAATGCGTGTGTATTTATTTTAATAGTGTTTACTATTCCTATTAAGGGAAAGTAAAACCCTTTATTTTGATTTTATACATTCTGCAAGTGTATAATATCCCTGCAGCATTGAGTGATCTGTGTGTGCTACATGCTGTCTGTTTTACATTGTATCTTTTCTGCAATGCATTCACAGTCCCTGACAGAAAGCTCTCTGGAGACAGAAATCCAGGGAGCTCAGTGTCAGTGTCAGTGTTATAAACATGTGAAGCTGAGAAAACAAATAATACAAAACTATCTGCAATAATTTGACTTTAAGTGTTATACACTTGCAGAACATGTAAAATCAAATAATGGGTTATTAATCTCTTTAATTTGTGAGACAAGAGACCTGCTGGCTAGGGACAGGTCGCTGTGACCTGCTGCCCACTCACATGGACTTCCAGTTCAACACAGGCTTAACCCTTTGAGCACCAGAGAGGCATCCAACACGTTGTGTTGCAAAGCTTTAGATAACTCTCTGGCACTCAAATCGCCATCAGACTTCTGTTTACTTCTGTTGTCAGGAAAGACCAGCCTTCCTTTTTCCAAAAGTGGACAACCAGTGGTTTTCCAGCTGTTACTGGGCTAGGATTTCCATCATCTCCAGCCGGCCGCCAGCCAGCTGAGAATGACGAGTATTGAAGTTCAAAAACAGGTAGAGAGCCACTGTTTGCTCAGAGCTGCTGGTTTCCCAACTCTAGGGTAATATAGAGCACAGGATATCAGCTGGTAACAGTGTTCAGCTGCACCAGAGGTGAGCAACCAGTGGCCCTTCAGCTGTGGCAGACTATAACTTCCATCATCCCCAGCAAGCATTTGGGGATGATGGGAATTGTTGCTCTCCACATCTGGATAGCCTCAGGATGCCCAGCCCTGAGCTACACAATATACTGGAGTCCTCTCTACTACCAATCAATAGGTTAATTTTATCAGTAGTGGCCAGTTGTTTTGTCCACAAATTGCTCCTCATTTCCTTTATATATATATGCCCCAGCCTGGACTCTGGGGGGAGATGCACTATCCTATAACATAAAGTCCCAGAATGCGCCGCTCACTGTGTGCGTAACCGCACATGCGCAGTGGGGACTCACAGAACGGTCTGATCCGGAGAAGGGAGCTCCGGAAGGCTGACAGCCTGTCTGTGCTCCCGGCTCCGGGGCAGCAGTGGAGGTGGCTGGGCGACAAACTGTCACCCAGCGCCTCCGCTGCTGCCCGAAGACGGGAGCACAGACAGGCTGTGAGCCATCCAGAGCTCCATGCTCCGGATCAGCCCGTGTATACGGGCTTTGTAACTAGTTGTATGATAAAGAGGTGATAAAGGGGAGTTCATTTCTTCACTGTGATAAACTCTTCAATTCCTAAGTCACACTATGAAGCCTATCCACTAAGGTCTCTCAGGTTGGAGATATCTTCATGTATAGGCTCCAAAGAGTTACATAGGGTTGGAGAGTTTATCACAGTGGAGAAATTGTCTCCTTTTTTATCACACTTATCACAACTTAGTGCATAACCCCCTCCCCCCACATTTTACTGTACTGATTATACCTGCTTGGTATTATATCTATTTATGCTTTCTTTTTCCATATGGTATTATCAGTTTCCTGTATTTATATTCTTCATTTGAACCCTTTACTTTCCCTTCCCCTAATGAAAGACAGAAGACTTCAATACCCTGAAATGGATATTAAATACAGGAAAGTTTCAGCCACAGCCCCTAACAGTTACTGTGTTTGTCACATAGATCCAAAAGTGACAAACTGTGGGAAAATATCCATATACCTTACTGATGTAGAACACCAGCCTTGGCATGTCCTTCTGTTAATTTAAACCTATGAGCAGTGGTGGAGCTATAATGTAAGCGGACTAAGCGACTACTTAGGGCCCCTGCTTGGTCAGGGGGCCCCCACGGTGCTTATACAGTAGTGTTGCTGCATATAAACAAAATCAGATGCCAATGTCTTATTTCGAAATACCACTGAGGTAGTAAAGGGGGGCCTCATGTGAGTTTTCTACTTAGGGCCCCCCAAGGTCCCTTCTACAGCACAGCCTCCCCTGCCTTTCGACACTAGAGGAGTATGCAACACATTGCTCTGGCACTCAAAGGGTATACCCTAGGAATATATGGCTCTTACATTTTGTACCTTATAAATATATAGCTCCTATTTTATATATAGATATATATATATGCAAAAAATAAAATAAACACTTTGTGATTGCAACAATGTATCCCAGGAAGTACTGTATACCAGTACTAAACGCATAGGAGACTCTCTCCATTTGGGAGATACATTGTTTCAATACACGGATGCGAGAGTAAAGACGGGAGGTCTGTCCGGAACAGGTGCTAACCCCCCTGCCCACATAGAGAAATGGATAAAACAGCGGACATACAAGGACCAGGGGTAACATAGTAAAATTGTTATCAATAAAGTCAATCCGTCGGGGATCCAATAGTCTAGAGTCGGGAGAAGACAGTAAGTGAGATATACAATACCACTCACACACTGGACAAGGTGCAGAGACGTGCAACAAAACTAATAAAGGGATTGGAGGATCTGAATTATAAAGAGAGACTATCCAAACTGGGTTTGTTTACATTAGAGAAGAGACGTCTAAGGGGTGATATGATTACCATTTATAAATACATTCAAGGTCAATACAAAGAACTATCCAATGAATTATTTACACAAAGAGTGAAGCTAAGAACAAGAGGTCATCCATTAAGACTAGAGGAAAGGTGTTTTCCACTAAAACAAAGGAAGGGATTCTTTACAGTAAGGACAGTAAAGCTATGAAATGATTTGCTGTATGCTGGATGTTGTACTTACAACTGCTTTAAAAAAAATGGATGCCTATCTCAGAACAATATTGAAAATTATGACAGTTGGCTTCAAAGCAGATAGGATGTTGATCCAGGGAAATATCTGACTTCCATTTGGAGTCAGGGAGGGATTTTATTACCCACTTGGGTCTAAATTGGAAATGGCTTAGAGGGCTTTTTTTTTTGCCTTCCTCTGGATCAACAGGGGTGTTTTTTTAGCATGGGCTTGACTTGATAGACGCATGTCTTTTTTCAGCCTCATCAACTATGTTACTATATTATGTTACTATGTACATGGACACCTACCAGGGCCTTATGTATAGAAGCAAAATGGAGTTTTGCAATTTGTTTGAAACCTCTAGCAATCAAGGGGTTAAAACCACATTTGTACCTTGTGGTGCTGCTGATTTATCACAGAATTGTTCCACTTTGATTTTATATGCAACGACCCTAGAATTGGAGCAGTTTACTTTGAAGCTGTCCCATTTCCTGAATGATTCCCATTATTGTTCCATGATGCAGAATTGCATCAGGTTCAGACAGGTCATCACTGAGTTCCATCTCCACCGGGGAACAGGCACAGTTGTGTAATACAAGATAACAGTGTGTTGGACTATGGTCAGTTACACAGTTCTCAAAAATGGGATGGTAAGAAAAGACAAATCTGTCCTGGGTTTATTTTTAGATCTGGTCCTTAACCCCTTGAGTGCTAGAGACATCTCCAATGCATTGTGAAGCAATGCATTGGAGATGTCTCCTGCACCCAAGGGGTTAAGTTCAGATGTGTTTCTCCATGCTCCTCCCCATATTCCTATGCTCATGTAAGCATATACTGAGCAAGATAATCCTCTCCATATTCACTGTTACTGTAATCTCTACAGATAAGTACAGCTTTAAATGATCTTAAACCCATTATCTATTATATTACATACTTTCAAATAAAAAAACAAGAAAAGTTATAAGTGTAATGTTTAACATACGGTATCTTTCTTTTGTTCTGCTGAATGGATATTTTTTATGCTCTTGCATCCCTAAGAAGTTCACAAGGGCAACTTTTTTGCAAGAGCAAATATAATGCAAGTATCATTGTTTTCTATAGGGTAACGCACATGGGTGATTAACAATGACAATTTTCAGTGGTCTTTTGTGTTGTTGCAATATGTGTCAACAAAGTTGATGCAAGTTGCTCATGTAATCTAGTCCTTAGGCTTTGTTCACACTAGTGACACACATCACCATATGCACTAAGAACGAGGGATGCAAGGAGAAGGAGGAGAAGTTCCTTATTAACATAAGGGTTGTCAATCTTCTTGCAATATGGAAGGGATGCCCTAACTTACACATCAAAGGAAAAAGAAATCCACTGCACTCAAGATTTCCCCATTAAAATCACTCCTTTATTTGGAAAGTTACAAAACACTGAGAAAGATACTCACAAGTTTCACACTGGTTGTGCTTAATCATAGACTAAACAGACAGACAAAATTGACTTTATGCGGAGAAAAATAACTGTTTACAATTCAAATGAGCCAATCCGCATTGATCATTGATCATAATCATTAATTGGCTCCATGAATAGCCTGACGGGAATAGAAATAGTTAACACCATATGTGCTGATTTATATGTATGATCATCAGATTCTCAGACACCAACAACCGCTCTAAATAAATAGGGTAGTCTTGGTATATGAGCTATATCCTCAGCAGAAGTCTTACAGAAAGTTTACAAATTTACAAATATTCTTTATTCCAGCTTTAAAATTAAATTCAATAGCAATGATAGAAAAATTAAAAAATGTTGTCTACAATGTCCTAGAAGAAAAGTCCATAATCACATGCACATCATTTTTACACACAGACAATAGCTCCCAGAATGCCACATGTACACAAAGCACCACAACATCGTGTGTCACAGCAGCACTCAAGGGTCAATAATGTTCAACAGTGTTTAAACTACAGCCTTCAATGCATGAACGCAAGACTCAATCATATAACATTAACCTCCAGAGTGCTAGGGGTGCACACAGCACACCACAATGTAGTGCACTGCGCGTCACATTGGCAACCAAGGGTCAAAAATGTTTCAGCTACAGCCTTCTATGCATGACAGCAGGACTCAGTCACATGATATTGGCTCAGAGTGCCATAAGTGCACAGCGCACCACAATGTAGTGTATCACGCATCATACCGGCACCTAAGTATAAGTGAGCGACTGACTGGGAGCGAGCGCCATTAAGGTGCTCACCCCCAGGCACGGCAAAATGGCGGCAGCGGGGGGGGCCAGCATGCAGAGGGAGAGGGGAACAATAGATGAGTCGTGCTGGTCCCTCCGCGGCCGGCGGGAAAGGAGGGGGGTGGGGTTTTTCACACCTGCCAGGTGGAGGTGTATATAGGTGAGGCCAGCTAGGCTGGCCTCACATTTTCTACTAACCTGTTCACTTGTGCCTCATCAGTCTGTCACTTTAAAAAGATGTTTCCTAGCGCTTTCTTTTTCCGGAGAATTTTGCCAGAAGTTATTGAGAATCACAGTGTGTATATCCTTATAGTGTTTAGAAGTCCGTGATGCTTCTGAGAAAGCACAGTTTTTGCTCTTACATCCAGTGACATCAGCACAGGGGCATGTGATGTCATTTGAACCCACCCACACAGTGTCCATGAATGTCAGAGGGGAAATGTGGTCACCCTACTCAAGTGTTCTTAAAATTATACAAGGGGGCATTGAAATTGCAATGATAGCCACATTTATCCCTGTTTGCTCATGACTGACTGAATTACATTTGTTTCTTTTTGTATTTCCCAGTCAAGTGGACTAGCCTTGAACTGACCAAATTTGAGCTGTAATAACTTTTAAATGGGAAATCTCCTATAACCAGGAGCTCCCTTCAGAAATCTCCTATATCCAGGAGCTCCATTGCCGTCTTGGACAGACTGAAGATTTCTTCATTCCATGGAGGCAGACATAACAGTTACTAGCAGGACCACAGGACCTAAAACTCTGCACACTGTACATGGGTGTTATGCACTAAGGTGTGATAAAGAGGTGGTAAAGTGTATATAACTTATCCAGTGATATCACTTCTCCAGTTTCTATGTTAGTCTATGAAGCCTATGCACTAAGATCTCTGAAGCTGAGGCAAACCAAATGCAGCATATATATATATATATATATATATAAATAATCATCATCATCCATTGCCAATCCACTGCAGGATGAAGGCCTCCTCAGCAAGCCTCAACAACTTTGGTCCTGTGCCTTTTGTTTCCACAAACCACATATGAAGTATAATAACTTTTGAATGGAAAATCTACCAGCACAGGGAGTACTTGTACTCAGCAGAAATAGTCCTCTAACATTTAACCCTTTCAGTGCTAGAGCAATATCCAAAGCTTTGAGATGTATTGGATACCCCTCTGGCACTCAAAGGGTTAATTTATCCGTACTAAAAGTTTACTGCCTCTTTAAATAAATAACTCATCCTCTGAATATCTTGATAACACGAGAATGGATTTATAACTCATGAGATCCTTTTATTTTTTCAGTCTAGTCTCTTAATGTTTTATTCAAATCACTTAGAGCATGAAACATTCATGATTATGCCAGTGCTTATATTATGGAGAAGGTGGACTGACAATTTTTAGTTTGAGCAACGTATTCACATCAGTCACTTTCCAGTGGATGTTAATTGCCGCCCTCTTCACTTGAAAATCTAGGAAATGGATCTGACATTGTAGTTTTCATGAATAAATCATTAACGTCTGTGTTCGGTGTAATGGGTAATTTCAAATTTGAGCATCAAATGTAACATCATATTTCCCAAAAGTATGCAGTTTCAGCTATTAAAAGTGAAAACTGTTTTATAATAGTAAAGAAATATAAACTCTGTTATGTAAAATGCTTTTTTTTTTGTTTTTTCAGTTGCAAATTAGCTAACAGTTTTGGCCATGTATATCTGACTAACACTAACTTGGCCTGGCAGCTCAGGGGTTAATACTTACTCAGTGGCATGTGTGATTCTGTAAAATGAAGACTAGGAAAGAAGCAGAGTCCACCTCTTGCCTCCGATCAGTGACTGGTGTTATGGTTGCTGGGACTAACGTCTCAACCTCCAATAAAGCCATTGTGCTTGTTCAGAGCTGAAATCCTGCAGATTTTCCCCTCCTCTCTCCGCTCCAATTTTTGACCCTTTTTACCTGTAACCCCTCCTTAACCATTTCCCCCTCTCTCCTTATCGCTTTCTCTCCTTTACTTTTCCCCTATTAGCACCTCCCCACCCCAATAACCCTCTTCCCAGGCCCGGATTTCCCGATAGGCAAAGTAGGCAACTGTCTAGAGTTCTAAATTTTGAGGGGCAGTGCCTCAGCTGTGCTAGCCACACCCACATTCTGAATTGTGGGCATGGCCAGAGCAAACTCAATAGCCCTGCACCAGTTTTATAACCAATTACACTCTATTATTTAACCCTTTGGGTGCTACAGAGCAATGAAGTAATGGATTAGAGATCTTTCTAGGAGCCATGGGGTTAAAGTACTTTCATGTCTTTGTTGTAGGCCAAGGGTATTTACAGTGGATGGGAATGGGGGCAGGGCCATAAGACGGATGGGGGAGTGGCCATAGGCCAGAGCTAAGGACACCTACAGTACCATACCCACGAGCACCTGTGATGTAAATCAGACTCTACTTCTTGCTCTCCTTTAATGCTTTTGTACCCGCTTATCACCACCTTAACCTTTGGCTACCTCTTGTCCCCCTTTAATCCTTCCACACACCCTTTTACCCTATTTCACTCAATGTTTTGTTTACCCTCTCTATCCATCCTTAAAGGAATAGTAATACTTAAAATGTAAAAAAATATATGTTGTAGGGTTTATCCCCCTGAGTAAAACAAGAGTACTCCCACTGCTGAAAGGTGTTTCATTCAAAAGTTATTAATTTTCAAAGCTGAATTTTTTAGGTGCAATATCACAGTGTCCTGAAATTGTACAGTGGCGCTGTTGCTACACCATCCTATGGAGATTTATGGTCCCGGGACCAGAGCTGTCCATAGGATCATGTAGCAACAGCGCCACTGTACAATTTCAGACCATTGTGATATTGCACCTAAAAAATTCAAATTTGAAAATTAATAACTTTTGAATGAAACACCTTTCAGCAGTGGGAGTACTCTTGTTTTATTCAGGGGGATAAACCCTACAACATATTTTTTTTTACATTTTAAGTATTACTATTCCTATGACGATAATAATAATAATATAGTTAAATTATTTTAAAGGTATACTAATGCCTGCTGTAGAGAAACTTTAATATTGTAGACATTAAAAATATAAATGCAATGATATATGCGTTGTCTCTCAGACATGTATAGTTTGAGAGATATAAGCTGCTAAAGTTCTCGCCTCCCTCCCCTTTCATTGACTTCAGCTGTCTAGCTGACAGAAAGAGATTTGTGTCATGTGACCTGACGGCAGCTCTTCAGCAGAGCCGAAATAGCTCTATCTAAAAATAAAAGCTGTAACCGCTCCCAGCGGTATATAAAAGGAAAAGCTGAAGCCTTCACACTACGGGGCACTGGGTGAACCGTATTGCATCCTAATCTCAGGCTTGCGGTATTGCATACAAGTACAAGCCAGGAGGGATTAAAAATCCACACTAAACAAAGTTTTCAATACCCAAAGCGTATCGCAAGCTTCTCTGCCCGCTTCATCAGGGGTTACACAGGACTGGCGGGCAGCATCTATATATACACACAAACTTCCAACGAGAATATCCGCTGGATCAATAGATACCTGTCCTGTCAGCTCTCCTACATACTGACCCCATCTGGACTATTCTATATTGCAACTCCGATACACATAGTTGCAAGTAACAACAGTAACATATTATATACAAAAGATAATCAACAGTATAAAAAGCATCTATCAGTAATATATATATATATATATATATATATATATATATATATATATATATATATATATATATAGGCCAAATAAAATTATATATTTTACAATATTTGGAATACAGCATAAGAAATGATGAATCATGTATAAAAAAAAATAGATAAATAAATTAAAAAAAAAAAAATAAAAAAAAAATATATATATATATAAATCTCCTAACCACTAATACTTATCTATGTTTCTATACATCCATAGATACACTCCATATTCTAATATAAAAATACTCAATATTAGATAAAAGCTGCTAAGTCAAAATCTATATTTAAATCCCATAGGCTCAAAGTTTTGAGCTCATAAATTCAAAAAGTTTCACGTTTTCTTAAGGTCAATAATCTATCTCCTCTTCGCCTATCTACAGGAATTTTTTCAATCGCTGTAACATTCAAATTTTCGGGGTCACACTCCTCATGTTCCATAAAATGCTCAGGGACACTATGTTTTTCCATCATATTCTTAATGTTTCGTACGTGTTCTGTGAATCGCACTTTTAGTTTTCGCATAGTGCGACCCACATACTGTATACCACAAGAACACGTACATAGATAGACCACATAGTCTGAGTTACAATTCATAAAACTCCTCATTTATATTGTTTTCCCGTCACTTCTAATTTAAATGTGGTCTTATCCATACTATTATTAAAAGCATAATATTTATATGTAAAACATCCCTTCTTCCTATATTCAAACATCCCCATTTTATTTGATAAAAAAAAATTTCTACTACAGTTATCATTATTCACTGACCTCTTCAACCTGGGGTCATTTTTTCTTTTAAATTACTATTCCTTTTAAAAGAGACCTTGGGTCTATCACCCAATACTGGGCCAAGAAGGGGATCCTCCTTTATGATATGCCAGTGTTTTTTCAAAACTTTTTCTATATGACTGGCACAAGTATTATATTTAGTTGTAAAATAAGGTATCCATTGGTTTTCTCCTGATATTACCTTTTTTCATTATATTTCATCAATTGTTCCCTTGGAATCAAGGCTACCTATCACGGTGCAAGTGTTATGCGGGCGACATTCTGTCAGTCTGGTTCTCAGTTTGCTCCTATTGGTTGCAGTGGTATTGGCCCTCCCAGTATTTGTCCTTAAAGGGATAGTAATACTTCATTTTAACTTTATTTTATTTTGTAGGCATTAAAAAAACATGAAGAATGATATAAGTCTTATCTCTCAAACCTTTATGTATTAAGAGATATTCACAAACAAAGTGTCCCCTCCCTGTTCAACCAGATCAGAAGGGAGATGCCCAGGTAGACTGCAGAGAGGGACAATCTTCAATTAAGATAAGGGAAAAAGCTGAAAAACTTGTCAAGGGGGGAAGGGCTTTCATTGTTTTCATACAAAGAAAATTGTCCCCTTCTGTTATCTGTACTGTCATACAACCAGACTCACATCAGAGAAGAGATTGTTTACACTAGGTAAAAGGGGCGGGGAGGGGAACTTTGCTTGTGAATATCTCATAAACCATAAAGGTTTGAGAGATAAGACTTATATCATTCTTCATGTTTTTTTAATGCCTACAAAATAAAATAAAGTTAAAACGAAGTATTACTATCCCTTTAAATACTGGGTCCTGTCACTTCGCTGTTGCCCTTTCGTGGTGTTTCTGTACCAGCGCTTGTTCCAGTTCTCGTGTGATATCAGTGTATGACCTGGATTGCCTGACCACTCTGCTGCTTCTGTTCCTGCACTGTGTACCGGCCCGGCCTGGCTGAAGTTCCTGCTCCGGTTGTTGGCATTGTAGTCTCCGTTGGGCAACCTCTGGGCATACAGTCTGTCCTCCGCTACTGCTACGGCAGTCTATAAGTTTGCTAAGGGCCTACGCTTAATCCTGTGGCATTACTCGCTGTTTATACTCTCCCTCCCTAGTGAGAGTCTTAAGGGCCTCGCGCTGATAGGGCCTGTCAGTCTTCCTGGACTATCAGTAACCCGTTCATTGCTGCCTTGTCTGAGAATCACTCGTAATACCTGACCTGTGTCAGTATATTGTTATTATTGTCTTTACAATTGCTGGTCCCGTGTGGGTATTTATTTCTGTAACCTGTCCTGTGACAGTACTATATTGTATATATTTTACTGGACCCGTGAGGGTTATCGCTATTTTACATTTTTCAATAAAACTGTGTTACCTAAACTTACTGTCTCTGAGTGTCAAATAAACCGTAACACTACCTTATTGTAAGCACTTTCCAATAGATCTTTATCATATCCCTTAGCTAATAATTTCTCTACAACAACCTTGGCCTCCTCGTCATATTCTTCCACTTTGCTACAGTTTCTTTATAAATGCTGCAGTTGAATTTATGAGCTCAAAACTTTGAGCCCATGGGGTTTAAGTATAGATCTTGACTTAGCAGCTTTTATCTAATATCGAGTATTTTATATTAGAATATGGAGTGTATCTGTGGATTCATAGATACATAGATAATTATTAGTGGTTAGGAGAGTGTTTATACTTATATATATATGAATATAGTTTTTTTATTTACTTATTTATCTATTTTTTTATGCATGATTCATCATTTCTTATGCTGTATTCCAAGTATTGTAAAATATATAATTTTATTTGGCCTATAAATATATATATTACTGATAGATGCTTTTTATACTGTTGATTATCTTTTGTATATAATATGTTACTGTTGATACTTGCAACTGTGTGTATCGGAGTTGCAATATAGAATAGTCCAGATGGGGTCAGTATATAGGAGAGCTGACGGGACAGGTACAGTATCTATTGATCCAGCGGATATTCTCATTAGAAGTTTGTGTGTATATATAGATGCTGCCCCGCCGGTCCTCTGTAACCCCTGATGAAGCGGGCAGAGAATTTCGCTATACGTTTTGGGTATTGAGAACATTGTTTTATGTGGATTTTTGATCCCTCCTGGCTTGTACTTGTATGCAATACCGCAAGCCTGAGATTAGGATGTGATACGATTTGCCCAGTGCCCCGTAGTGTGAAGGATCCAGCTTTGACGGATGTCGGTTTCCTAAATGGAGGCGGTTACAGAGGGAAAGAGATACACGATCAGGAGGGAGATAAGTCCATATTTTTGTTATATCCTGTAAGCGAAATTATATTTATTGCTTGTGAGATTTTACTATAATAAACACTGCTTTTAGATATTCCTCTTTTGCGCTTCTTTTCCTACTAGATTGTTACACTGTATGGATGAGGCCATATTAAATGGATAGTAATGATTCATAATAAAAGCAGCTCTAATTAACCATCATAGTATTTGGACTTTGGAGAGTGTTATTTCAATTCTGTCAGAGTTGTAGTTCAAGAGTAATTCAATGACAAAGTATCCCACTCCCTCACCTTTTACTGATGTAACACTGCTCAGCCAGAGCAGAAGGGAGGTGCCCAGGTAGATTGCAGAGAGGGTCAATCTTCAATTAAGATAAGGGAAAAACCTGAAAAACTTGTCAAGGGGGGCAGGGCTTTCATTGTTCTCATAGGAAGAAGATTGTCCCCTTCTGTTATCTGTCTGGTCTATGGACTGCATTCCACATCTGAGAAGAGATGGCTTACACTAGGTAAAAGGGACGGGAGGGGACATTTTGCTTGTGAATATCTCTCAAACCATAAAGGTTTGAGAGATAAGACTTATATCGTTCTTCATGATTTTTTAATGCCTACAAAATAAAATAAAGATAAAATTAAGTATTACTATCTCTTTAAAAAGATACAGGAGGATTACTGATTGACAGAACTACCATTATTGTATGTTGCAACTCATCTTCATTTCATATTATCATCATTCATATCCATTCCTCTTGAAGACTGTATGGACCCTGGACTTTGTTAGAGGACCTTAAGATAAGTGGATATTTATATATGACGATTGCTTTGAGATTGCTTAATTGTTTTATATTTGCATCTTTCCAATATTTTGTGGTTTACTTTTAGTCCAGACTCTCATATTTCCCCCAAGGAGTTTAGCGCTATGTATTGTTAATACTATCTAAAAATAAATACTTCACTGGAACGGTCTACAAAGTGTGCCGCAAGCACACTTTGTAGACCCTTCCAATTAAGTATTTCTTTTTAGATAGCACTGCTGAAGAGCCTCCGGGCGGTGCCGGGACCAGGATCTCCTTCTGTCAGCTAGGGGCTGATGTCAGTGAAAGGGGAGGGAGGGGAATTTTAGCAGCTTATATCTCTCAAACTATACATGTTTGAGAGACAATGCATACATCACTGAATTTATATTTTTATTGTCTACAATACTGACGTTTCTTAACAGCAGGCATTACTATCCCTTTAATGTTTTATGGGACAATCTTTACACAGTCTGACATCTTGTAATCACTTAAGTATCGGTTTCTTAATTATTTCTGCATCAGGCTACATTCTCGCCTGGCCACTGGCTGCTATATCCTTCCTTCAGATTTCTTGCATTTAGTCATGTTTTTTTTTTCCTATTTCCTTCTTTATATACTTAACACATTTTTATTCAAATAAGGTCATCGGGAGCTCTTGTCATATTGCCCAAAGATCCTGTAATAGTATTTCTTAATAAACATGTAAACAGATGGATAATGATTAACTGTGTTAAAATAACATATTAGAATATATTGTCCTACAGTACTGAATGGCAACCTCAAGGTAGTACAAACACGAAAGTGCAGTTGGACAAAAACAAATACACTTGAACAAGTTTAGATTGTAATAGACGGGAGCATTACAAACACATCTGATAAATGAAACAGGAAGTGTCTTATTCTAGAGTAACTTAACCCTTTGAGTGCCAGAGGAGTATGCAAAGCAATGCGTTGCATACCCCTATGGCACTCAAAGGGTTAAACACTTTCAAAGCAATACGATGGAGTCTTCTTTTGCATCCAAAGGGTTAAAAACCTTAATTTATCAAAACACTTTTATTCCATAGGTCAACTATCTGTTCTTCCTTAAAGACGCATTTAACTTATTAAAAAAAAAAATGCTATAGCGTTTTATCTGTAGAGTAAAAGAATGATAATCTCACTGCTGGAAAATTTTTCAGTCGAAAATTTTTACATTTTTGTTTTTTTTAATTAAGCTGCAGTTTTCTAAAATAAAAATCCTTTTGGACACCAGTTGGCACTGTTGCTGACAGTTTGTTAAGAACCGTAATAATCTTTCAATTACAGGTCCATGATAAGACCCCACCTAGAATATGCTGTTAAATTCTGGGCACCCTTTCTGAAAAAGGACATTATGAAGCTAGAGTGAGTGCAGAGGAGGCTGCAAAACTAGTAAGGGGAATGGAAAGTTTAAGTTATGAAGAAAGGCTAGAAAAGTTAAACTTGTACACTCTAGAGAAACGGCGTCTTAGAGGGGATATGAAAACACTATATAAATATGTTCAAGGCCCATACAAAGGGATCTCCAAAGACCTGTTCATTAACAGAACAGTACACAAGACAAGAAGCCACCCGCTTAGACTTAAGGAAAGGAGATTTAATCTACAACAGCGGAAGGGTTTCTTTACAGGACAATACAGGTATGGAATTCACTGCCTGAGGAGGTGGTGCTATCGAATACATTAGATGCCTTTAAAAAGAGCCTGGATACTTATTTAAAAGAGCAGAACATAGAGAGCTATGTACGTTAGTATTGGGATTAATATTTAGTTAGTGCTTGTTGAGAAATCTGATTGCCATTTGGAAGCGAAAAGGAATTTTTCCCCCCATTCAAGGCAGAATTTGAAATTGCTGTATTGAGGGGTTTTTTTTGCCTTCTTTTGGATCAGCGATGGTAAACAGTAACAGGAAAAGGGTTGAAGTAGATGGACGCAAGTCTTTTTTCAACCTAAATTACTATGTAAAAGTAATCTAAACACATATATATATACATATATATATATATATATATATAGAGAGAGAGAGAGAGAGAGAAAGATCAAGGCACTCACAGGACTTCCAGCATAAAGAAAAACACATTTATTATATCAAGATCGACGTTTTGGCCAGGCTTAGCTGGCCTTCCTCAAGACCTTGAGGAAGGCCAGCTGAGCCTGGCCGAAACGTAGATCTTGATATAATAAACCTGTTTTTCTTTATGCTGGAAGTCCTGTGAATGCCTCAATCTTTCTGCTCACACGTTTACTGCCATTCGACAGCACCCAGGCATGAGTCTACTTAAGTGTGAGGCTTCCATCCTGCATCTTTTATATATATATATATATATATATATATATATATATATATATATATATATATAAAAAACAGTTTAGTGTCCTTTAAATGTTCTGTCTGATAAATGTAAGTACTGGTCTTGGCTAACTAGGGGGTTGAGGCCTGGTTTGTTATAATGGAACAACCACACTATAATGCCTTGGGTGATTGTGAACTTAAAAAAAACCCTATAATTATGTTAGCCATGCTTAAAGCGAAACTATCACACCAAATATAGTGCACCCCAAATAATTCTTCATAGAACGATATGCATAGAAATACTAGTATTATCCAGAATAAGTCCAGCGTTATTAAGAAATCCAACTTGTTCAGAGACGAACAAGCAGGCAACAGCTCAGACATCTTGCCTTAGAGGCATCTGTGCGCCTGCGCGGTCTGTCCTGGGGCTGGATTCTATTGCAGGTAAGTCTTGTGCAAATCGTTTCGGGCGATTTCGGAATTCAGACGAATAAGGGTCATTCGGCATCATTCAGGCCGTCCGAAAGGAAAAAGTCGTTAGTTTTTTTAAAACCGAATCCGAACAGCCCTGGTTCAGAATGTTGTTGAAAATTTCAGAAATTCGGCGATGACTACGCGTGATACGTGATACTTTCCCTCCATACTTTCCCTCCCTCACTAGTCCAATTAGCTACTTCGTTTCATGATGGGGGTTGGATTAATGACACGTCAGTCACCCAGACAGCCTGCATTTCCTGTTAGTCCATTGTTGGAGCTCAGATACAGCAGAAGGAGATAGAGAGTGTTAGGCATAGGCAGGCAGCGTTAGTACCTTATTGCCACTGCAAGGGAGAGTCATCTTTGTTCCTGTGCAAAATCTAAAAAAATATTATGAATTTGTTTTAATAGTTTTCAGAGTGACACAGCCATTCTCACAGTTGTGTAGGCAGGTAGGCAGGCCTAGTACCTTATTGCCACCGCAAGGGAGAGACATTTTTTAAATTATGTTAAATTCAGCAGAATAATTTGGACTATTGTCGAATTTCGTCCAAGTCGAACAGGTCTGGTCCGAAATGCGAATCCTCAGAACATCAAAAAAAAAAAAAAAATTAGTCCAAAATTTAATTTTACCGAAAATTTTTGTTGTGCACAAGTCTATTGCAGATGCTAATTTTATCTCTCCTTTTAACTAAAGGTTTCCCCATAGACTTCAATAGGAACATTTAGCGCCTGCAATAGAATCCACTCCCTGGTCTCCTCTAGGATTTGTTTTATCGACAGTTATGGTTATTTAGGTGCTGGCAAACCATACTTTTAGGTTAAATTATTCACTAGCAGGATAGATTAGCAAAACAAACATATGTTGGGATTCATACTCTGATTAGTATAAATCCATCACACACCTAATGATTTGAGATTAATGACTGAAAAAACTGTTGTGTTTGGCTGCAGGATGAGAGCACAAAGAAGCCACTAGTCAACATAGCTGGGAACTCTCCGGATTTGCCCTGGAGACTCCAGTTTTCACACTACTTTACCGAGTCACCGGAGTAGAGGCTGAGTATCCGGATGTGGGGAGTTTCTATTGAAACTCTGCCCACTTCAGCTGTTTCCCACTGTGTTCCTCCTTCTCCAGCCTTTTTTTTATTCTTTTTCCCCCCTGTTAAGCCCTGCCCCCACTCGTGTTAAACCCCACCCTTTTTGACATGATTTGCATCACCTTTCTCACTCCCTACCACACCACAGGACTCCCCTCTGGGGAGACAACATTTCAAAGTTCCCAGGTAGGCTAGTCAGGTCTACTGATTCCACTATGCAGGCAGAACATCACCTTACATTCCAACATTTCAAACTCCAATCATGCTCCCCGTTTTATTAATAGAACCCTAAGATAAGAGACATGCCTTCCTATGTATAATGGATACATAACTCATAACTATTTTGCTATCTGAAGAAATTACTTATACAACATCAAAATCAACAGACATATTTGATGGTGATAGTTAAAGCATAAACATGTTTGTATTGTACTAAAATGCATTGAAGACTTTTAAAAGCACCCAAAGGGTACGTTTAACATAAAAACAGTCTACTGAAAAATCCAAGTTGAGTGTCTCATACTTTCTCCAAAAGGTCTTTGGACTCTGATGAAGAGCATTGTGTACAATCTGTGTGTACGGTGTACATTCTGTGTGTATTATGTGTGTGTGCATTGTGTCTGTGTGTATTGTATATATTGTTTGTGTATTGTGAGTGTTGTATGTGTGTTGCGTGTGTGTGTAGATTGTGTGTGTATTGCATGTGTTGTGTTGTGTGTGTTTCTAGAAGGCCCTGCAATTCCTTGCAGAGAGTTTCACAGGAGTGCCCAGGGGGGCCCCCATAAATGGACCTATGGGAATGTCAGTATAGAGGACATTTGAATAACTCCTCCTTACTGCTATCCCTGGGTGTGTGTGTGCCAGGCACACAGAAGTCTTCTTTTATATACTTGATTAGATATTATTATTGCATACTTATTAAAAATTTTGAAACCCCTCTCTGAAAATCTTGCGTTTACTGCTATGGCCCCATAAAAAGTCCTGGTTTTGCCTCATTCCACAGCAGAGTTACAATATAAATAAAATATAATTAATTTTTTTCTTTTATCTCCTTCTGAAGCTTCAGATAATAAGAGTGACGTACATGGGGACACTGAACTTTTCATCTGTGTATTACTGTAAAGCGCACACACAGGAAACCATTTATTTGTGTAACATTTCCTGCTCAGTCCCTTTATCAAGATCAAAAAGTTGACGTTTACTTTTTTTTGTTTCTGGTTTCCCTAAGTGACTAGAAGAAAAGTGCTTCACTGTATCTGTGAGGCTGATGTAGAAAGCAGAACTAAAGTAATTCTGAACATGAGTGAAACGAGCAGCAGGGGGCTACTACAGCTCTTTCACCCATGTGAAAAAGCTGTAACACAATATACTAGTGAGGGCTGATACTAGAGTGACCACATTTAAATTCTGCCATTCAGAGACACTGCGAAGAGAAGAGCCACCACAGAGTTCTAACCACTAGAGGGAGAACTGCCCATTGGCTGCTGTGACAAAAAGTGATGCCTGTGGTGGGCTACAAGATAATGTACATCACACCCAAGGCCCTAGACTAGCATTGCATTACAACACATTTGTACTGCAGCTCCCTATTGATGCCTGGATCACAGCTCAGTTATCTCTCTAGTGTCTTGAGCTCTTTCTTGAGGCCATTTTCTTGCAGCCCAGCAGAGGCATCACTTTTTTGTGCCACAGCAGGCAAAGTGCAGCTCTCCTTCTAGTGTTTAGAACTCTGTGCTCTGGAGTCTTCTTTGTATTGCCCCAGAAAGGGGCTGCTGCCCGGGACAAGGGACACACAATATTCTTTCCATCAGGTAGACAGAGCGAGAGAGATATATAGAGGGCCTGCCTCATCAGGTAAAATAGGAAACACCCACCCACCATCCTCAGTGTTTGAAAAGAGACTAACCAGATACCAAACTCATGCAGATGAAAGTCTTTAATTTGCAACAATCCCAAGGGCAGGATGCTACCAAAGATACAAAAAATGGTAAAATATTGTCTCTCCTTCAGGGTCTCGAGGTAGCACACACAGAGAGAAAGAGACAACAAAGCAAAAACCAAGGCAGTGAAACTAGGCTGCAAATGCTTTAAAGTGGAACTATCACCCTATATAACGTAATTCCCTAATAATTAGGTATATAGCGATATGCTTCTTAACAGAGCTTTGGTCTGGCACAAGTACCAAGTTCTGAAGTAATCTTTCTATTTCTGAGACTAACAGCCAGGCTTCTTGCTTTAGAGCCGCCTGAGCGTCTGCGCCGTCAGTCCCTTCTGGTAACTTTAGGTACAATGCAATACCTCCTAGAGAAGACCAGGACAGACAGCGCAGATGTGTCTAAGCCAAGATGTCTGCGTGCATGCCTGGCTGCCAGCCTCAGAATAAGAAAGATTACTTCAGAACTTGGTACTTGTGCCCGATAATAGCACTGTTAAGAAGCATTTCGCTATATACCTAATTGTTGGGGATTGATTTTATATCGGGTGATAGTTCCTCTTTAAGGAGTAGGAAAATGAAAGCAGCCTCCCTGGATGACTGAAGATCAAGTCTGTAGTGTCTGGTAAACATGTTAATGATCTACAGATCTGCTTAATGGAAGCTTCTGCTTTCTTAGCCCAGGGAGTAGCAATGGCTCTGGTGGAATAAGCGTTCAGAGTGTTTGGTGGAGTCTTGCATTGAGCTACATATGCTTCTGTAATAGCTTAGCTAACCTTATTGCAATGTTTGCTTTGGAGGATTTCATCTCCTTAGACGGTCCAAAGAAGTTCACAAACAGGAATGGAAACTCCCAGAAGGAGCTGATTCTGTCCAAATAACCCTGTAGCCAACTCCTGACATCCAGTTTGTGTAGCTCTTCCTCTTTATTGTTGATATGATTTTAACACATTGTAAGAAGGAAAATCTCCTAACTTCTATGAAAATAGGATGAAACTTTTGGAGTGAAATCTAGTGGAGGGTTAAGCAACACAACCTTGTTAGCAGCTTGCAGTTCACTTACTGTTTGGGCCATTAGGGCCACTAGCATTTTCAATAACAACATCTTCAAAATAAAATATGGAATAGGTTCAAATGATTCTTTAATCAAAGGAGGAATCTGAGGTCTCAGGCTTTTAATGGACATAACATATCTCTAAACTAAATGATGTTCTGTAAATGGCTGCCCCAGGAAACTGCTGGAAGCTTAGATATGAATTTTAATGGTGGGGGCGGAGCTGCGCAGGACCAAGATGGCCGCTTAAACTGAAAGCTCTGCATGGCGCCGCACCAGAATCCCTAAAATCATACACATTTACCCCTTAACGCCTACATCTTGACCGTCCTGAAGGAAACTAATGTCTCTATGCAGCAGGAGAACAAAACAAATGAAGAAAAACGCTAAAATAACGGCCTTCTTACCGATCCGTCACAATCACCCTGAGGCCGCGGGAGATCGCACCCGAGCGAAATCATCAGCAGGAGAGGGGATCGACAAAACCGCAAATGTAATAGAGGACGGTGGGGCACTCTCTGTCTCGAAACTTGAAGAATCAAATTCCAACATTAAAGCCATGTTGGCGACACCCAAAGATTCCCCTTACCTGACTAGAGATGACCTGGCTTGTCTGCCGACCAAAGATGACTTGAAAAACATGGTGGTTGAGATAAGATCAGCATTAAAAGAAGAAATATCGGAGATTAAGAAAGATCTCTCTACGTTGGTAAGCAGAGTGGAGGTGTTAGAACGGGACAGGGAAACCTCGGATATGGAGCGACAGAATATAACACAACTGATGGCGCAGCAAGATGAAACCATCAATTTACTGACTTCTAAACTTGACGGCTTAGACAACAGAGCGAGGGGGAACAACCTCAGATTCCGAGGTTTGCCGGAATCAATCGCTCCCGCAGATCTGGAGTCTACTTTGCAAGCTATTTTCACTGAAGTTATGGGTTTCCCTGCGGATCCGCCGTTGATCTTAGAGACAGCACACAGGGCCCTAAGGCCTAAACGATCCCCGGGGGACCCACCTAGGGACACGATATGCAGATTTCTAAATTATCGAGACAGAGAGGAAGTGTACAAGAAGGGTAGGGAGATGGAAGAGATCTCCTACATGGGTTCCACCGTGACTTTATTTCAAGACATTTCAGTACTGACTTTACAACAACGGAGGGCGATGAAGCCATTAACAGATCACTTAAGGAACCTATCTATTCGATATCGATGGGGGTATCCCTTCTCGCTAATAGTTCTGCATAAAGGATCACAGATGATAATTCGCTCGCCGGAGGCTATACCAACGTTCTGTATGGAACTGGGGATTCCCCCTCCTCGTCGTGAGGATCGAGGGGAAGGCCCAAGTAAGGAAGCTCCAATTACCGAACTACAAACACAGGACAGTGCGGTCCGGGATCTAGACGGACTTGGTCCCAAGCAAAAGAGATTAAAAGAAATGGCTGGCCCAGAACGCCTTTGTACCTAACGGGTCAGAGTGGGACAGTCTACCGACTGGAAATTGTTCAGATAAGTTACGGGAGGAACTTTATTGTTTAAAGTTTTGACTACATGTATGGTTTAAATTTAGCGGATTAATGCTGCATTGACATAAGATTCTGCTCTGCTTACTGTCCTGTCTTGTTTCACAGATTGTTTTTTTTTTTTTTATCACCAGCAATCATGGATGTTATGCAATATATATACTATACTGTACAGTAATTATGAGTTGAGAGATGATAGAAGTGGGAGCTGGATGATTCACTTCTAGGTTCTATCCCCATGATGCTGGGAAGACGGCTGAGACGGGGAGTCCTTATTGAGTTTCCTGGTTCACATCCCTCAGGACTACCCATTTCACTAACCCTTAACTAAATTGATAGATCAGATGTGTTGGAGTTATGTCAGGGATCCTTTAGAGCTACCAATGCATAAACGACTCTTCTAAACTTAAATACTATTAGAAGCCTGCTAAGTTTAGAGCGGGTTGGTGATGGAAGAGGAAATCAAACCTTGAGATGGGCTGGACCACAAAAAGCTAACTCCCAGCATCGGGGGAGACCACTATCCAAATCCCCATGGTATCTAAGAATGCTTGTTCAAAGTGTTGCTCCCTCTTCGGATCCTCGTCCTAAGAGAGCTAGGACTCTGTACTCCTGGTCATTACCAAAATGGAGGTTGTATATATAAGTACGGAGATCCTAAGAGGGACCGGCCAAATTTAAAATAAATGAATGGGGGACTTATAATTAGGACGGGACGTTGCCTACAATACCCTACCCTTGCAGGTAGGGATCTGAAGACATAAAAGGGAGATGTGTGTTATATTTGAATTGTTTATATGATTCTGGTGTATTTGCTATGTAGAACGGTGTTACCGAATTAGTTTTATATTACTTCCCCTCGAGGGACAGTTGTTCCTAACGTTCTTTCAGGCGACGGGTGACCCATATACCTGGGTAGCACACTCGCCAAACGTTTATATCTTTCTTTCCTGACTGTCTGTCCAGTCAGAGGCTCTACGCTTTTTCACCTATTGAGCTACTTATTCACTCTTTCTACCTTATCTGGGGTGGGGGACGGGGGGGGACCACTGCTTTACTTCTGTGACTGGACTGTAGGGTGTTCTAGCCATGAATACTGGCAATATACAAGTTAAACTGTTGTCAATTAATGCTAGAGGCTTAAATGTCCCGGAGAAGAGGAGGATCGCGTTGAGGGACTTTAGGAGACAGGGGGCGGACATTGTCTTGATACAAGAGACACATTTTCAACATGACAAGGCTCCCTCTTTCAGCTCCCGGCTCTATCCAACCGGATGGCATGCATGCTGCCATTCTCACAAAAAACATAGGGGGGTTTCCGTTTTGTTCCACAAAGGGGTGCAGTGGGTACACCATGACTCATATCTAGACCCTGAAGGCAGAATTATACTCATCCGTGGGATGCTTAACGGGGAACTCTTCACCATAGCCAATATATATGCCCCAAATTCGAGACAGGCGAAATTCCTGTCCAAAGTGTTTCGCATATTCAAGACCTTTCGACAAGGCCAACTACTGTTGGGGGGAGATTTCAATTTACCTCTTGACCCAACAGTGGACTGCTCAGCAGGGGTCTCCCATGCCCCGTGCTCCACAATTGATAAATGTAAAAATTTATTGTCTGCAGCACATTTATATGACACTTGGAGAATCCTGAATCCGACATCACGAGAGTATTCCTATTATTCTCCATGTCATTCCCGCTACTCTCGCATAGACATGATCTTTATGGAACAATTTAGGCTCCACTCTTTGGTAGATGCTTCTGTAGGACAGATATCATGGTCAGACCATGCATCTATTAGCATGACTTTCTCTATGAAAAGCGACCTTACGGGCTCTAGGGCATGGAAATTGAATGACCTCTTATTAACTGATCAGGAAGCTGACCATCATATTGCGTAATGGATAGAGGAGTACTTTGACTCTAATGCAGGCTTGGTTACGTCAGAAGTTACGTTATGGGAAGCACATAAATGTGTCTTGCGAGGACATTTTATTAGGCTAGGCGCGTACCGCAAGAAAGCTCAAAATAAAAGGCTCAATACTCTTCTGGCAACCTTGGCCGCACAGACTAAGGCGCACCAATCATCTTTATCTCCTGATGACTATCAGGCATTACTGACCACTAGAAAAGAGATAGCAGACTACTATACAGAGTTATCCACCAAATCTTTCCACTGGTTTCGCTATGCCCATTACCTGCAAGGTAACAAATGTGGGAAATTGTTGGCTAGAATAGTGAAGATCAAACAGAAAGAGCATTATATAACCCAAATCAGGGACGGCGCAGGCAACTTCTGCCACGCTTTCCCTGAGATATCTAAAGCATTTAGGAATTACTTTCATGACTTGTATAACCTCAAAACTTTGAATTCGGAATTGGGGGGAGACTCCTTACGGTCACGCATTAAGGACTTTCTCATTAGATCCAAAACCCCACATCTACCTTCTGATGCGCTTGACCACCTCAATTCTCCCTTTAAGGAGAAGGAGTTGGGTGATGCGATCAAACAAACACCTCTGGGCAAAAGCCCTGGTCCCGATGGTCTGACGTCATACTATTACAAGAAGTTCCTTACCCAATTATTGCCGCACATGATTAGGTACTTCAATGAAATTTGGCAAGGAGGGGACTTTCATCCTTCAGCCTTGACTGCCTACATCACCTTAATCCCAAAACCAGACAAGGATTGGTCTTTATGCTCAAATTTTAGACCCATTTCACTTTTAAACACTGACATAAAATTTTACGCGAAGATGTTGGCAAATCGGCTTCGGCGCTATCTCCCAGATTTCATCCATCCGAATCAATCAGGGTTTGTCCCAGGGAGAGAACCACGAGACAACACGGCTAAAGCACTTTCGTTGATCCATACTGTGCAGTCTAGGCAACTAGCTTCAGTGTTCTTAACACCTTTTCCGCGTCGACCGCGTACATTGGACCTATCTGACAGAACTCCTTAAGTGGCTGGGTCTAACTGATTCCTCCCTTCATGGGATTATGGCCTTATATTCTGGACCAACAGCTAGGCTTAAAATCAACGGTTTTCTTTCAGAACCCTTTCCGATAGCAAATGGCACACGCCAGGGATGCCCTTTATCCCCAATTCTCTTTATTTTATCCCTGGAGCCACTGTTAAATTCTATACGGATAAATCCACACATCCACGGACTACCTAGCCACGAAGGAGAAACAAAACTATCTGCTTTTGCTGACGATATTTTACTTTATTTATCGCAGCCTGAGACTTCAGTGCCAGTTCTCCTGAACTTGATATTGGAATATGGAAATATCTCCAATTTTAAAATGAATGATTCTAAATCGGAAGTACTTAATATAAACCTTCCCCTTTCTACTAAAGGACCTCTTCAAAAGCAATATCCATTCAAAATTTTACTGCGGGATATCACTGGTGAATTGCAAAGATGGACTAAATTCTATGTATCATGGTTCGGACGAAAGAACCTGGTCAAAATGATAACGCTTCCCAAAATTATGTATGTGCTTAAAACAATTCCATTGCAATTCTCGAAAGACCGGCTTACCAAACTACAAACTTACATTAATAACTTTGGGCTTATAAAAAGCCACGATTGCCTGCTGCGAGACTGTATCTACCCTTAGATCAAGGAGGCTTGGCTCTTCCGAACATAGCACGATATTACACAGCAGCAGCAGTGGCCCTTCTTCTTTCCGTTTTTTTACTGCCCCACAAAGATTGGATCAAAGCGTCAAGTATCCATGTTCCCTTAAAACTCCTCGATAACATTCTTTGGATTCAACCGAAAGACAGACCGAACACCTATAATTCACATCCTATTTTTTCGCATCTTTTGAGGGAATGGGACTCATTTAACGCTATTACAACAGCGGCCCCTTACCCTTCCCCGCTTATGTCTATCATGGAGAATCCAAGCTTCCCTCCAGGATTGCATTCCTCATCCGTCCAAAGTTGGAAAACGACTGACTTCCATATTCTGCGGACACTATTGCCAGTATCAGGGATACTAAACTTTGACTCTCTCTCTGCAGCACTTCTCCCGAGGAAAATCACAGAATGGGAGTACCTTCAACTCTCCCATTTCTTAAGATCAATTTTAAATTCAGGCTATTCTCCTAGAAACTTGACAGTGTTCGAAACAGCTTTTGAGAAAGGCAAATTGAAAACTAAAACTTTGACAAAGGTTTATAGATCTCTCTTCAGTAAAACCCCTCAGAATAAACGTGCCTTCATTCTTGCTTGGGAGCAAGATTTACAGGTCTCTTTTTCTCTAATAAGATGGCTTAGCATTCTGCGAAGATTGATGGCGGACACAAAATCCACTATAATGAAAGAATCCAGTTATAAGTTCTTCACAAGATGGTACTACACACCTGTGAAACTTCACAGGTTTTCACCAGGTACTCCATCATGTTGTTGGAGATGCCAAGAGGAAGAGGGGTCAACTATTCATATATGGTGGTCATGTTCAAGTATACAGGTTTTCTGGAGGGATATTGTACAAAAACTAAATGAGATCTTTTCAGTCTCACTGAAGGTTGATCCGCTCACCTGTCTCTTCCTTATCTTGCCCTCCCCACCCACAATACTAAGAAGTAAAATCAATATGATTAGGTTACTTCTCCACCATGCCCGGCACCAAATCCCAAAGCTCTGGAATCAGGCAACTCATCCTTCCCTTAACCATTGGAGAGACGGCGTAAATAAAACATATGAACTTGAAAAACTACATGCTCTGTCTTCTGGGGCAATGGATGAGTTTATGATATTGTGGTCAGAATGGAGAGCTCATTGGGAGGGGATCCCCGGTTCTTAACTCAGCTTATTTTTGTATATAGACTAGTAGGAACCCAATGGGAAGTTGGGGAAACACCTGGTGGATGGGACGGGGAATACTGGATGGGGGAGCCACTCCAAAAATCGGATGATTGGGTTTTAGACCCAATTAGTTATGATGCACCCAGAGAAAATGTGGTCCTTTATTATCTATTTCGGGACATTGTATTGCCTTAGTACCTCTGTGGGGTTGACCCACTGTTTAAATCTCTCTGACAGGTAGAGAGGGGAGCACCATGTGAGTCCCTTCTCGCAGACTGGTCTCTCTCTCCTTTTCCTCCCCCCTCCCTGCTTCTTTTCTCTTTATTTTTCCTCTCCCCTCACAGGGAGGGTTGATCTGAGATCCTTTACGGATGGAACTGTCTGTTTCTCTATTAGACTTCCTTATCTTACTATTATCTTTATTTCTGCACTTTGGAGGTTTTCTTGAATTGTACACTGTTGTCTGTTCCTCGAGACACCAGGGGTAACACAGAAACGATTTCTCTCTATTTACTTACTCTTTTTAACTTTTCAATCTTTTACTTAAAACAAAAAAAAAATAGAGTATTTATATTTGACCTCTGTAACTTTGGAATTTCTTGTGTTTACAAACAAATCTTAAAGATCTGGATTTCTTGGTGCAACTGTTAAGGTTGTTTGTATTGTGAGATGTTACAATTGAGACAATGGGCAGACCTTTTATGTCCTTCTTCTCTTTCCTTTATTGGAAACTTTTTTACAATTGTAAAATTCATATATCTCTGTATGATTAACATTTTCAAATGTTTTCAATTTCTGTAATTGCTTTGAATTATCGATAAAAGTTGAAAATCTTAAAAAAAATAAAAAAAGAATTTTAATGGTGCTTTGGTCCAATCCCATAGAGAAGCCATTGGAGATAAAGTTCAGAAGACATGGAATGGAAGGTGATAAGGGATCCATATTACTTTCTCTATACCAGTGTCAGAAGTTCCATCAATCAGATGTTCTAAAAGTACTTACATTCCTTGATTTGAGAAGTCAATGACAGCTGAAAACAGGCCTTGAGCCTTCAAGCTCAAGCTCACATTGTAATGTATGGCTCAATGAGTAGTAACTAGGAGGCAGGACTTAGTGGGCCTAGGAGTCTGTTGAAAAAATCCTTGGGAACGGAACTTGAGAGCTAAGTCCTCCATGAGTGTTCAGAAGCCGGGTTGTAAAATATGTGGATCAAAAGATCAAATATCTGACCCAGTTGAGCATTGGCCAGAACATTACAGACACACTGGAAGACTGACAGAGGCTGCAGAGAATTTCACAGTCAAAATACTGGAATAATCACAGCAAAATGTAAATCCAAGAATCAAAATCAGGGACAGGTCAGTGGTCTAGGCCACAATAATGGAAGTGGTAGTACACGTGTGACTGCGCATACACATCCACGTGACCTAGGGTATAAGTTTACTCTCACATGTGAATGCAGAGTGAGTGAAAGTGTAGATCAACGTGCAGGAGGACAATTGAGCAGTAGGTCATGGAAGACATTCAGGAAACATGACGTGAGATTCAATTTGAAGGATTGATGATGCAATGCTGCTCCTCAGTGCAAAAGAGTTTTCTCCTGGGGAAGTGGAAAGGGATACTTTATTGCAGAGACTTCAGAACCATGCTTTTCTCAACCAGTAAGGGGCTACTGGTATTATCACTTCCTTGTTCTGAATTATTTTCCTCAACACTGCTGTAATCAATCTCAGAGAAAGAAACAGATAACCCAGCTGGACCATGGACAAGGACCATGGCTGAAGAAGTGTGTCTATTGATTCTAGGTTGTTATGCTGAAACTGAGGCATGAACCTGGGGAATTTCACATTCACTCTGGATGCAATTAGATCAATCTGCAGTTTGATCAACATACTTGTCAGAGTGATGAAGACCTCTTGTTTAAGTAAAAGCTGTTCTTGCTGTATGGTCTTTTAACTCAACCTGTCTGCCCAGGCATTGTCTCTTCCTTTGATATTAACAGTCACGATAAGTTCTAGACTGTCCTCTACCCAGAGCAGGATTATTTTGGACAGATGAAGAAAAAAGATACTTCTCGTTCTACCTTGCCTTGACAAATACGTGGAGTTGTCCAATGGTATCTTCAGCACAAGACCCTTGACCAGAGGAACAGTAGCTTTCAGTGATCTCCATAATAATATAATATAAGTGTAAAGCTGTCTCTGATGCATTCCAGGTGAAGGAAGGACTGACCTTAAATTACAGGTCCTCAACCAAGTTTGCTTGCATCTAGTGTCTCACTGACCAAGGAAGACTTTTTTGAGAAATTATGAAAAATTCACAGTACTAAAAACACTGTAATATATATATATATATATATATATATATATACACATACACACAATAAATGACCCAACTGAACCAAATATGAAGCACTTCTGTAAATGAAGAGGCCCTCTACAGTACCCAATTAAAAACAAAACAGACAACAATCCTGTGCTGCATAGTTTGGCCAAAACATGTTTAAGCATAATTGATATGACTGAAAAAAGACATGTGTCAATCAAGTTCAGTCCATGCCATATCCCATATGTTGATACAGAGGAAGGCAAACAAGAAAAAACAAACAAACACACGTTGAATCCACTTCCAATTAAGACCCAAGCAGGTAAGAAAAAATCCTCTGTGACTCAAAATGTCAGTCAGTTATTTCCCTGGATTAACATGTTATTTGCTATAAACCAACTGTCATCATTTTCAATTTTGTTCTGAGCTAGAAAGATATCCATTACTCTTTTGAAAACAACTACAGCATCTGTAATAACATCATCTCTTACTGTAAAAGAAAACCTAACTTTAAGTCAAAAAGCACCTTTCCTCCAGTCTTAGATGATCTCTTGGTTTTTGCTCACCTCCTTGAGTAAATAGTTTTTTAGAGAGTTCTATGTATTGATTCTGAATCTGTAAATATGTAAAAGGCCAGATGTATGTCTGATGCAGTCATGCACGGTAAAGACTCCGATGCAGTCATGCGCAGTAGAGACTCCGATGCAGTCATGCGCAGTAGAGACTCCGATGCAGTCATGCGCAGTAGAGACTCAGGTGCAGTCATGCACAGTAGACACTGCCCGAATGCTTGGCCTGGGCTTTTACACTAGTATATTTGTGTATTATAATCATACCACCCCTTAGATGTATCTTCTCTATTGTATACAATCCCGGTTTGGTGAGTTTCTCTTCGTGAATCAGATCCTCCATACCTTTATCAGTTTTGTTGCAGTCTCTGAACTTTTACCAGTTTAATGTATTTTTAAGAAACTGTACTCCATATTCCAGATGAGGCCTCGCTAAGGATTTATACAGAGGTAGAATTAGAGGTAGAATTATATTCTCATCCTGTTCGTCTATACCCCTTTTCATATAGGACAGTATCCTACTGGCTATTGCAGCAGCCAAGTGACTCTGCACACTGCTGTGAAGACTATTGTTTATCAGTACTCCTAAATCTTTCTATGAAGAGGATTCCCCAAGTAGAATGTATGTTTTTACAGCCCATATACATAGTTTTTTATGGCAGACCAAGCTTACATCAAATTATGCCAGCTGCCAGATGAATCTATGGATGTTTTTGCTCAACTCAGAACTATGCAGTGCGGGGGGGGGGGGGGGGTCCTGGCACCCACAAAACTGCTGTGTTCATAGAGAATGGGTCCACGTATGGCTTTACTGGGAGTCTACCCCTTGCAAAGAAAGAAACAACCACAATGTGCCTTCCCAGCCCTGGAATGCATGCTTCACAGTTACTTCTGGAGCATGGAAGGCAAGCATGTGTTCTACCCCACAGAAGTCACAAGCACAGACCTGGAGCAGCAGCAAACAGCTGAAGACTGGCAGCACACAGGACAACAGCCTCAATACCTGTTAAATTTACACCACCCATGCAATTAAGAAGGCAGAATGGATAAGTAGAAGGAACCCCACTGGACCTGGCCCACAATGGAAATCGCCAAGAAGGCCAAAGGGGTGCCCTGCCAGGTCCCCCCCAAAACAAAACAAACAAAAAAAACATGAGAGGAATAGTGAACCTGAACTGGGTAGGTCAGAAAATACTGGACATATCTGGGTGGTAGGTCCATTTTTAAAAGTTTCCAATGTAATCTGGGGTGGTGGTGCCTTTGTCTCTATGTGCTACCTCAGTAGGTGGGACCTCTCTCTTTGTGCTAACTGGGGAGGCTGTGCCTCTGTCTCTGTGTGCTGCCTGGAGTGGCGTGACATCTCTCTCTGTGTGCTGCCTGGAGTGGCATGACATCTCTCTCTGTGTGCTACCTGGAGAGGCGTGACATCTCTCTCTGTGCTGCCTGGAGTGGCATGACATCTCTCTCTGTGTGCTACCTGGAGAGGTGTCACATCTCTCTCTGTGCTACCTGGAGTGGCGTGACATCTCTCTCTCTGTGCTACCTGGAGAGGCGTGACATCTCTCTCTGTGCTGCCTGGAGAGGCGTGACATCTCTCTCTCTGTGCTGCCTGGGGAGGCGTGACATCTCTCTCTCTGTGCTGCCTGGAGAGGCGTGACATCTCTCTCTCTGTGCTACCTGGAGAGGCGTGACATCTCTCTCTGTCTGCTACCTGGAGAGGCGTGACATCTCTCTCTGTGTGCTACCTGGAGAGGCGTGACATCTCTCTCTGTGTGCTACCTGGAGAGGCGTGACATCTCTCTCTGTCTGCTACCTGGAGAGGCGTGACATCTCTCTCTCTGTGCTGCCTGGAGAGGCGTGACATCTCTCTCTCTGTGCTACCTGGAGAGGCGTGACATCTCTCTCTGTGCTGCCTGGAGAGGCGTGACATCTCTCTCTGTGTGCTACCTGGAGAGGCGTGACATCTCTCTCTGTGCTGCCTGGGGAGGTGTGACATCTCTCTCTCTCTGTGCTACCTGGAGAGGCATGACATCTCTCTCTGTGTGCTACCTGGAGAGGCGTGACATCTCTCTCTGTCTGCTACCTGGAGAGGCGTGACATCTCTCTCTCTGTGCTGCCTGGAGAGGCGTGACATCTCTCTCTCTGTGCTACCTGGAGAGGCGTGGCATCTCTCTCTGTGTTGCCTGGAGAGGCGTGACATCTCTCTCTGTGTGCTACCTGGAGAGGCGTGACATCTCTCTCTGTGCTACCTGGAGAGGCGTGACATCTCTCTCTCTGTGCTGCCTGGAGAGGCGTGACATCTCTCTCTCTGTGCTACCTGGAGAGGCATGACATCTCTCTCTGTGTGCTACCTGGAGAGGCATGACATCTGTCTCTGTGTGCTACCTGGAGAGGCCTGACATCTCTCTCTGTCTGCTACCAGGAGAGGCGTGACATCTCTCTCTCTGTGCTGCCTGGAGAGGCGTGACATCTCTCTCTGTGTGCTACCCGGAGAGGCGTGACATCTCTCTCTGTGTGCTACCTGGAGAGGCGTGATATCTCTCTCTCTCTCTCTGCTACCTGGAGACCCTAAAGGAAATAAAAATTGCAAGCATTTTACCTTATTTAAATTAGGGATTTAACACTTTAAATGATATAGAGGTGTACAATACATTTTTCACATTACACTGGAGTTCTATATAGCAATAAAAGCCCAAGGAAATCAAAGGAAATTTGTGGAATTTTTAAATGCTTCCTATTATGCTTTTGTTCTTCTCCATAATCACCCCACTTTGCCATCATACATCAGCCCAACAGACTTTTTTGAGGTGGCGGTTTCCAGTTAATAATAATAATAATAATAATAATACTATTGCTATTTACACGGCTCTTACAGTTAATGACAACAGTACAAATTAAGACTGATGTAATAATAAGAATGGAGGTGAGTGTAACGGAACACTATGTACTCTTTTCCCCTCATCTGTAGACTTGTGATTGGGATGGAATGGGGGGGGGGGGGTTGGAGTTGTTTTGGAGTACTTATGTTTTTACTGTAGGGAGCCAGGGCCCCATCAACAATACAGGTTAACCCTTTGAGTGTCAGAGGGGTACACAACGTGTTGCGCACCCCTCTGGCACTCAGAGATTTAAAGGGATAGTAATACTTTGTTTTAAAAATCTCTAAAACTATAAATATTAATAATAGAATTATAAATAAGCTACTTCCCATGTCTCAAATTGTCATGGTTTTTGTGTTTGTAGCATTTAAACTTCCCCCCTCCTTCCCCTTTCCCATATGTCAGAGCTCTAGCTAACAGCTGCAGAATCCGGTCATTTGACCAAACGAGGCTCTTCAGCAATGTTTTTGAGGAAGTATTTCATTGGAACGGTCTACAAAGTGTGCCTCGTTTGCAAGCACACTTTGTAGACCATTCCAATGAAGTAGTTCATCATAAATGTCACAATTTCTGCTCTGCTGAAGAGCCTCAGGGTCAGATAACCGGATTCTGCATCTGTCAGCTAGAATACATTCATAAGAAGGAAAAAACTGTCACCTTCAATGGAATCCAAAGTAATCAAGAACTTCTGTTCCCTATAGTCATGAATGTGTCATTATTATCTGTGGTAAGATCTGTGTAATGTCTGTTACCCCTCTAGCATTGGAAGGGTTAAATCAATTGGAACTTGGGAAGGGTTTTTTTTTTGTCTTCTGTGGTGCAGCTGTTTTGCCCATGAATTACTCATGTTCCTCTTAGTACATCAGCCTCATTGTGTTTATCAGTTCACACGGAGGCTAGTGATGAGGCTAGGGATTTTAATTGCTTCCCACAGCGAAATTGGTTTTCCCCAGAATTACCAGTTCTTCTTAGAACATCAGCCTCACTAATGTGAAGTACCTTTAATTCTGTACACGTTATCGGACAGGAAGCTGCAATGGGCTTTTCAGTTTCAGTTTTAATTTCAGCTTTTAGCCCGTTGAATGGAAGAGGGAAGCAAAGCATTGAGTATCCCTCAGGCACTGAAATGATTAAGGTGGTGTTCTCTGATCAGATAATTAGATTAAATTGCTCCATCTGTTTGGATTCTTATAAGAATTCTGTATCTTTGAGCTGTGGATATACCTTCTGTGAGCACTGCATCAACAGTGTGCTGCGTATACAGCAAGAGTTTGTAATTTATACTTGCCCTGACACATGCTGCAAAGAGCAGTCTCATGAAAGACCTGAGCTTAAGAGAAGTATAGAACTGTTAGTCACTGTAGATCATAGAGTCTGCTTGGATAAAAAGCAAGGTATCTTTAATAGTCTGATCGATTGTATTGCGTATCCTGATCCTGCAGTTAAGTCTTCACTGTGAAATCTCTCTATGCAAATCTACCTAAAGGCCAATAATAAGTCAGAGAAGCACATTTTATCAGAACCAACCATTCCACTGGAGAACATAAAATGCTCTATTCTGAAGGAGCTTCAGAAGTATTATTGCACTAATGATGATTTATGTGTTTGTGTGCCCTGCTGCCTGGCGATAGACCACACAGGGGACACCAAATGGAACCACTGAAAGAGGCCTCTGAACAAAAGAAGATAAAGGTAACAGAATCTCTGGAAATATTAGAATTAAACCAAGAGGAGACTGAAAAGAGGGTACACAGTTTGAAGGATCACAGCAGAAAGGCACATGAGAGAGAAGCTTGTATAGAAGACTATGCTTTTTGGAGATATCCAAGTACAGCTGAAGATCATGTAAGATAGACTTATGAAAGATGTCACTAAACAAGAAGAACATGTTTCTGGCTTTCAGCAGAAGGAAAAAAAGGATAAGTTATGATAAAAGATATCCAACATTGCAGAGCTGATCTGCTGGTTGCCTAAAAGAAAAAAAAAAAAAAGAAAAAAAAAAAAAATATATATATATATCAATCAAATGCTGCCAGCTTTTGTAAGTCTGAGCCGAAAAACCAAAGAAAGTGAGAAGAATATTATATTTAGATTAAGCTCTGACCTTAAGAGATGATGTTCAACACTTGGTAGACATTTTACCTGCTTTGAAATTAAATAGTGGGTTACTTCTAGAAGAGGATCCAGACATTATTCCCTATACAAACAATGTAACCAGAAAGGTGGCTGTATTGGAGGACCTAAAAACAGAACAATCCAACCAGTAGCAGATAATCCAGAGAGGATTCATTACTTTCAGACTTCAGGAATAAAAGCTTTCATTTCCAGAGCACATTACAGGTAACTGGAGATCAGAGAATCAGGGAACTGGTTGGTTGGGTTAACATATCCCAGCATAGATGGAGGGGCTGGATTCTAGGAAAGATCCACACCACCTTGCCACTAAGCTTACAAATCCCTCATAACTTGCAATTAGAAGTGGCAGGATCTAGTGAGAGAATAGATGTGAGGGTAAAGGAAAGGGTGGAATGTAGTATAACTCTGAGGCAGTGGTCAGACTTGGGACGTTGACCGAATTGCAGAGTTATCAACAATGTGGGAAATAATAGGTGTTAGGAAGGAGGCAGAGATCACTAACAGCTCATCTTTAGGATGTTAAGCTTTAAGAAATGGGATGCCATCCAGCAAGAGATTTCAGATAGATATTTGCTGGTGTCAGTTAGTAGGGATGGTGAAAGGTCAGGGGAGAAGAGGTAAATTAGAGTGTCATCAGCATACAAGTGGTACTGGGACCCACATGAGTCTATTAGATTGCCAAGTGAGGATGTGTAGATAGAGAAAAGCAGGGGTCTAAGAACTGACCCTTGAGGTACCCCAACAGAGAGAGGTAGTGAAGAGAAGCAGGTAGCAGAGAAGGAGACACCAAATGAATGGTCCAAAAGAAGATTTGAGCCAACAGAGGGCAATGTCACAGATGCCGAAGGAGTGAAATTTTCAAGGAGAGTGCGGTGATTAGCTGTATCAAAGGCTGAAGGAATATGAAGAATGATGAAAGGGGAGATGTGTCCCTTGGATTTGGATATGAGGAGATCATTTGTAACCTTGGTGAGTGCTGTTTAAGTAGAGTGTTGAGGACGGAAGCCAGATTGCAATGGTCAAGTAAAGAGTTAGAGGACAGAAAGTGAGATAGTTTGTTGTATACTAGCATTTCCAATAAATCAGAGGCTAGGGAGAGTAGAGGTACGGGTAGTAGATGGATAGAGATGTAGAATCAAAAAGGGCTTCTTTAGAATGGATGTGATGAGAGATTGCTTATTGGAAGATGGAAAAGTGCCAGTAGTGAGAGAGAGAGAGATTGAAGAGATGAGTTAATGTTGGCATTAGAACAGCAGAGAGGGAAGGGAGGAGGTGAGAGGGAATGGGGTCGAGCAGCAGGGCCGGACTGGCCTGCCGGGATACCGGGAAAAATCCCGGTAGGCCGCCAGCACTGGGCTTCCCAGGGGCTGGCCGAGGGCTTCTTCTATAATTATCCTCTCTCCCCCATGTACTTCTCTCTTTCTCTCCCCCTTGTGCCTCTCTCCCGTACCTCTTTTTCACTTTCCTGCACTGCCGACATCCGGAGCGCAACCACTCCAAATGCGGAGACGCCGCGTGGAGCGTGCAGGTATTTTCTTCCTCTGTTCTGAGGCCAGTTTAAAACTGGCGCCCAGACAGAGGAAGAAAACCCCTGCACACTCCATGCGGCGCCTCCGCGTTTGGAGTGGTTGCGCTCCGGATGTCGGCAGTGCAGGAAAGTGAAAAAGAGGTACGGGAGAGAGAGAGGCACAAGGGGGAGAGAAAGAGAGAAGTACATGGGGGAGAGAGGCACAAGGGGAGAGAGAAGTACATGGGGGAGAGAGAAGTACATGGGGGTGAAAGAGGCACAAGGGGAGAGAGTGAAGTACATGGGGAGAAAGAGGCACAAGGGGTAGAGTGAAGTACATGGGGGTGAAAGAGGCACAAGGGGGAGCGAGAGTGAAGTACATGGGGGTGAAAGAGGCAAAAGGGAGAGAGAGAGAGAGAAGTACACGGGGGAGAGAGAGAAGTACATGGGGGAGAAAGAGGCAAAAGGGGGAGAGAGAGAAGTACATGGGGGAGAGAGGCACAAGGGGAGAGAGAAGTACATGGGGGTGAAAGAGGCACAAGGGGAGAGAGTGAAGTACATGGGGGTGAAAGAGGCACAAGGGGTAGAGTGAAGTACATGGGGGTGAAAGAGGCACAAGGGGTAGAGTGAAGTACATGGGGGTGAAAGAGGCACAAGGGGGAGCGAGAGTGAAGTACATGGGGGTGAAAGAGGCAAAAGGGAGAGAGAGAGAGAAGTACATGGGGGAGAAAGAGGCAAAAGGGGGAGAGAGAGAAGTACATGGGGGAGAGAGGCAAAAGGGGGAGAGAGAGAAGTACATGGGGGAGAGAGGCAAAAGGGGGAGAGAGAGAGAAGTACAAGGGGGAGAGAGGCAAAAGGGGTGAATCAGGAAAGGGGGAGAGAGGCAAGAGGGAGAGAAAATGGCAAAAGGGGGATGAAGACAAGAGTCAAGGCTGGATTAAGGCAAGAGAGGGATCAAGAGGAGGAGAATGGCGAAAGAAAAATCAAGAGGGGTAAAGAGAGGCAACTTGACAAGAGGAGGAAAGAGGCAGAGGGGGGTCAAGAGTGGGGAAAAAAGAGGCAAATGGAGGGGGGATCATGAGGTGAAATGAGGGGCAATCAAGAGGCAAAAGGAGGGAGGGACCAAGAGGCAAAAGAAGGGGGGATCAGGAGGGGGAGAAAGAGGCAAGAAGGGGAGCGAGGCAAAATGTGGGATCAAGAGTCAAGGAAGGGGTGAAAGGGGGATCAAAAGGAAGAGAAAAAGGCAAAAGGTGGGGGCTAGAGTCAAGAGGGGAGAACGAAGCAAAAGGTGGGAATGAAGAGTGGGAGAAAGAGGAAAAAGAGGGGAATCGAGAGTCAAGAGGTGGTGTGTATGTGTATATCTATATATATATATATATATATATATATATAAAAATGTACTCAGCCTAGGGTATCCCCAACAGCAGAGAGGAACAGCTGTTGGGGATACCAACTGCTGTTGGGGATACCCTAGGCTGAGTACATTTTTATATTTACCTTTATGGGACGTGCACTGCCATACTATAAAGTGTTATATGATTTATTTTAAATTTCAGTGTGTGCCACTGTCAACCATATACACATATATATATATATATATATATATATATATATATATATATATATAAATCTCTATTGTTCTGGTGGCATTCAGATGTCTTTTAAAATGCGTGTTTTCCCCTTTTATAAACAAGAAAAAAATGCCATTATGCTATGGGACTAGTATAATGACGCAATGCTGTGGGGCTGGTCAGCAATTTTTTCCAGGGCTGGTTTTTATTCCCAGTCCGGCCCTGTCGAGCAGGCAGGTTGTGAGATGAGAGGATGAAAGGAGGGCAGATGTTTCATCTTCTGTGAAATGGGTGAAACAACTGAGAGTGTTTTAAATGTGGAAAGGGGCTCAAATGCAGTGGTAGAGAAATGCTGAGGAAGAATATTGTGCTTGATTGTCTCAGTTTTAGACTTAAAATAATGAGCTGAGGAGCTAGCAGTGGGGGGTGTAGAGCATAGATAAGAGAATTAAAAGTTGAGAACATATATTTAGCATTGTAGGACAGAGTAGATACAAGAGAAAAAAAATAAGATTGTTTTGAGAGGTAAAGGGCAGAGGTTTAGGACCGAGTATGAATTTGTAATACTAGACTACAGTGCATAATGCAAGATCATTCTAGAAGTATATGAAATTGCACAGTATTAAATAATCTACATTCGCACAGGTAGTCACAGAAACACACATACACTGATGGCCACCCCAGCTGTGTTCCACTGTCCACTTAGAGTCACAGGAACACCCACACATACACTGTCTGACACCCCATCCTTGATCCACTGGTAACTTCAGAGCCACATATAAATTGACTGACTGCAGTTTTGATCCACTGGTAATTTTAGAGCCACATATAAAATGTCTGACACCCCAGCCTTAATCCACTGGTAGTTACAGAACCACACATACACTGTCTATATGAAATGTTTACATTTTCAGCATGCTCACAGGCAATCACAGAAACACACATATGCAAATGGACACCCCAGCCTTGCTCCACTATCCACTGAGAGTCACATAAACACACACGTACACTTATCATCACTTCAGCCTTGTTCCACTGTCCACTTATTGTCACATAAACACACACATACACTTATGGCCACCCCAGCCTTGTTCCACTGCCCAACAGTAAGCTCAGAACCACGTACACACTCTAGCCTTGTTCCCTGACAGTAACAGAACTACACATACAGTACACTGATAATCACTCCAGACTTGTTCCACTGCCAGCCATCACTAACCCCTGCTCTGTGAAACCCCTTATACTTTTTTATGTAATCTCGGGGTTCCATAGAATACAGGTAAAAAAACACTGTTTAAAAAGAAAAAAAATATTATTTACTTTAAGTAAGGGAGTTGTTTTGGCCTGATGAAAGTATGTGCTGATATTCAACACCATTCAGTTCCTGGAATAGTACATTAAGGTAACTCATCCAGTTTGGATCAGAGTACCTGATGTGAAGAAACAGATATAATGGCTCTAAGACTTGTTTGTCATGGAAATACCTTACATCATTACTATCCTTTTACCTGTCCTGATAAGACTCAGTATATCAGTTTCAAATCTTACAATCTTTGATATCGTAACACGTGTCGGACAGATCAGTTTAAAGTAATTTGGTTTCCATTTCTGTTGTAAGTAAGAGGAACTTGTGGTTTCATACAAAATTAACAAACCCTTAGTAAGTTAGGGCTGACGTTAATGAGAAGATATTACCTGGAAACAAGTGTTTTGATAAACACTTACTGTCCTTATGTGCCCTGAAACACTGGTGTAGTGTATCATAGTATACAAACATTGCAGGATCCATATGTAGAAAGCAGGTAGAGACCTGCTCATAGCGACTCATATCTGTAACTGCTCCCAGTGGTGCTTCTACCTGGTATTGACTCAGGAGAGGGTGAATATTTATGTATGCAACTTTTGTATCACAATAAAAATATTATGCACCTTCAATGTGTTAAGTATGTTGTGTAAATTGTATGGTACAAATCCTAATTAAAACCATTTTAATTCCAGGTTGTAACACAATAAAAAGTATAAAAGTCAGAGGAAGGGGGGGTAAATATTTATGGAAGACACTGTAAACAGCCCCATTGATTTAACCCTTTGAGCGCCAGCAGGGTATGCAATGCATTGCAAAGCAATGTATTGCGCATCCCTCTGGCATTCAAAAGGTTAACCATATTAGTGCCTGAAAATGAATACCTTCTGATATTATTGCTGCACTTACCTTTATTTGTGCAGAAGATCTCAATGGCTATTATGAAACAAGTAGATTCCAAGTAGATTGGTTTCTTAATATTAATCTTTATTGGTACTGGATGGCATGTCCATGGGGGAAGACATGATCATTTTCAACAGCTGACAGGGAGGAGTGTGGTGTGTGGGAATCCAGCATTAAATAATGTATGCCTCTGTGGAAATGATATGCAATACCTAGTAAAGATTAATTTTGGGTAACCAATCCACACAGCGTTGATTCATAAGGGTCATTAGGTTTATCTACCCAAGTTAATTGGAGGCTTATTAGTATGAATTATGTTCCTTTAATAGCTTCATTTATGAGATCTCCAGCATCTAAGGGTTAATGTTTTTGAACAGTGAAGATATAATTTAACAATTCATTACCAAGCAGCTGGACTACATCGATGAGAATTTCAGATTGTTGGGCGTGAAGTCAGCCTGAACTTCATGTAAAGACATCTATGGATTTGGGAGAAGTCAGGTCATGTAACTGTTTACTGTGGCTGGTTACATGTGTGGCCATGGTGCATTTGGCACCCAGTATGGGACTAGACATGTTTAGTGAGGGTTATATTTTTTTATTTATTTACAAAAGCACACTAAGAGGAATGGATGAATCCTCCAGCACCCCCTACTGACATTACGCTTCAACACGTGCCTACAACCTAGGGTATGTAATAGAGTGTATAATAGCTTAGTGCATGCCAGCACACACACATGGTCATCTTGAGTGTATGTGTTCACATATGCACAAACTGACACATACTCTTTTCATGCATACACTAACATAAAACCTCTCATTCTGAGTCTAAAGGACTAAGAAAAGTGAAATAATCCAATAAGCGTCTCCTCTGTATAAAGCAAAACATCATGTGAATCTATCACACAAGAGGAAAAGGTATCAACTAATGACCACATATTCATTCATGTAGGCTCACAGAAACCTCTATGCCTTGAAAAAACATGTAACCCAATACAGATAGTAAAGTTAATGTCAGATGGATGACTGTCGCTCAGTGTTACTAATACTGTTCTAATTGCACCCTTGTGAAACATTTTGCCCCCAATGGTGCTGTTCACAAAAGGTGATTTCCATCTCACAGAATACATCATAACACAGCATGCTATAGCTTGGAGCCATTCATGCACTGAGCACATCCAGATTACAGCATGCTGATAGGCATGGCGGCCTATGCATTGCTGCACATATTGCTCACACAGGCAGTTCTGAAGGATGTGAAGCCCTCTGCATTCTCCACAAGGGCATCGGCCAATATAATATGACCAGCACTCATGTGACATACATCCTTCACATTCCCTCCTTTAAATTGCTGGGGAAAGGCAGGATGTCTGAGTTAAGTTAGCTCTGGCAGACTGGCATGTGCTAAAACAGAGCTCAGCCTGCATGAACATAGCCTAAGTCTCTTTGTGCCCCTTTAGAAATGAATAGTTACCACCTCAAGTAATTTTACCCCGATTACATGAAAACTGCAGTACACTGTAGTTTAAGCCTTAGTTTTAATTACACAGGCTGAGGGGATATACAGCTCTAACAATGGTGGTAATTCCAAGGTCCCGTGCATTATTTTTATCTGGTGCCCAACCACTTGAAGTCCATTTCAGCTATTAACCCAGGGTAGTCTTTGGACCTCCAGCTGCTTGAAACTGCAACTCTCATAATCCCCAACCAGTCAACGGTTGGTTGGGGATAATAGGAATTGAAGTTGTCAATTTTTGGAGGTTCAAATATTGACTATACCTAGACTAACCAGTCTTAGCATTTGATTCCATCTACAACCAGGAGCTCAGAACCTTAAGGAATTTAATTAAGGTGCTAATGTGATAATTTTACATGTGCAGTAAGCATAACAAAAAGGCTTTGTTCATGTACTAACAGGAAAATACAACTACAGGTTATTCCTGCGTTTGAAATACGACATAATTAATTAAATTTGCATGGGAAATTAACATCAACCCTATACATTTTCTTGACTTCCATCTGCCTGTTGATTCGACAAGCATATTGTGGATAGTGACCATAAAATAAAAAAACACACTTCTGCATGACTTTAGTTGATTTCCCTTGACACTTATCTATGGTGTCCTGATAGAACAATGTCTGATACTTTACTGCACTGGAAAGATGACAATGATGGGAGATGTTGGCCACTCCTGCTCTAAGAATGCAATAGTTCCAGTAGAGCAGTATGTATATTACATAAATGACCAGAATGAAATGGATGAGGAATTAGCCCTAATAACTAGTGTCTCATGTTTCAAACACCTAATTTGTGTTTAGTCTGCTTTATTACTCATATCTCCTTTAAAAATGCTTAAAGTAACAAGCACCTCCTCAACACACTTACCTTAACTCTTTTAGTGCTAGAGATGTTATTCGCTGATGGCTCTCTAGCACTCAAAGAGTTAATCTAGGCAGAAAAGCCGAATCACCATTATGAATCAGTTCTACGTGGATTGGTTTCCAAAAATTAATCTTTGATTAGAACTTGATTTCATGTCCGTGGAAGATGACATACATATTTGTATTGTGTGGGGTAATAGGTCAGTCATTAAAGGGATAGTAATACTTCATTTTAACTTTATTTTATTTTGTAGGCATTAAAAAAACATGAAGAACGATATAAGTCTTATCTCTCAAACCTTTATGGTTTAAGAGATATTCACAATCAAAATTTCCCCTCCCCCCCCTTTTACCTAGTGTAAGCCATCTCTTCTCAGATGTGGAATGCAATCCATAGACCAGACAGATAACAGAAGGGGACAATCTTCTTCCTATGAGAACAATGAAAGCCCTTCCCACCTTGACAAGCTTTTCAGGTTTTGAAGATTGTCCCTCTCTGCAATCTACCTGGGCACCTCCCTTCTGATCTGGCTGAGCAGTGTTACATCAGTAAAAGGGGCGGGAAGAGGATACTTTGTCATTGAATTACTCTTGAACTACAACTCTTGACAGAATTGAAATAACACTCTCCAAAGTCCAAATACTATGGTGATTAATTAGAGCAGATTTTATTATGAAACATTACTATCCCTTTAAGTCCTACAAAAAGAATCAACTGTTTAACTTTCACCGGAATGTAAGTGGATACTTAGTATTTGCTGTTTTTTGATCATTTGGATTGGTGTGAGTTGAAGGTTTATTCTTTTTATGCTCCTTTGTTTGCGGATCATGTTCAAGACATATAAATCTGGTATATCATTCTTTAACTAGTGTAAAAGCTTGTGTACATGGGCCAAGGTCTGGGTAATGTTAAGCGGCAGCTACCTCACTGCTCCACGAGATGCAGTCTTGCGTCTCCTCACACAATGCAATCATGCGTAGTAGAGACTGCTCGAACGAGCGCAGTCTCTACTGCACATAACAGCTTCTGACAAGCATGCTAGCGAATTATTATAAGGATATGCATGTATATACTTTTTTTTTATACTATTGTTGTTCGCTATAATGTGTGTGATTGACGATTCAATGTTTGAATTGATCCAACCGCAGACGACAGCTAGTTTATTTATATGGGTGCTTTATGACGGCTGTGTTCCTTTCGTCTTCAGTTGATATATGTAGTTAGCTACTTAATATATGGGAACTACATTTCTACCTACACCCTTGAGAGTGGGACTGGAGATCTGGAGTGTCCCTGTAATTCTACACCCGCCCGTACACTGAGAGGAAGGAGAAGCCTCCTAGTAATGTGACTAGATATAGAGAAGGGGGCGGAAAATTAAGAAATGATTGTTGGATACTCCTTTGATTAGAGGCGGATTGCACTGTTCTTTTTTCTCTGGAACAGACATGAGTCTATTCTGAGAAGTATGTAAGATTATGTTATTAGATAGGGAAACACGCCAGATGGCTCTTTT
Source organism: Rhinophrynus dorsalis (assembly GCA_037306005.1). Lineage (NCBI taxonomy): Eukaryota > Metazoa > Chordata > Amphibia > Anura > Rhinophrynidae > Rhinophrynus > Rhinophrynus dorsalis. Next base: position 55,631,155 of record CM074720.1, read on the forward strand.
CTGCCATCAAATCCAATGTTTCAAAATCTTTTTTGCTACGATTACTCCTGTAGGTTACAAAACGACTATCCTGATAGAAATGCCAACAATTGCACACGCTTTAGGTGGATTTAACCCTCTGAGTGCTAGAGTGGTACGCAACGCATTGTACTCAAAGGGTTAATCCACTGGAAACTATAAGGGGTCTCCCTTTCACATAGGTTACATCATAGATTCTTAACACACCCTCTCCTGCTTTCCCCAGCAATTTCATTACAAGAGGGAACAAGGCTGATGGCCAGCCCAAGTCTCGTCTAAATATTATTGACCAAGACACACATGGTTTGCTCATTCACTGGAGGCAGATTTGAGTATCGCATCTTGAAATGTAGCTCATGTGTTAGATTTTCTGGCAGCCCCACTGGAGGCTGTGCAGAAATGCCCTACTGCAACTTTACTGTCCTTACATGAATGTAGTAAAATTGCAGATTAGTGGACTTTAGTGCATTAACATAGAGCAATAGATGCCCACGTGAAAGGCCACCAGAGTACCTATCAGCATGGGAAACATACAATTGTTGCACTGCTGTGAAAGAGGACCTAAAGGTCTGCAATGCACTGCGAAATGGATTTTGCGTTTATTTTCCTATGGACAGTCTGCCCATATCCCTTTAAGTACAGGCCGGTTCTGGGCTCCCCTAATGGCGCGCATCTGGGCGGGGAGCCTGGAATTCCATGACGGTCCTGGCATGTCATGGCTCCTTAACGCAAGACAACCCATGACGTGCCATGACCATCAAGGGTTGTGTGTTGGTAATAAAAGTAGTTTAAGCAATGTACTAATTTGCTGCTATAATAAAAAAGTAATTTATTGCATTTCAAATGATCAGGTATGTTTCTTGAGCTGTATACACAATGTCTCACTCATATGCACAAAAAACACAGATAAAAACAATGCTCATTTATCATCAGCAAGTGTGACCACCTCTATAAAAGCTGAAGTTTTAGCAGTTTGCTGGCCTGGAGCATTCAGGTGTGTCTTAACACAATGGCAAGGAGGAAAGACATCAGCAATGATACTAGAGAAGCAATTGTTGCTGCCCATCAATCTGAGAAGGGTTATAAGGCCATTTCCAAACAATGTAAAGTCCATCATTCTACAGTGAGAAGTATTATTCAAAAGTGGAAAACATTCAAGACATTTGCCAATCTTCCCAGGAGTGGACATCCCAACAAATTCACCCCAAGGTCAGACAGTGCAATGCTCAAAGAAATTGCAAAAAACCCAAGAGTTACATCTCAGACTCTACAGCCCTCAGTCAGCATGTTAAATGTTAAAGTTCATGACAGTACAATTAGAAAAAGACCAAACAAGTATGTTTTGTTTGGAAGGGTTGCCAGGAGAAAGAACATGGCATCACAGCTTAGGTTTGCAAAGTTGCATCTGAACAAACCACAGGACATCTGGAAGAGTATCGTTTGGACAGACAAGACCAAAGTGGAGATGTTTGGCCATAATGCACAGCTCCTCATTTGGCGAAAACCAAACACAGCATATCAGCACAACCACCTTGTACCAACTGTCAAGCACTGTGGTGAAGGGATCATGATTTGGGTTTGTTTTGCAGCCACAGGACCTGGAAACCTTGCAGTCATTGAGTCGACCATGAATTCTGTATACCAAAGTATTCTAGAGACAAACGTGAGGCCATCTGTCCGACAGCTAAAACCTGGCCAAAATTGGGTCATGCAACAGGACAATGATCCCAAGCACACCAGCAAATGTACAACATAATGGCTGAAAAAGAATCAAGGTGTTGCAATGGCCCAGTCAAAGTCCAGACCTGACTGAAATGCTGTGGCGGGACCTTCAGAGAGCTGTGCATAAACAAATGACCGCAAACCTCAATGAACTGAAGCAACATTGTAAAGAAGAGTGGGCCAGAGTTCCTCCACAATGAAGCGAGAGACTGATAAGGTCATATAGAAAATGATTACTTCAAGTTAATGCTGCTAAAGGTGGTTCTACAAGCTATTGAATCATAAGGTATACTTCGTTTTCCAAAAGGCTTCTCCATTTTGGCTTTATTTTTGTTAAATAACTCATGACACGGTGTAATATGTCATGTTATGTTGTTCATCCGAGGTTGTATTTACGTGATTTTTAGACCTGTTAAGGAACAGCCAATTGTTATTATGTCATGGTATGTAAAACAATAAAATTCAAAGAGGGTGTACTTTCTTTTTCACACAATTGTACCTTAATCTGAGCAGAAAATCATACTGGCCACTATTAATTAATTCTGTGGATTGGTTCTCCAAAATTAAAGGGGCAGTGAAGAGTCAGGGTAACATGTTTTCTCACTAGAGGAAGTTACCTGACATCTATGGGAGTCAAGTTCCCTTTGCTTAACACTCTGCTATACCTCTTTGATTGCCCTGCAATTCTCTGTGATCTACAGGACTGGGTGATGGAAGCATCTGGAAGATTTCTATGCTTTCCAGTCAAACCCATTGATGGCAATTTGCCAACACAGGGCTTCAATGCAAAGGATGGTGATGTCACTTCTTCTTTCTTAGAAGCACTGTGCAGTGTTGAAGTCACCCAGCACAACAGATCATGGAGAGCTCCTGGGGGACAGAAAGGGAACTGGAGTGTTTTAAGCTATGGTATCTCTTTCCCCATTGTTAGGTAACTGCCTATAGTCAAACAGCATATTCCTCTTTAATCAGTAATGGATATACATGTTTAAGGAGGATTAATTTTGCAGGACCTCAACCTTCTCCCATCTTCCCCAATAAGCAGATTAATTTGTAGTACCCAATAGGTGGACAGCCAAGGGTTGCATACTACTGGGGAAAATCCTTTAGCCAGATGTGGCGTTAACCATAACTTGCAGGCCCTTGAGCCCTCAGACCCCTCCCTTGAGGAAAAGCTGTTGAGCAGCCAGTGCTGAAGACTCTCATGTGCAGCAGCAGGTCACCAGGGTTAGTGCTTTAGACGTTGCATGGGGCAGAGTACGTTGCTGTGCTGAAAAACCCCGATACTTACCTGGCAAGTCTTTAGGACCTTATGTATAAAGGCAGAGTTCAGCTATTCTGGGGCAAAGAAACTGCACTATACTGGACACACAAAGTAAAATACTGATGATTTTTAATGGACCTTACAACCCCCTGAATGCTAGAGATGCCTCCAAGTCATTGCAAAGAGGTATCTAGAATTTCAGGGGCAGAGATTTAGGAATTTGTATTTGTTCCCTGTAACATAATTGGTTTGCTCCACGATGGCATAATTTTGCCTTACATGACTGTATTATCAACAAAGACCTTTAAGTAACATGTGGCTCTCCAGCAAAAGTTGGACTAATAGATCATCTCACACTTAAAGGGATAGCAATACTTAAAATGTAAAAAAATATATGTTGTAGGGTTTATCCCCCTGAGTAAAACAAGAGTACTCCCACTGCTGAAAGGTGTTTCATTCAAAAGTTATTCATTTTCAAAGTTGAATTTTTTAGGTGCAATATCACAGTGGCGCTGTTGCTACACAATCCTATGGACAGCTCTGGTCCCGGGACCATAAATCTCCATAAGATGGTGTAGCAACAGCGCCACTGTACAATTTCAGGCCACTGTGATATTGCACCTAATAAATTCAACTATGAAAATTAATAACTTTTGAATGAAACACCTATCAGCAGTGGGAGTACTCTTGTTTTACTCAGGGGGTAAACCCTACAACATATTTTTTTTTACATTTTAAATATTACTATCCCTTTAAATGACTAGACAAGAACAGCTATAGACCACCGGTTGCCCAACCCAGACTGCCTTTTACATTGAGTACCACTGGGGGTGTCTGTACCACTCTTCCACGTAAAGAATTAAGGTTTGCAATGAGCTATCAACAGCTCTGATAAATAAATATTTTATGTATAGAAAACACGTGACACTGTGTAAACAGATACAAAACAGGATGGTATGTCTAAAGAAAGGTTGTGCATTCTGCAGTAAATCAACTGCATCTTAAAAGGACACGGACATAAATGTAGAAAGGTGTCCCTATTACTCTGTGTACGAAGAGAAGCATCATGGGTATGGGCATCTGCAGGGGGTGGGGGGCACTTTCCCCTAAATCACCAACCACAAAATGTTTCCATCTATTTTATTTTGTGAGGAAAAGTAATATTACCCGCTGGGCCCAGTCCTCCAGTTTCTCCTCTCTTTTGCGGCTGCATTGTGGTTTTTTTTTTTTTTTTTTTGCAAATCAACCTTTATTTTGTTTCTCCTCATCAAACAATAATAAATAAAGCTTGAGTGAAAGATAAAAGGAGATGTGTATGCTCTAGCTGGCGGTATCCTTTGTCAGTTGATGCCCACAGAGAAGCCAGCACTGTACTAGGCAGCCGAGATGTCACATGTGCTTTGCCCCCCCCGAAAAAAAAAATAAAATTGAGACTTCTTCAGCCTGGAAGTCCTTAGTACAGCTACTTGCGGGAACACAATCATAATATTGAGTCCACCATGGATCTTCATGGGTATGGTGAGCCTATCAAACAGGAAAAGGGCTGCTGCTTTAGACTTGCAGTGGTGTTACAGGGGTGGGGTTGGTGTCTCCATTTGCCGCACAGATCACTCCAGAGACCTATAGGAGGATACTTCCACTAGGCACACCTTTACGTATTGATCATAGTGTGTCTTTAAGGAATAAACATGCGCATTTACATACAGTGGGAATTTCTATTTGTTTCCTATAACACAGTCGGTTTGCTCAGATATTACAACACTTTTCTTTAGTACACCAATCCGTGTCTTCCCTTGCAAGCTGAGAAAGGACCCAAGTCAGGTGTATTGTTGGTTGAATCTCTTCAACAATAAGATATGACAATAGACAGGAAGGTAGAGCGGTTTTGGAGCAATCCAGCTCCAAAACTTTGTCAAAATTCAATGTACTTAAATGGGGCTAACTTCTCTAGCATTCAAGGGGTTAAAAGCTCCATTTAAATCAATGAAAATGTTAATTTGTCCCCCATTTTCCAAGCCTATGATTAAATGCCTTTTCAGCATGAAACACGTAAGGCAGTTTGATTGTCTGACAGGGCATCCTTGATTTTAATGGCATTTTAATAAAGCTACAGTTTTAACCATGCGCAACTATATGAATCACTATCGACTCAGAGGAAGGCAGAAAACTCCCCATTGCTCAATGAAGCTTAAAGGGATAGTAATGTTTCATAATAAAATCAGCTTTAATTAATCATCCTAGTATTTGGACTTTTGGAGAGTGTTATTTCAAGTCTGTCAGAGTTGTAGTACAAGAGTAATTCAGTGACAAAGTCTCCCCCTCCCACCCATTTTACTGATGTAATAACACTGCTCAGCCACATCAGAAGGGAGGTGCCCAGGTAGACAATCTTCAATTAAGATAAGGGAAAAACCTGAAAAACTTGTCAAGGGGGGCAGGGCTTTCATCGTTCTCATAGGAAGAAGATTGTCCCTTGCTGTTATCTGTCTGGTCTACGGACTGGATTCCACATCTGAGAAGAGATGGCTTACACTAGGTAAAAGGGGCGGGAGGGGAAACTTTGCTTGTGAATATGTCTCAAACCATAAAGGTTTGAGAGATAAGACTTATATCGTTCTTCATGTTTTTTTAATGCCTACAAAATAAAATAAAGATAAAACAAAGTATTACTATCCCTTTAACAAACTAGTGGGTATTGTCACTCGTACTGCATCCAGTGAACTTATAAATCGAAGATGAACCCTAACCTTACTTCAAACACTGCATTCTATACTTAACCCTCATCTACTCTGCCCCCATTCACGATAGATTGTAAGCTCTAGGACAGGGACCCCAGTCCATTGGTTTACTCTGTAAAGTACATTTGTAACTCTGTGTTATCTGTACCTTTAAAGTGTAAAGTACTGTGCACACTAACAGTTCTATATAAACATTTATTCAATTTAACCCTTTAAAGGAGCAGAGAGTTGTGCAATGGAGCAGTTTATTAGCCATATGATACAGTAAAAATGTATTAGTTAAGATTGCCTAAACTGTCCTTGTTGGGGCAAGCAAGCCTGAACATATTCCGGTTAAACTATAGAACTAAAACTTCAGCTTAAAGAAAGCGAGTCCACATGTAGGTGCTATAAACAGGTTCACGTTGAAGCACTATCCATGAAGTAGTACAGGTTTTTCTTCATTTCTGCTTGTGTTTCAATTCAGGGACGTGTGCATATCCCTTTATTCTGTGTGGCTAAAGGGAGAAATTTACCAATATTTTCTTCTGTGTCCCTCCACGGCCATTGCCTTCTATGGGTAATGTCTCCTCCCACCAGCTGGTGTAGGAACAATCAAAAAATACTTAAATGGATAGTAATACTTCGTTCTATCTTTATTTTATTTTGTAGGCATTAAAAAAACACGAAGAACGATATAAGTCTTATCTCTCAAACCTTTATGGTTTAAGAGATATTCACAAGCAAAGTATCCCCCCCCCCGTTCAACCAGATCAGAAGGGAGGTGCCAGGTAGATTGTAGAGAGGGACAATCTTCAATTAAGATAAGGGAAAAAGCTGAAAAACTTGTCAAGGGGGGGGAAAGGGCTTTCATTCTTTTCATACAAAGAAGATTGTCCCCTGCTGTTATCTGTCTGGTCTTACAACCAGATTCACATCTGAGAAGAGATGGCTTACACTAGGAAAAAGGGGCGGGAGGGGAAACTTTGCTTGTGAATCTCTCTTAAACCATAAAGGTTTGAGAGATAAGACTTATATCATTCTTCATGTTTTTTTAATGCCTACAAAATTAAAAAGTTAAAACGAAGTATTACTATCCCTTTAATACATTCTGTTAGCCATCTTGCTATGGAGGCTTGGGATGCAGATGACCCTTTAAACTTTCCCTGAAAGTGCACAAAAAATGAGTCTGATTTTCTTATTTCTGAGGTCCTTCTCAGGTATTCAGAAATGCATCTTTTTAGATCCAGATTATGCAATCACTTCTTTTTTATTCTTTGGACTGGGATAGAGGGCTGGAAGGACTATGTCTTGGTTCAGGTGGCAAGTTGATACCTCCTTTGATCTGAACTGCCTTTGTTCTAAGCACTACTTTGTCCTGGTGAAACATGATGTGTGGAGCTTTTGAGGATAATGCTTGCAATTCGCTCACCCTCCTTGCCGATGTGATGGCTACCAAAAAGGCTGTTTTGAATGTGAGAAATTTTATTGGGATTTCTTGTATAGGTTCAAACTTTTCTTAAGATGCTAGTTGATTCAGCACAATGTTAAGGTCCCGGGGGAGGATGACTATGCTTCTTATCCTGGGCCTGGTCTTGTCTATAGCTTGCAAATATTTTTTGACTAGATCATCCTCAGTGAATTGTCTTTCCAGGCAGGCTGAGATGGCTAATACCCAAACTTTTAATGATGCTGGTCGAAGTCCTGCTTCATACCCTTTTTGTAAAAAACTTAGAAGATGGGCTGTGGAGATGGAGAATTGGTCAACTTTAGTTTCCTTACACCAGGTAGAAAATATTCCCCATATTCTGTTATATACACTGGAAGTGGAGGCCTTCCTTTCTGAGATGATTGTGTTGATTATGGAGTCCGTCAAACCTCTGGCTCTTAAGGAGTTCCTTTCAGCCTCCAGGCCCCTAATTTAAAAAACTCCTGCTCCTGACACCATACTGTGGACCTTGATGTAGAAGGTCTGGTCTGAGAGGCAAGGTCCATGGATCCTGTATGGACATGTTTACCAGATCTGAATACCAGATTCTCCTTGGCCAGTTTGGTGCTATTAAAATGACTTCCAGTCTCTCCTGCTTGACCTTTTTTAGTACTTTCTGGATCATGGGGATTGGAGGAAATATGTATGCCAGGTTGAATTTCCATTTTTGCGTCATTGCATCGACTGCCAGTGCTTGTGGGTGATGCATTCTTGAGAAGAAGTTCTGAAACTTTCTGTTTTCTCCTGTGGCCATTAGATCCACTGTTGGCTGACTATTTCTGTATGATCTGGTTGAATCCTTCCTGGTTTAATGACCATTCTCCTGGATCCAGTCTGGTTCAGCTTAAGAAGTCGGCTTGTTGATTTTGTTTCCCTGGAACGTGCACTGCTGATATTGCTACCAGATTTTTCTCTGCCCACAGCAAAATTCTTCTTGCCTCTAAGTTTAAGGTTTTGCTCCTTGTTCCGCCTTGATTCTTTATATATAGGACTGCAACCATGCAGTCCGATATTATCTGTACTGGCCTATTTCTTGAACTTCTTTAGGGAAATAAATATTGCCATTAATTCCATTATGTTTATGTGCAATAACTGTTCCCTCTTAGACCAGGTTCCCTGCACGGACTTGTTTTGCCAGCATGCCCCCCCATCCTGTAAGGCTTGCATCTGTTGCAATCTTGTGCCATTCTGGTTCCGTTAAAGGAGTCCCTCTGAAAGGTTCTTTCTGCATGACCACCATGCCAGTTCTCTCTTTACTTTGGATTGAAGTGGAATCTTCTGCGATGTACTGATGTGATTCTTGCTCCAATGGCACAGGAACCAGTTTTGACGGGGCCTCATATGTAACTTGGACCATGGTACGACTTGAACTGTTGATACCATTATTCCAAATATCGTCATGTAGTCCAGTGAAGTGTGATTTCTCAATTTCTTGAATTGTTTTACTTTATCAAGGAGTTTACCCTGGTGAAGGGTAAGGATACTTTGTTTCTTCTTGTATCCAATACTAGACCCAGAAATTGAATCTGGCGGGTTGGAATTGTTTGACTCTTTTTCATGTTCAGTATCCATCCTAGGTTTTGCAGATGGCTGATGGTGATCTTCATAAGCAACTGTGCCAGACTGCGAGAGTTTGCTATCAATAGAAGATCATCCAGGTATGGGATGATTACTATTCCCTGTTTCCTTAGTGGTTCCAGGGCTATTGCTAGCATTTAGGTTGTTTTCTTGAGTCATATTGTTTGCTCTCTAAATGTTTGTTTCTTGTTACGAAAGGACATTCGATTAGGTGATGATCTACACCTATCCTGAGGAAGAAAATAATTTTTTTCCCCCGTTATTCTTTTTATAATATCTTCCAATTGTTCTCCAAACAATATGAATCCTGTAAAAGGAAGGGACACCAGCTTGCTCTTCGATGAAGCGTCCGCTCCCCAAGATCTCAACCACAAGGAGCGTCTAGCTTTGACTGACAGGGAAGATGATCTTGCAGATAATCTGATAGACTCCATTGAGACATCACATGCAAACCCCACAGCTTTTTTGAAAGAAGACACTTCTTCTAGTAATTTAGATCTGGACATTGAAGAACCAATGTGCTTCTCTAACTCTGTCAGACATATTCTGGAAGTTTTTGAAGTACATGCTAGTGCTGTCGCAATCTTCATATACTGCCCCAATAATCTGAATTGCTTCTTTAAGAAGCTCTCTATTCTTCTATCCATTGCATCCCTTAATGAAGATACATCCTCCATTGGGATCATGGTTCTTCCGGCAATTTGAGCAATGGCGGCATCTATCTTTGGAGGGGAAGTCCAAGATGATGTTTCTTCTTCTTTAAATGGATAAATTTTTTGTAACCTTTTTGATGTAGCTATTCTCTTGTCTCCCTTACTCCACTCAGTTTTAACCAGGCTTGTTACTGAATGGTGTTCAGGAAAAACTGGACATTCTTTCCTGGATCCTATGAACGCCACATCTAGGATTCCCTGCTGTTTGGGTTCATCTACCAATCCTAGGGTCTTTCTCATTAGTTTTAAAAAAGGTTCCATTTTTTCTAAATTAAATGCTCCCTCTTCTTCTTCTAGAATGTCACCCTCTTCCTCTGAAGAATATTGTGACATTATATCTAACATGCTATTTCCTTCTAATCTGGCTGAAGTTCCTTCTTCTGGGTCATCAAGCTCTTGCCTTTTCTTTGGATGGTTCTGCATTGCTGTAAATGTTTCCTGCCTCACATTTTTCATCCAAGACAGAAAGTCTTGGAACTGATTTGGAACTTCCACTCCAGCTATTTTCTTAATGCAGTCATCACAGAGTTTTGCAGTATCCCCAACTGGGATCTTGTTATCTCAGCCCCTACATACTTTAGTTTTCTGATCAGCCATATCTTCTTTAGTTTCTACAGACATTTTATCCTTAGAAGATGTAGACTTAGGGGTGGTAGCCATACTAAACCTTATTTAAAATATAACTTAATATAAAATTGCATTAAAATGTGTGAAATCTTACATATCTATACACATATGTAATCCCTGAGGCTAATGTCCTAACCACGAGGCCCCAGGCTTAAATAAAGAGTTCAATTAGGCTGTGGAACGCAGAGGCACAAATGGAAGAGGGGGAGCATTATTTATAAATATATGCACTTACTTTGTCCTTCCTCGATACCCGCTCTGATTTTCCTCACTCTCTCTGCCTTTAATAGCGTTCTTGATCCGGTATGCATTGCATGTTGATGCATATAGTCTGCAGGCTTCAGGAGACCTCTGGCATCATGCAGCGAGGCACTTCCTCGCTTCCAGTTTGGGACGCGGTTCCATCTGCAGGCTCCATATGTGGGAGAATTTTAAAATTATAGGAGGAGGACAAGGTGTGCCAAGGCCGGCATGGAACCTGGTCTTCAGGGATTGAAATGAAAGAGACAGCATTAAGCTGCCGCAGTAAGAAAAATGTAAAGGGGAAGGAGGAAAAAAAATATATATACATAATAAATAATTTGGTAGTGAGATAACGGGCTGGATCACCAGCCAGCCTACTCCAGCTGTTGTAGGACCAAAAAAAGACTGAAGAGGGAAGGGAGGTCTTGCCTTAAGTATTTTTTGATTGGTCCTACACCAGCTGGTGGGAGGAGACATTACCCATAGAAGTCAATGGCCGTGGTTTGGGACACAGAAGAAATACTATTTTGAACATATATTTCACGACTAGTTGAACAGCACGTGTACACGGGCCACAGTACCAGGCAGCAACTGACGGGGTACAGTCATGTACAGCAGAGATTGCCTTCGCCGAGGCTGATAATGGAGCAGTTATACTAGAGACTACGGTCTGAATTTGGAGCACCCCGCTCCGTTATCAGTCGCGGCGCGGGCAGTCTTTACTGAGCATAACTGCAACACGCGCAGCCGTCTGTACTGTGCATGAGAGCTTCGGACAAACATACATTAGCGAATTATTATATAGGATGTCTTAGGGCTGTATTCTGTAAACCAAAAGGTGCAATGTTGTCATCTGCATCAGATGCTACAAATAAAATTGATTAAAATGGGCTTTTTAACTCTGGAAGTGTAGATACATCACAAACACATTACTTCACAAAGTATTGGAGATCTCTGTAGTATGCAAGGTGTTAAAAGTCCGATTAAAAAATGTTCATTTCTCCCCTAGGGAGCAGGTAGATTTCTCCACTCCCAGCAAGTAGTCTCAGCTCATCCCTCCCCCAAGATACCAGCAAACAGTTGCTACTTATCTCACCACAACTAGATCCAGGCAAGAAGTATCGGCTCACCCTCCACCATCAGCAAGTAGTCTCATCACACCCTCCCCAGATCCAGGCAAGCACTCTCATGTCACCCCCCCCCCCACACACACACACACCCCCAGATCCAGGCAAGCACTCTCATCTCATCCCTCACCAGTTCCTGGCAGGCACGCTCATCTCCCAAGATTCAGGCAAGCACTCTCATCTCATCCCCCCAGATCCTGGCAAGCAGTCTTATCGCTCCCACCAGATCCAGGCAAGTAGTTTCATCTCATCCCCCCCAGATCCAGGCAAGTAGTTTCATCTCATCCCCCCCAGATCCAGGCAAGTAGTTTCACCTCATTCCCCCCCAGATCCAGGCAAGCAGTCTCACCTCATTCCCCCCCAGATCCAGGCAAGCAGTCTCACCTCATTCCCCCCCCAGATCCAAGCAAGTAGTCTCACCCCATTCCCTCCCCAGATCCAGGAAAATAGTCTCACCTCATCCCCCCCCCCCCCAGATCCAGGCAAGTAGTCTCACCTCATTCCCCCCCCCCCAGATCCAGGCAAGTAGTCTCACCTCATTCCCCCCCCCCCAGATCCAGGCAAGTAGTCTCACTTCATCCCCCCCCCCAGATCCAGGCAAGTAGTCTCACCTCATTGCCCCCCAGATCCAGGCAAGTAGTCTCGCCTCATTGCCCCCCAGATCCAGGCAAGTAGTCTCGCCTCATTGCCCCCCAGATCCAGGCAAGTAGTCTCACCTCATTCCCCCCCAGATCCAGGCAAGCAGTCTCACCTCATTCCACCCCAGATCCAGGCAAGCAGTCTCACCTCAACCACCCCCCCCAGATCCAGGCAAGCAGTCTCATCTCATCCCCCCAGATCCAGGCAAGCAGCCTTGTCTCATCCCCCCAGATCCAGGCAAGCAGCCTCGTCTCATCCCCCCAGATCCAGGCAAGCAGCCTCGTCTCACCCCCCCCTCACATCCAGTCAAGCAGCCTTGTCCCACCCCCCCCCCCAGATCCAGGCAAGCAGTCTCATCTCACCCCCCCCAGATCCAGGCAAGCAGTCTCACCTCATTCCCCCCCAGATCCAGGCAAGCAGTCTCACCTCACCCCCCCCAGATCCAGGCAAGCAGTCTCGTCTCATCCCCCCAGATCCAGGCAAGCAGCCTCGTCTCATCCCCCCCCACATCCAGGCAAGCAGCCTCATCTCACCCCCCGGATCCAGGCAAGCAGTCTCATCTCACCCCCCCAGATCCAGGCAAGCAGCCTCGTCTCACCCCCCCCCCCACATCCAGGCAAGCAGCCTCGTCTCACCCCCCCAGATCCAGGCAAGCAGTCTCATCTCACCCCCCCAGATCCAGGCAAGCAGTCTCATCTCACCCCCCCAGATCCAGGCAAGCAGTCTCATCTCACCCCCCCAGATCCAGGCAAGCAGTCTCATCTCACCCCCTCAAATCCAGGCAAGCAGCCTCATCTCACCCTCCCCCCCACATCCAGGCAAGCAGCCTCGTCTCACCCCCCCCAGATCCAGGCAAGCAGTCTCACCTCATTCCCCCCCAGATCCAGGCAAGCAGTCTCACCTCATTCCCCCCCAGATCCAGGCAAGCAGTCTCATCTCACCCCCTCAAATCCAGGCAAGCAGCCTCGTCTCACCCCCCCCCCCAGATCCCGGCAAGCAGCCTCGTCTCATCCCCCCAGATCCAGGCAAGCAGCTTCGTCTCATCCCCCCAGATCCAGGCAAGCAGCCTCGTCTCACCCCCCCTCACATCCAGGCAAGCAGCCTCGTCTCACCCCCCCCAGATCCAGGCAAGCAGTCTCATCTCACCCCCCCCAGATCCAGGCAAGCAGTCTCACCTCATTCCCCCCCAGATCCAGGCAAGCAGTCTCACCTCATTCCCCCCCAGATCCAGGCAAGCAGTCTCACCTCACCCCCCCCCAGATCCAGGCAAGCAGTCTCGTCTCATCCCCCCAGATCCAGGCAAGCAGCCTCGTCTCATCCCCCCAGATCCAGGCAAGCAGCCTCGTCTCACCCCCCCCCCACATCCAGGCAAGCAGCCTCGTCTCACCCCCCCAGATCCAGGCAAGCAGTCTCATCTCACCCCCCCAGATCCAGGCAAGCAGTCTCATCTCACCCCCTCAAATCCAGGCAAGCAGCCTCATCTCACCCTCCCCCCCACATCCAGGCAAGCAGCCTCATCTCACCCCCCCAGATCCAGGCAAGCAGTCTCACCTCATTCCCCCCCAGATCCAGGCAAGCAGTCTCACCTCATTCCCCCCCAGATCCAGGCAAGCAGTCTCACCTCATTCCCCCCCAGATCCAGGCAAGCAGTCTCACCTCACCCCCCCCAGATCCAGGAAAGCAGCCTCGTCTCATCCCCCCAGATCCAGGCAAGCAGCCTCGTCTCATCCCCCCAGATCCAGGCAAGCAGCCTCGTCTCATCCCCCCCCCCCCACATCCAGGCAAGCAGCCTCGTCTCATCCCCCCAGATCCAGGCAAGCAGCCTCGTCTCACCCCCCCTCACATCCAGGCAAGCAGCCTCGTCTCACCCCCCCTCACATCCAGGCAAGCAGCCTCGTCTCACCCCCCCCCAGATCCAGGCAAGCAGTCTCATCTCACCCCCCCCCCCAGATCCAGGCAAGCAGTCTCACCTCATTCCCCCCCCAGATCCAGGCAAGCAGTCTCACCTCATTCCCCCCCAGATCCAGGCAAGCAGTCTCACCTCACCCCCCCCAGATCCAGGCAAGCAGTCTCGTCTCATCCCCCCAGATCCAGGCAAGCAGCCTCGTCTCATCCCCCCAGATCCAGGCAAGCAGCCTCATCTCACCCCCCCCCCCCACATCCAGGCAAGCAGCCTCGTCTCACCCCCCCAGATCCAGGCAAGCAGTCTCATCTCACCCCCCCAGATCCAGGCAAGCAGTCTCATCTCACCCCCTCAAATCCAGGCAAGCAGCCTCATCTCACCCTCCCCCCCACATCCAGGCAAGCAGCCTCGTCTCACCCCCCCCCCAGATCCAGGCAAGCAGTCTCACCTCATTCCCCCCCAGATCCAGGCAAGCAGTCTCACCTCATTCCCCCCCCAGATCCAGGCAAGCAGTCTCATCTCACCCCCTCAAATCCAGGCAAGCAGCCTCGTCTCACCCCCCCCCCCAGATCCAGGCAAGCAGCCTCGTCTTATCCCCCCAGATCCAGGCAAGCAGCCTCGTCTCATCCCCCCAGATCCAGGCAAGCAGCCTCGTCTCACCCCCCCTCACATCCAGGCAAGCAGCCTCGTCTCACCCCCCCCCCCAGATCCAGGCAAGCAGTCTCATCTCACCCCCCCCAGATCCAGGCAAGCAGTCTCACCTCATTCCCCCCCAGATCCAGGCAAGCAGTCTCACCTCATTCCCCCCCAGATCCAGGCAAGCAGTCTCACCTCACCCCCCCCAGATCCAGGCAAGCAGCCTCGTCTCATCCCCCCAGATCCAGGCAAGCAGCCTCGTCTCATCCCCCCAGATCCAGGCAAGCAGCCTCGTCTCACCCCCCCCCCCCCACATCCAGGCAAGCAGCCTCGTCTCACCCCCCCAGATCCAGGCAAGCAGTCTCATCTCACCCCCCCAGATCCAGGCAAGCAGTCTCATCTCACCCCCTCAAATCCAGGCAAGCAGCCTCATCTCACCCTCCCCCCCACATCCAGGCAAGCAGCCTCGTCTCACCCCCCCGAGATCCAGGCAAGCAGTCTCACCTCATTCCCCCCCAGATCCAGGCAAGCAGTCTCACCTCATTCCCCCCCAGATCCAGGCAAGCAGTCTCGTCTCATCCCCCCAGATCCAGGCAAGCAGCCTCGTCTCATCCCCCCAGATCCAGGCAAGCAGCCTCGTCTCACCCCCCCCCACATCCAGGCAAGCAGCCTCGTCTCACCCCCCCAGATCCAGGCAAGCAGTCTCATCTCACCCCCCCAGATCCAGGCAAGCAGTCTCATCTCACCCCCCCCAGATCCAGGCAAGCAGTCTCATCTCACCCCCTCAAATCCAGGCAAGCAGCCTCATCTCACCCTCCCCCCCACATCCAGGCAAGCAGCCTCGTCTCACCCCCCCAGATCCAGGCAAGCAGTCTCATCTCCCCCCCCCAGATCCAGGCAAGCAGTCTCATCTCACCCCCTCAAATCCAGGCAAGCAGTCTCATCTCACCCCCCACCCCAGATCCAGGCAAGCAGTCTCATCTCACCCCCCCCACCCCAGATCCAGGCAAGCAGTCTCATCTCACCCCCCCACCCCAGATCCAGGGAAGCAGTCTCATCTCACCCCCCCACCCCAGATCCAGGGAAGCAGTCTCATCTCGCCCCCCCACCCCAGATCCAGGCAAGCAGTCTCATCTCGCCCCCCCACCCCAGATTCAGGCAAGCAGTCTCATCTCACCCCCCCACCCCAGATCCAGGCAAGCAGTCTCATCTCACCCCCCCACCCCAGATCCAGGCAAGCAGTCTCATCTCGCCCCCCACCCCAGATCCAGGCAAGCAGTCTCATCTCACCCCCCCCCACATCCAGGCAAGCAGTCTCATCTCACCCCCCCCACCCCAGATCCAGGCAAGCAGTCTCATCTCACCCCCCCCCAGATCCAGGCAAGCAGTCTCATCTCACCCCCCCCCCAGATCCGGGCAAGCAGTCTCATCTCATCCCCAAGCAGACTCATCCCCCCAGATCCAAGCAAGCAGTCTCATCTCATCCCACTTCCCCCACAGATCCAGGCAAGCAGTATCATATCACCCCTCCACCCCAGATCATCCCTTCCCCCAAGAGCCTGTCAAGCAGTCTCAGATCATCCCCACCAGACAGTTTCGGGTCATTCATCAGATCCAGGCAAACAGTCTCATCTCATCCCCCCAACCCCAGATCTGGGCAAGCATTCTCATCTCAACCCCCCCCCCCAGATCTGGGCAAGCAGTCTCACCCCCCCTCCGATCTGGCCAAGCAGTCTCATCTCATCTCCCCCCGATCTGGCCAAGCAGCCTCATCTCATCCCCCCCTGATCTGGGCAAGCAGTCTCATCTCATCCCCCCCCCCGATATGGGCAAGCAGTTTCATCTCATCCCCCCCCTGATCTGGGCAAGCAGTCTCATCTCATCCCCCCAACCCCAGATCCGGGCAAGCAGTCTCATTTCATCCCCCCAACCGCAGATCTGGGCAAGCAGTCTCATCTCATCCCCCCAACCCTGGGCAAGCAGTCGCATTGCATCTCCCCCCCCCCCAGATCTGGGCAAGCAGTCTCATCTCATTCCCCCTCCCCCGATCTGGGCAAGCAGTCTCATCTCATCCCCCCCCCCCCAATCTGGGCAAGCAGTCTCATCTCATCCCCCCAACCCCAGATCCGGGCAAGCAGTCTCATTTCATCCCCCAACCCCAGATCTGGGCAAGCAGTCTCATCTCATCCCCCCAACCCCAGATCCGGGCAAGCAGTCTCATCTCATCCCCCCAACCCCAGATCCGGGCAAGGAGTCTCATCTCATCCCCCCAACCCCAGATCCGGGCAAGCAGCCTCATCTCATCCCCCCAACCCCAGATCCGGGCAAGCAGTCTCATCTCATCCCCCCAACCCCAGATCCGGGCAAGCAGTCTCATCTCATCCCCCCAACCCCAGATCCGGGCAAGCAGTCTCATTGCACCCCCCCCCAGATCTGGGCAAGCAGTCTCATCCCCCCCAGATCTGGGCAAGCAGTCTCATATCACCCCCCCCCCAGATCTGGGCAAGCAGTTTCATCTCACCCCCCCCCCCTGATCTAGGCAAGCAGTTTCATCTCATTCCCCCCCCCCCCCGATCTGGGCAAGCAGTCTCATCTCATTCCCCCCCCCCCCGATCTGGGCAAGCAGTCTCATCTCATTCCCCCCTCCCTGATCTGGGCAAGCAGTCTCATCTCATCCCCCCAACCCCAGATCCGGGCAAGCAGTCTCATTTCATCCCCCCCAACCCCAGATCCAGGCAAGCAGTCTCATTTCATCCCCCCCAACCCCAGATCCAGGCAAGCAGTCTCATTTCATCCCCCCAACCCCAGATCTGGGCAAGCAGTCTCATCTCATCCCCCCAACCCCAGATCTGGGCAAGCAGTCTCATCCCCCCCCAGATCTGGGCAAGCAGTCTCATCTCACCCTACCCAGATCTGCGCAAGCAGTCTCATCTCACCCTCCCCCCGATCTGGGCAAGCAGTCTCATCTCACCCCCCCCCCTGATCTGGGCAAGCAGTCTCATCTCACCCTCCCCCCTTAGATCTGGGCAAGAAGTCTCATCTCACCCCCCCCCGATCTGGGCAAGCAGTCTCATCTCATCCCCCATTGATCTGGACAAGCAGTCTCATCTCACCCCCGCCCCGATCTGGGCAAGCAGTCTCATCTCACCCCCCCCAGATCTGGGCAAGCAGTCTCATCTCACCCTCCCCCCTTAGATCTGGGCAAGCAGTCTCATCTCACCCCCCCCAGATCTGGGCAAGCAGTCTCATCTCACCCTCCCCCCTTAGATCTGGGCAAGCAGTCTCATCTCACCCTCCCCCCTTAGATCTGGGCAAGCAGTCTCATCTCATCCCCCACCCCAATCTGGGCAAGCAGTCTCATCTCATTCCCCTCCCCCCAGTCTGGGCAAGCAGTCTCATCTCATCCTCCCCCGATCTGGGCATGCAGTCTCATCTCACCCCCCCAGATCTGGGCATGCAGTCTCATCTCATCACACCCCCTCAGATCTGGGCAAGCAGTCTCATCTCACCCCCCCCCCCCGATCTGGGCAAGCAGTCTCATCTCATCTCCCCCCCGATCTGGGCAAGCAGTCTCATCTCATTCCCCCCCACCCCCGATCTGGGCAAGCAGTCTCATCTCATTCCCCCCACTGATCTGGGCAAGCTGTCTCATCTCATCCCCCCAGATCCGGGCAAGCAGTCTCATCTCATCCCCCCAACCCCAGATCCAGGCAAGCAGTCTCATCTCATCCCCCCAACCCCAGATCCGGGCAAGCAGCCTCATCTCATCCCCCCCAACCCCAGATCCGGGCAAGCAGTCTCATCTCATCCCCCCAACCCCAGATCCGAGCAAGCAGTCTCATTGCATCTCCCCCCCCCCCCGATCTGGGCAAGCAGTCTCATCTCATTCCCCCCCACCCCCGATCTGGGCAAGCAGTCTCCTCTCATTCCCCCCACTGATCTGGGCAAGCTGTCTCATCTCATTTCCCCCACTGATCTGGGCAAGCTGTCTCATCTCATCCCCCCAGATCCGGGCAAGAAGTCTCATCTCATCCCCCCAACCCCAGATCCAGGCAAGCAGTCTCATCTCATCCCCCCAACCCCAGATCCGGGCAAGCAGCCTCATCTCATCCCCCCAACCCCAGATCCGGGCAAGCAGTCTCATCTCATCCCCCCAACCCCAGATCTAAGCAAGCAGTCTCATTGCATCTCCCCCCCCCCCCCAGATCTGGGCAAGCAGTCTCATCTCATCCCCCCCCCAGATCTGGGCAAGCAGTCTCATCTCACCCCACCCCGATCTGGGCAAGCAGTTTCGTCTCATCCCCCCCTGATCTGGGCAAGCAATTTCATCTCACCCCCCCCCGATCTGGGCAAGCAGTCTCATCTCATTCCCCCCCCTGATCTGGGCAAGCAGTCTCATCTCATCCCCCCAACCCCAGATCCGGGCAAGCAGTCTCATTTCATCCCCCCAACCCCAGATCTGGGCAAGCAGTCTCATCTCATCCCCCCAACCCCAGATCCGGGCAAGCAGTCTCATCTCATCCCCCCAACCCCAGATCTGGGCAAGCAGTCTCATCTCATCCCCCCAACTCCAGATCTGGGCAAGCAGTCTCATCTCATCCCCCCAACTCCAGATCTGGGCAAGCAGTCTCATCCCCCCCCAGATCTGGGCAAGCAGTCTCATCCCCCCCCAGATCTGGGCAAGCAGTCTCATCTCACCCAGATCTGGGCAAGCAGTCTCATCTCACCCTCCCCCCTTAGATCTGGGCAAGCAGTCTCATCTCACCCCCCCCCTGATCTGGGCAAGCAGTCTCATCTCACCCCCACCCCCCTGATCTGGGCAAGCAGTCTCATCTCATCACACCCCCCTCAGATCTGGGCAGTCTCATCTCATCCCTCCCCCGATCTGGGCAAGCAGTCTCATCTCATCCCCCCCACCCCTGATCTGGGCAAGCAGTCTCATCTCATTCCCCCCACTGATCTGGGCAAGCTGTCTCATCTCATCCCCCCAGATCCGGGCAAGCAGTCTCATCTCATCTCCCCCCTAGATCTGGGCAAGCAGTCTCATCCCATCCCCCGTAGATCTGGGCAAGCAGTCTCATCCCATCCCCCCAACCCCCAGACCTGAGCAAGCAGTCTGATCTCATCCCCCCAACCCCCAGATCTGGGCAAGCAGTCTGATCTCATCCCCCCAACCCCCAGATCTGGGCAAGCAGTCTGATCTCATCCCCCCAACCCCCAGATCTGGGCAAGCAGTCTGATCTCATCCCCCCAACCCCCAGATCTGGGCAAGCAGTCTCATCTCATCCCCCCCAACCCCCAGATCTGGGCAAGCAGTCTCATCTCACTCCCCCCAGATCTGGGCAAGCAGTCTGATCTCATCCCCCCAACCCCCAGATCTGGGCAAGCAGTCTCATCTCATTCCCACCCGATCTGGGCAAGCAGTCTCATCTCATTCCTCCCCCTGATCCGGGCAAGCAGTCTCACCTCACTCCCTCCCCCCGATCTGGGCAAGCAGTCTCATCTCACTCCCTCCCCCAGATCTGGGCAAGCAGTCTCATCTCACTCACTCCCCCAGATCTGGGAAAGCAGTCTCATCTCACTCACTCCCCCAGATCTGGGAAAGAAGTCTCATCATCTCACCCCCCCAGATCTGGGCAAGCAGTCTCATCTCATTCCTCCCCCTGATCTGGGCAAGCAGTCTCATCTCATTCCTCCCCCTGATCTGGGCACGCAGTCTCATCTCATTCCTCCCCCTGATCTGGGCACGCAGTCTCATCTCATTCCTCCCCCTGATCTGGGCACGCAGTCTCATCTCATTCCTCCCCCTGATCTGGGCAGTCTCATCTCATTCCTCCCCCTGATCTGGGCAGTCTCATCTCCCTCGATCTGGGCAAGCAGTCTCATCATCTCACCCCCCCCCCCCCAGATCTGGGCAAACAGTCTCATCATCTCACCCCCACCCCCCAGATCTGGGTAAACAGTCTCATCTCACCCCCCCCCCCCCAAGCCAGGAAGGCACTCATCTCATCCCCTCAGATCCCAGCAAGCAGTATCATATCACCCCTCCACCCCAGTTCATCCCCCCCCCAAAGAGCCTGGCAAGCAGTCTCAGATCATCCCCACCAGTCTCAGGTCACCCATCAGATCCCCACAAGCAGTCTCATCTCACCCCCCCCCCCCCCAGATTTAGGCAGTCTTATCTCATCCCCCAACCCCAGATCTGGGCAAGCAGTCTCATCTCATACCCCACCTCAGATGCCAGCAAACAGCGTTGGCTCACCCCCACCAGGACGTGGCAAGCAGTTCTGGTTCACCCCCACCAGGACGTGGCAAGCAGTTCTGGTTCACCCCCACCAGGATGTGGCAAGCAGTTCTGGTTCACCCACCACCTCCTATCTACCCCTGCTCACCCACCACAACCTAGCCAACTACCACAGCTGACCCACCACATTCAACCTGCCAACCACCCCAGCTGACCCACCACATCCAACCTGCCAACCACCCCTGTTGACCCACCACATCCAACCTGCCAACCACCCCTGTTGACCCACCACATCCAGCCTGCCAACCACCCCAGATGACCCACCACATCCAACCTGCCCACCACCCCTGTTGACCCACCACATCCAACCTGCCAACCACCCCAGCTGACCCACCACATCCAACCTGCCCACCACCCCAGCTGACCCACCACATCCAACTAACTAGCTACCACAGTGTACCCACTACATTCAGCTAGCTACCTCAGCTTACCCACCACATGCAAAACTACTAGCTACCTCAGCTTACCCACCACATCCAAACAGCTAAGTACCCCAGCTTAAACCACAACATGATATTTACTCCAGCTTACCCACCACATCCTAGTTACTCGAGCTTACCCACCACATTCTAGCTACCGAGCTTACCCACTACATCCTAACTACCTACCCCAGCTCATCTAGAAAAACCTAACTAGTTGCTTCAGCTGACCCATCACGTATTAACTAGTACCCCCAGTACAACCCGAAATGCTCGCCAAGTTCATTCTCCAGATTTTGGACACGCAAACCAGATAACACTCTGAATTCATCTGTTAGACATGAAGTCGACTCCAGGACACCTACACCACCTGCCACCTCCATACCCTCAGTGATAAAGCCGTGCATTTCCTCCCCTTGGTGCCTGCACCTCCCCAAGAACCGATGACCCAGCCGGCCACCCCCTCACTATATCCCATCGCCGCCATTCCTCGTACTGACGTCAAGAGCCGGGAGTCTCAGACAACTGTGATTGGCTGATCCCTTGGCCACCTTATCGAATCAGCGGAGGGGCCTGTGATAGTGCGAATTGCGCTGAAGGGGGATCTCAGTCAGCCAGTGCTGCTGGGAGGAGGAGGAGGAGGCGGTGGCAGAGGAGGAGGAAGGCTGTCCGACTCCCCCCACAGCCTCTCCGGCCGACACTGCCACACACCGACATTCGGGGCCCCCGCAGGTGAGCCAGACTCCAGTGGGATATGCACATCTGAGGAGAAAAGGGGAGCTGGGAACCGGGATCAGGCTGGTCAGAGCCGTTACTTGCGGCTAGCAGAGCGCATGCGCAGTATTCTCAATACCGTGCACAGGGCATCATCCGTCTGTCTGCATCCTGCTCATCACTGAACACACTACAGGGATGGGCAACGTAAGGCCCTTCAGATACTGATGGACTACTAATCCCATAATTCCCCCATCAGCATGAATGGTGGAGAATGACTGAATTTGTAGTCCAGCAGCACATTTAGGACCTTATGTTGGCTACCCCTGACATAGTACAAGTGTGTTCCCATGGGTATACCTGCCACCCAGCCTATAGTAGATAGGTGTATGCTGGATTTGGGCTACATACAGCTTGATAGCTATGTATGTTTGTGTGGTGCACCTTGTCTTTCACTGATTGGGTATATGTGTATTTGTGGAAGTTGCTGGCATTCAATTTCTATATATCTCCCTATGGTGTGTATGTGTCTGTGTGTGTGTGTGTGTGTGTATATATATATATATATATGTGTGTTATACATACATTTGTGTGTGTTTAAATGTACATGTTGATTTATTTGTAAGCTGGGCTGGGTCAAAAAAACCACATCACTTGTAACAAAGTTTCCATTGGTTTACATGAGACCAGTGGAGTGAATGTATTATCTTTCGCTGGCTAACTGTAGTTTTAGAGTGTAAGCTTTCAAGGCCACTTAGGTCTCTGTCAGGCATGTTATTAAATGAGTGCTGCATACCTCATGCAAGGTGCACCATAATAATTGTATTAACCAATATGAAGTAATGGGCACAACTGCATATATCAGTGTAATATTTGTGACTTTGAGTGTCAAAGGTTTGGCTCCAGTAAAATAGATTTTCTCAAGACAGTTCAAGAGTGTGTATGTATATACACACACTGTAAATAGTGAGCAAAATAGGTCTCGTCCTGTAACATTCCTAGTGAAGAGATTCAAGTGGTCTTGCAAGCTTGCACTCTAATTAGGGGCCATTAGGATTTTCTGTCTGAAGGAGGTGTTAGCATTCCTTTAGTTGACTGCATCATATTACATTCTAATACATTTGAGAATGATCCTTTGTTGACTTAAAAGAAAAGTGGAGGAGTTCTAAGTGCAAATGGTTTGCCCATGTGGAGAACTAAAGAGTCTCATTGATTTGAAGGGGGATTTTTAACCTCTTGAATGCTAGAGAGGTCTGCAACACAGTGCATTGGAGACCTCTCTAATTCAGGGGGTTAAAATCCCCATTTAAAACAACTGGAATCTTCAGTTCTCCCCTATAGGGAAAATAGTTTGTCCCAGAACTCCACCACTTTTCTTTTGAACATACGGAGCTTAGGATCTGATGTTCAATAGAGACATCTTAGAGAACACCAATTGCACCATAAGGGAGTAATTAACAAATGTCCAGTTGACTTAAATGTAGCTTTTAACCACTTGTATGCTAGAGAGGTCTCCAGGGCATTGCTTCACAATGCATTGTAGACCTCTCTAGCATTCAAGGGCTTGAAAGCCCTTTTGAAGTCAGTGAAATTTTGGGAACTTTTATTACTTCTCTATGGGGCGGTTGTTGTGCCTCAGAATTCCTCCGCTTTCCTGTTTAGCATAAGGCCTGAAAACTATTCGGTAATAATGGTATCAAGTTCACTTTTCTAGGCTCCTGTGTTATCCACAGGTAACACGTTACCTCCCATTACATATATGGGGCACTTAACACTTTGAGTGCCAGAGGGGTACACCATGCATTGCTCTGCAATGCGTAGCTTACTCCTCTGGTACTCAAGGGGTTAATCCTTTTGGATTTTAGAGAGTTCTCCAAGCCTCAGAACCGCTCCACTTTTGTCTTTATAAATGTGTTGTAATTTCTCTGACAGATTTTCCACTTTGTCGTATACATGTACATAGCACTTTATAATGGAATCATATGCAATAGCACATATAGAAGATACGTTTTTCACATTTACAAATTCATATCAGCTAAACTGCTTCGGACCCCAAAAGCTCTCAGTTTGTCATACATGTTCCCGTTCTGTTAAATTGCAGTACAATGTTACATGATTTGTATTTACTTTTTCTTGACAACCACCTATTTATATGTGAAGTGCATTTGACACTTTGAATGCTATGGCAATGTACAAAGCATTTTGACTCGGTGTGCTGGGAATCTGTCTTGTAGTCACAGGGATTAACCATTTGAGTACCAGGGTGTGAATAAAACTTTGAACACCTCTCTGTCACTCAGTGAGTTAAGAAGAAAGTGTGTAATGGTGAGGCTGATGCATTAACGTGTGCTGAAGAGCAGTTGACTTCTCTAATGTGATAAAGCTCTCCAGTTTTTCTAAGGAGCCAGTGTACATATTTTCCAACCTGAGAGATTTATTATAGAGGTTCCTTAGAATAACATCGAATTTGGAGAGTTTATAACAATGGAGAGGTTTTCACCTCTACCTCTTTAGTGCATAACGCCCTAGTGTAATTCGGAAGCAAAGCACCTTCTCCATAGGGGACAAATAAAATGTCCATAAACTACATTGGTTTAAAATTAGATTTTAACCCTTTGAGTGCCAGAGGGGTACACAATGCATTGCACTCAAATGGTTATCTGTGTGAATGCTAGTGTTTGTCTGAGGCCTATGTGGTTAATGCCTCATTTAAATAAATTAAGGGCATCTGTCCCATAAAATGCAGAATTATTCTTGTTCTTCATAGTACCAATAGGCCTTGGTATGTGTAGTGATTTTAACTTCAGCCTCTATTGAATTATTTCACCAAAGAGAGTATCTGTACAAATGTGTCCAATAGTAATTTTTGAAACAGAAAGTGTGGAATTCTCTATTACAGGGAATAGCCTGTTTGGTGTCCTATCCACCATAAGTTTAAAATGGTAGGGGTTTCCCCATTGTATGGTAACAGTGAAGCAGCAGGAGCATCATCATTGTACTGGCCTATGTGATGCAAATGATGTGCATCTTACATCACACCAATCACTATTTGTACCTTGCAACTCACAGGGTCATTCGTAACAATCACAGACATCTGTCGCATTGTTCTATTTGAAATCATTGTCCCTGCTTTTAGTGATGCCTAATCGCACTTTTCTAAAAGTACCTAGTCTTTTATTTAGCATTTGCCTCTCACTATGCTATTTTTCAAACCTTACTAGTTTACAAAGATGATTTGTTTAAATTATTGGTTCTCAAACTGCGTTCCATAAAGCCTCAGGGTTCTCGAAGAGGTGCAAAGTCTTCTTTAGATAAACATTAGTAATAGCTGACAGTGGAACAAGGCTGGGTTTCCGTTAGTGTATGTGTAGTTCTATGACTCAAAGGACATCTGGAATATTGAGATATTTCATACTGTGCAGTTTTGTATTCTGATAGATTGATCTCTTACATTATGTACTGTAATCTAGTCCAATTAAAAACAAAAACTCAATTACCTGGTAACTGTTCTCTAATAAATTTTTGTCTAACAGTCTTAAGGTGATAGTCACCCTCCTTTTTGTCTTTAATATGTTAAGTTAAATTGCCTCTACTTTTTATTATTTTTCCTTTACAGCTCCACCTATATTATTTATTTAATATATTTTATGTCCCGGACAGTGAGCTCCCTGAATTTCTGTTTGCAGAGAGCTTTCTGTTAGGTACTGGTAATACCATGAGAGCGCAACAATGTAGCACATGCACTG
Organism: Rhinophrynus dorsalis; assembly: GCA_037306005.1. Taxonomy (NCBI): domain Eukaryota; kingdom Metazoa; phylum Chordata; class Amphibia; order Anura; family Rhinophrynidae; genus Rhinophrynus; species Rhinophrynus dorsalis. The sequence goes on from CM074720.1 coordinate 55,657,014, forward strand.
TGCACTGCAATTAGAGCTTGCCTATCATTTTAAAAAACACTTTTGCCTATTAATGAAAATTAAATGGTTACTTTACAATCTGTGTAATTATTTTGTTTCTAAGATGTGTTGTTTTTGTTTTAATAGTCGAGGCAGCTTTTTCTGCTGCAGTGGTAGTGATAATTTGTATCTATATCAGAAAAACCTTTGGAAATAGAGATCAAGGTAATTCGGTGTAAGGGACCCTGTATATCTGTGAGTTAAATTTTACTGTTGCTGAATGGGAAAACATAATGAATACATTTATAAAACTCCTTTTGATTTTTAGCTGCTTGTTTCCATTTTAAGCCCTTTGACAATCAATGCATTGGCGACATCTAGCATCCAAGGGGTTAATGTCCCCTGGAACATCTGCTGTTTGTGTTAACAAAAGGACCCCCCCCACACACACAATACCACCACTACCATTAACCTAACCAGTTGTTCTGTGGTTTAGTTCTCTTCGATAATTTACAGACATTGAGGGAATCCCACTTATTTGAAAGTGATGTCACAGACTAATTATTTGCCCACACAAAACAAAACTGGCTGTTACTGGAAAGACTGACTTTGGCTTAACTCCAAAGATTCTGCAAATTTCTTTAATGTTTCTAGCATTCAAGGGGATAAGTTATTTGCTTGATTTAATTAACCCCTTGGACCTCTCTAGCATCCAATGGGTTAAGCTACCACCCGTTCCTTGATTAGTGTTTGCTTTTAACCCCTTGAGTACCAGATGATTCACTGAATATATACACACATACCTTTTGCACTCAATGGATCAAATTATCACTGTCACCCCTAATTGTAAACACTTTTATGTTAACATGGGTTGATAACCCTAATGGACTCTATGGTGGGGGGGGGAGTATTAATTTGATGCAGACCTATATGTGTTACTGTTTTCACTTAATTGACTGAAAAAATTTAATAAGGTGTTTCCTTCTTTGCTCCAAAACCGTTTTATGGCTTGATTAACCCTTTTAGTGCCAGATGGGTATGCAGCACTTACCCCTCTGGTACTCAAAGGGTTAAACTAAGAATATTGTAGCACTTAATGTATAAGAAAATGCTGCATTTTACAACATTTATAAGATCTGTTTTTCTCTTAACTTGTCCATCACATCTCCTTGGTATAATCCTAGTACTCAGTCCACCACTGTGGAACAAAAGTCACAGAAATGTAGCATAAATGTTGCATTTGAGACTTTTGACTTCACTTAGTAGGCACGTATAAAACTCATTTATATTTATACATGTAATCTAGTGCAGATTGCACACTGAACCAACTATTGTGTTTGGCTTCGATAATTCATTTTATACATCTCCCCCTAAGAATTAATTGTGTGTTGATTGGTTCTCCAAAATGAATTTATATGTATTTTTATCTCTTTAATACTGGAAAAAATATATCTTGCAAGGTTCATCCTGCTGAGTGAAACAAGGGTACTTTGAATGCTGTGAGGTATTTTATTCAAAAGTTATTGTAGCTCACTTTGTAGTACTTCCTTGACCAGCAGATTTACAGTGGTGCTGTTGCTAGGCAACCTGTAGAAGTTTATGGTCAGCTGTGCATAAACTGCTGCAGCAACAGCAACACTTTAAGATGCTACCATCAAGTTTTACTAAAACATCTCTCAGCACTGGGAGTACTCATGTTTTACTCACTGCAATATAAACATTTTCCATACTTTAAAGGGATAGAAATGTTTTATAATAAAAGCAGCTCTAATTAATCATCATAGTATTTGGACTTTGGAGAGTGTTATTTCAATTCTGTCAGAGTTGTAGTTCAAGAGTAATTCTGTAACAAAGTATCCCTCTCCCGCCCCTTTTGCTGATGTAACACTGCTCAGCCAGAGCAGAAGGAGGTGCCTAGGTAGATTGCAGAGAGTGACAATCTTCAATTAATATAAGGGAAAAACCTGAAAAACTTGTTGGGGGGGGCAGGACTTTAATTGTTCTCATAGGAAGAAGATTGTCCCATGCTGTTATCTGTCTGGTCTGTGGACTGCATTCCACATCTGAGAAGAGATGGCTTACTCTAAGTAAAAGGTGCGGGTGTGGAAACTTTGCTTGTGAATATCTCTCAAACGACTATCTCTCAAACCATAAAGGTTTGAGACATAAGACTTATATCGTTCTTCATGTTTTTTTTTAATGCCTACAAAATAAAATAAAGATAAAATGAAGTATTACTATACATTTAAAGGGATAGTAATGTTTCATAATAAAAGCAGCACTAATTAATCATCATAGTATTTGGGACTTGGATAGTGTTATATCAATACTGTCAGAGTTGTAGTTCAAGAGTAATTGAATGATAAAGTATCCTCCTCCTGCCCCTTTTATGGATATAACACTGCTCAGCTCAAAGCAGCAGGGAGGTACCCAGGTAGATTGCAGAGAGGGACAATCTTCAATTAAGATAAGGGAAAAAGCTGAAAAACCTGTCAAGGGGAGCAGGGTTTTCATTGTTCGTGTTATCTGTCTGGTCAAGAAACCAGATTCCACATCTGAGGTGAGCAGTGTTACATCAGTAAAAGGGGCAGGAGGGGGATACTTTATCATTCAATTACTCTTGAACTACAACTCTGACAGTATTGAAATAACACTCTCCATGGCCCAAATACTATGATGATTAATTAGCGCTGCTTTTATTATGAAACATTACTATCACTTTAAAGGGATAGTAATACTTCGTTTTATCTTTATTTTATTTTGTAGGCATTATGTGTAAAAAGGAAAATGAAATTATTATGGGACAAATCCGTTACCCTGTAGGTGAAAAATAAAATAAAACTTCTTGCAATGCATTGGAGGCCCCTCAACCCTGTCCCCAGAAGATTTGCACCGCCCCCATCTAATACATTAGTAATCTACCTTTTAATGGGACTTTTAACCCCTCGAATGCTATAGTTGTCTACAGTGCATTGCAAAGAAATGCTTTGGAGAGTTCTCCGGTATTCAAGGGGTTAAAATTCCTATCTAAATCAACAGGATGTCTTATGTGTCCCCTATGGGGCAGTTAGTTTGCCACATGTGTTAGTAAAGGGATTCCAGTCCTCAGGACACACCAACAGATTAGGGTTTAACCCTTTGAGTACCACAGGGCTAGCCAACACTTTGCTTAAGAATACGCATAATTAAGCAAGGTAATGCAATCAAAACAACTGAGCCACTGATTACTCGTCTGTGAAATGAGCAGAAATGTACTGAAAACATGACCTGTAGGTGTCTTCTGAGGGCTGACACGGAGAATCACTGTCTTGGTACATAAACCACCTTAAAGTGTTAGTACTGTCTTATATTAATACACCGTAATATTGTAGATTTTAAATGAATCAATAGATGCCAGTCTGATCTCTCTAACCTTATGGTTTGAGAGAGATAATGTTTTAAAGTTCCCCCCTCCCTCCTCTTTCTCTGATGTCAGCCTCTAGATGAAAGAAGAAGATCCTGGTCCCGGGACCAGCCGGTGGCTCTTCATCAGAGCCAAAATACCGCAATCTAAAAATACTTCCTTGGAACGGTGTACAAAATATACTTGCAAACCAGGCACACTTTGTAGACTGTTCGAATTAAGTATTTCTTTTCAGATTGTGGTATTTCGACTCTGCTGAAGAGCTGCCTCCAGTCACACAACTCGAATCTCCTTCTGTCAGCTTTACAGCTGATATCAGTGCAAGGGGAGGGGGAACTTTAAAACGTTATATCTCTCAAACCATAAAGGTTTGAGAGATCGGACTGGCATCTATTGATTTTTTTTTTTACTATCTACAATATTACTGTTTATTAATGTAAAACATTACTAACCCTTTAACATAGTAACATGGTGGACGAGGCTGAAAAAAGACATGAGTCCATCAAGTTCAGCTCATGACAAATCACCCCTGTTGATCCAGAGGAAGGCAAAAAAACAAAAACAAGACCAATTGAATCCATTTCCAAATAAGCCCCAAGTGGTTAAAAAAAATATCCTCCCTGACTCCAAATGGCAGCCAGATATTTCTCTGGATAAACATTGTATCTGCTTTGAAGCCATCTGTCAAAAGTTTGTCAATATTGTTCTGACATTATTTTATTTAAAACAGTTACAGTATCTACAAGCACACATCTGAAGGCAAAGAATTCTATAAATCTACTGCCCTTACTGTAAAAAATCTCTGCCTTTGTTTTAGTTGAAAGCACCTTTCTATTCCTAATGGATGACTTCTTGTTCTTTGCTCAGCTATTTGAGTAAATAGTTCCTTGGAGAGTTCTTTGTATTGACCTCAAATATATTTGTAAATGGTATTCATATCACCCTTTAGGCATCTCTTCTCAAATGTAAATAAACCCAGTTTCGCTGTTCTCTTTATAACCCAGATCCTCCAATACCCTTATTGGTTTTGTTGCACGTTTGCACTTATTTAAGTTCAATAATATCTTTTGGTGCCCAAAACTGTACTCCATATTCTGGATGAGGCCTCAGCAAGGATTTATACAGAGGTAGAATTATATTTGCATCCCGTGCATCTATACCGCTTTTTATGCATGATAGTACCCGATTTCCACTTGTAGCAGCTGAGTGACTCTGAACACTGCTATGAAGTCCATCATATTTCAGTAGTCCTAATTCTTTCTATAAGTAGGTTTCACCAAGTAGTTTCCCATTTAGTGTATATATGTAGCATGTTTGTTTCTATAGCCCAAATGCATAACCTTACATATATCTACATAAACCTTATCTGCCACTTTTCTGTTGGTTCACTCTAAATTCTTCGGCAGAGAAAAAACATACTGATCTGTCTGTATTTCCTTACATCTTAGTGTCATTAGCAAAGTTACTTTCAATTTCCACTTCTAGATCATTTAATAAAAAAAATCTAAAAAGCAATGGGCCCAGGGCTGAACCACGTGGCACCCCACTTACAACTTTAGACGTATTTAAAAGGTTCCATTTACAAAAACTCTCTGCCTTCTATCCTTTACCCATCCATGCACATATATCACCTTCCAACCAGAAGCCTTTTAATTTATGTAGTAACCTGTTGTGAGGAACAGTATCAAAGGCTTTTGCAAAATCTAAGTATACTACATAAACAGCAATTCCCTTGTCAAAATTACTACTTGCCCTTTCATAAAATGCAAGTAAATTTGTTTGTCACGGTCTAGTCTTCATAAAACCATGCTGTCTTCTACTAATAATATTGTTGGTATTCACATAGTTCTGAATACTGTCAGTAACCCTTCTAATATCTTACCCACTATGGAAGTCAAGCTCACAGGCCTAGAATTTGCTGGTTTGGATCTTGCCTCCTCTTTGAACATTGGTACTGAATCAGCTTTCTTCCAATTACAGGACACTATGCATGATCGTCATCATTTATTGCTCAAGCTGCAGCAACCAGATTTTGTAGTATGATTTTACTACCAGCCTGTCCATGCACTTCTCCTGCTACTCTACCCTTACCCATGCCCCTAGCATGTTTGCTAGAAAAGATGAAAGAGTGGATTTTTACTGTAATTTATGCAACATAGCTGTTGGCGTATGGTGTGTTTTATCAATCTGAAAATGTCGTAGATTTGTCTCTTTCACTGTTAGTGAAAGTTCAACTGAAGGATCGTGTAATGTGTCTCATGTGATACTACAAGAATGTTCACTTGTCCATGTTGCATGCATAGATAATATGAAATCCTTTGACTCCTGTGTGAATTGCATATTGGAAGATGAGTCTCTGAGACCTACGAACAAGAGTTGGTGCTAATCTCGGCGCAGTGATTTCCTTTAGGTTGCATCAGGTTTTTCCTACATGCTTGATAAGCTAATCGAGCCAAATAGTCAATCCTGGGTGCCTACACATTGAGGCTTATGGCTTATTTTGGGACAAATTATAAGGGACAAATCTTCTAATTTACTTATTTATGTTCCCCTATCCTGACCAGAACTAGAGGTCAGGTAATCTCTGCCCTGGTAGCCACAGATCTCCCATATACAATGGTTGACCCCCCCCCCCCCCCAAAGCCTGGTTCCACAGAAGAACACTTTATTCTGACAGTCCAGCATTGTTCCATTGGTGTGTGCGCGCGCACACACACACACGTCTCCTCCAGAGAGCATTTTAAGGCAAGTTCCCTGCCCTCTTGGCGTTAGGATAATTAACTCCCATTGTTCTTGTATTCCACATGGACTAAGAGAAAAAGATTTATTAGTACATACACAAAAAGCCCCTTATGTTTATATTGACCTTCTTTTAAATGTAACCACTTGGATGTCAACGACTTCTCCAGCATATTATGAAGCAATGTGTTGGATACATCTTTTACATCCGAGGGGTTAACCCTTTGAGTGCCAGAGGGGTACATAACGCATTTTAAAATACTTTGAGATATTTACTCTTTTTGTTAGTTTATGCAGATTAGCACTAGCAGGCACACCATTCCAGACTGCCCAGCTGCCACTTACTTCACACCAGCCAATGCAAGACCATTTGCATAAACTGGCAAAGTGAAATGTCTCATAAACCATATTTTGAATCCAAGTCCAGCATAAACATAGATGCTGCGGAAAGTTCTAAATTGTATATTTGGTACAAAGTGACAGTTCCTTTTGAAGACTTCTGTCCAAAACTGGACTGATAAAAACAAAGCACAATATGCCACAGTAAGTTCCTTTCATAGACAGGGTACTAGTTCAACACACTGCTGTTGGAGAGGGTCCATGAGAGTTATGCACTAAGGTGTGATAACGAGGTGATAATGTGGAAATTACTTATCCAGTGAGATCACATTTCCATTTTCTATGTTATTGTATGGAGCCAATGAACTAAGTTCCTTACACAGATATTAGTGCATAGGCACAATAGAATAACATAGGAACTGGTGAATACATATCACTGGAGAAGTCTTCTATGCTTTATCACCTCTTTATTCCTTCTTAGTGCATCTCCCCCCCCCCCCCAAGTCTCTCTCTCTTTCTTGTATCACTAATATGCACTTTTGCATTTGATCAAGCGATAACATATTCAGTCCGTTATGGATGTCATCACGTCCATGGAGGTGGACGTGATTGTTACTGGCAGTCTTTTCACACTTAAAGGGATAGTAATACTTTGTTTTAACTTTATTTTATTTTGTAGGCATTAAAAAAACACGAAGAATGATATAAGTTTTATATCTCAAACCTTTATGGTTTAAGAGATATTCACAAGCAAATTTCCCCCTCCCGCCCCTTTTACCTAGTGTAAGCCATCTCTTCTCAGATGTGGAATCCAGTCCATAGACCAGACAGATAACAGCAGGGGGCAATCTTCTTCCTATGAGAACAATGAAAGCCCTGCCCCCCTTGACAAGCTTTTCAGGTTTTTCCCTTATCTTAATTGGAGATTGTCCCTCTCTGCAATCTATCTGGGCACCTCCCTTCTGATCTGGCTGAGCAGTGTTACATCAATAAAAGGGGAGGGAGGGGGACACTTTGTCATTGAATTACTCTTGAATTATAACTCTGACAGTATTGAAATAACACTCTCCAAAGTCCGAATACTATGATGATTAATTAGAGCTGCTTTTATTATGAAACATTACTATTAGAGATGCACCGATACCACTTTTTTTAAGACTGAGTACGAGTACCGATACTTTTTCAAGTACTCACCGATACCAATTACCAATACTTTTTTTTTTGCGGTCATTTGCCAGTTTTCCAAGTACTTAAAGCGCATATATATATATATATATATATATATATATATATATATATATATATATGCTTTAGGTACTTGGAAAACTGGCAAATGACCGCAAAAAAAAAGTATTGGTGAGTACTTGAAATATATATATATATATATATATATATATATATATATATATATACACACACACACACACCACCTCTTGATTCTCCCCTTTTGCCTCTTTCTCCCCCTCTTGATTCCCACCTTTTTGCTTCATTCTCCCCATCTTGAGCCCCCTCCTTTTGCCTTGGCTTTTTCTCTCCCTTATGATCCCCCTTTCTCCCCCTCCTTGACTCTTGATTCCACTTTTTTGCCTCTTCTTGGTTGGTATCCTTTTGTCTCCTGATCTTTCCTTTCTTTTTTTTTTTTTTTTTTTTTTCTTTCTCTTGGTCCCTTTTGCCTCTTTCTCCCTCTTGGCCCCCCTCTCTGCCTCTTTCACCACCCGCTCAATGACCCATCCTGCCTCCCTTACTCTCCTCTGCCGGGTGCTCCCTGTTCTCTCGCGAGCCCCAGCAGAAGTCAGCGTCGGAGCGTTGCCATGATAACCCGCGGCAACGCTCCGACGCTACAGGAGGGAGAGAGGCGACCAGGGAGCATTGTGAGCAGCTGTCCGGGCTCCCTCTCTGCAGCACTGACCCTGACACAGGTTATCGGTGCTGGCATCGGCCGCATTTGCGCGAGTACAAGTACTCGCGCAAATGCTGGTATCGGCACTGATACCAGTATCCGTATCGGTGCAACCCTAATTACTATCCCTTTAAGAAGGCAGAATCCAGAGCACAATTTATCCTTTAAGGACCAGTAGGGATTCCTAGTGATTTCAAAACAATGCATCAGCCTCCCCTTTGGTCTATCAAGAGTTAAAGTTATCATGTGCAATGAGCAGTTTGTGGTCCTGCCAGCAGCTGTCATGTCCGCCCCCTATGTTCAAGACATCCAGGATGGAAGGTGCTCTCTCTTTAACAAAGGCACAAACACAAAATTCATTGGGGCTTTTAGGATTTTGTCGCTATAGATATGGAAGGAGGAATATTATTAGGATTATTATTGAAATACAATGATTGAATGCTACAGAGATCTTCAATGTGTTTAAGTCAATGCGAATCTTTATTTGACCAGTGGTACAGTTATTCCATAATTGCTTCGCTGTTATTTTTGTGTAAATGGCTGTATGCGTTTAAGCATTTAGAAATACAGACCTATAGAGTAGTGGTTCTTAAACTTGGCCTGTTATGGATCCCTGAGGGCATGTCTTTAGGATTTCCGTTCTCTGGTAAAGGTGACTTATAGTATGCTACACAAGGGTTTGCCTCCGCACCAATATATACCCAATCCTAGTTATATATTATTCACTCGGCGATGGTGCCTAAAGGAAAAGCACACCAACTGTATTGCCTGAGATCTGTTTCTCTGTCTCAGATAATATAAAACGTGAGTTATGGGCTGATATAAACACTTATACATTCTAGGCAGAGTACCGACATTACAACCGCTTATAACTTTTCCATACCTCTCCATTACTGATCTGTAGGGCTGGGAGACATCATGCCTCACTTGGTGTTTATGGGATATCTCTGTCCTTTCCATAGATGCCCATTGATACAGGGCTTCAGTGGAAAAGGTAGCAGTGTTGCTCTAGCATAGGTGCCAAGTGAGGAGCTGATGTCACCCTTCTCCTTGATCTGCAGAGTAAAGAGAGAACTGGTCAGTTTTTACACTGTTATCTCAGTTCCCATAGCTTCCCCCCCCCCCACTCTGTCTATTGTTTAACCCTTTGAATACCAGAGGGAGTCCCCTCTGGCACTCGGGGGTTAAAAGGGTGTTTACCTTTTACTGTCCCTTTAATTAAAATGACTAGGTCTCTGATTCATATGTGTTCATACAGTGACATCCTAAACACATGGCCAGTTAGTATTCCCAGAGGATGGGTTTGAGAACCATTGCTATTCAACATTGTTGTATATTGTTTAGGAGGAAAAAGGGGGAGGGGGAGAATTGTTTAATTCACTTCTAGTAAACATGTGACTAGTATACTATTGTGAACAGATGGGTACATTGCAATGTCAAGTATCCATTCATACTCTTGTAAGAGTACAGCTCTCCTACTGATAAGATTTACTGGAATGCCTTCCAAATAAAGGAGTAATTAAATACATACTAAAAATGAGGATTGTGGGAACTGTGGACCAACAACAGTTGGAGATCTGGAGGCTGTCTGAGGTTGATGGGAGTTTTAGACCAACTACAGCTGGAGAGTGGCAGCTTTCTTTCCCTTGCTCTATACAGTATGTGTTTCTTGGTGTTTTATACATCAGTCACATACCACAATGTACTCGTGTGACTGTATTTTAAGAACTGAAGTATGTAGTTATGATGGTAATGTACAAGCTGACCTTGTAGAGTTATCGTTGCCCTGCAGTCACAGTTATCTGTTGCTTGTCCAGGCCTGAGTGTTAGGAGATTGAATCTTGTGGCTCTTAGGTAGCATAACTTAGTGAAGTGAATGGTTTGGCAGGAAATACTTGGTCATTTCACATCCATTCATGTTAATCAAGATTTGAATGTCAACGCAAATCATCTACACAAGTTATGAAATCTGTCAACTTCATTAGTGGCAATAACCTCTTAAGGCCTTGGCAAGTTTTAGATTTTTGACCATGTTAGTTATCAGGTTTCTAGTATGTGTCAGTTAAATATGGTTTTGCCATTTTATGATGATGTGCACCAATGTAAACTAAGTATATTTTCAGGATAAAATAAGCTTTCTTTTGGCAACATATATAAATATATATCACCTAGTTATATATATATAGGTTATATGCAAAAATATGGACACCCCCCCCCCCCAACATTTTTTTTCTCTCTCATGATTCTAACCCAGATTGTTTGCATGCAGTTAGTACAGTAGTCATAGAGTTATGTTCAAGGTATAGTAATACTTAAAATGTAAAATTATATATATTGTAGGGTTTATTCTCCTGAGTAAAACAAGGATACCCCCACTGCTGAAAGGTGGTTTATTCAAAAGTTATTACAGCTCAAACCTGATTTATTTATTTATTTTAAAGTGCAAAATCACAGTGGCCTGAGATCGTTGCTACACCATCCTATGATGATTTATGGTTAACTGTCCAGAGCTGTCTATAGTACAGTGAGGGGAAAAAAATATTTGATCCCTTGCTGATTTTGTACTTTTGCCCACTGACAAAGAAATGATCAGTCTATAATTTTAATGGTAGGTTTATTTGAACAGTGAGAGACAGAATGACAAGAAAATCCTGAAAAACACATTTCAAAACAGTTATAAATTGATTTGCATTTTACTGAGTGAAAAAAGTATTTGATCCCCTATCAATCGGCAAGATTTCTGGCTCCCAGGTATCTTTTATACAGGTAACAAGCTGAGGTTAGGAGCACACTCTTAAAGGGAGTGCTTCTAATCTCAGCTTGTTACATGTATAAAAGACACTTGTCCACAGAAGCAATCAATTAATCAGATTCCAAACTCTCCACCATGGCCAAGACCAAAGAGCTGTCCAATGATGTCAGGGACAAGATTGTAGACCTACTCAAGGCTGGAATGGGCTTCAAAACCATCGCCAAGCAGCTTGGTGAGAAGGTGAGAACAGTTGGTGCGATTATTCGCAAATGGAAGAAACACAAAATAACTTTCAGTCTCCCTCGGTCTGGGGCTCCATGCAAGATCTCACCTCATGGAGTCTCAGTGATCACGAGAAAGATGAGGAATCCGCCCAGAACTACACGGGAGGATCTTGTCAGTGATCTCAAGGCAGCTGGGACCATAGTCACCAAGAAAACAACTGGTAACACACTACGCCATGAAGGGCTGAAATCCTGCAGCTCCCACAAGGTCCCCCTGCTCAAGAAAGTACATGTACAAGCTCGTCTGAAGCTTGCCAATGAACATCTAAATGATTCAGAGGAGAACTGGTTGAAAGTGTTGTGGTCAGATGAGACCAAAATCGAACTCTTTGGCATCAACTCAACTCGCCGTGTTTGGAGGAGGAGGATTGCTGCCTATGACCCCAAGAACACCATCCCCACCGCCAAACATGGAGGTGGAAACGTTATGCTTTGGTGGACAGAACAACTTCACCGCATCAAAGGGACAATGGACGAGGCCATGTACCGTCAAATCTTTGGGTGAGAACCTCCTTCCCTCAGCCAGGGCATTGAAAATGGGTCATGGATGGGTATTCCAGCATGACAATGACCCAAAAACATATGGCCAAGGCAACAAAGGAGTGGCTCAAGAAGAAGCACATTAAGGTCCTGGAGTGGCCTAGCCAGTCTCCAGACCTTAATCCCATAGAAAATCTGTGGAGGGAGCTGAAGGTTCGAGTTGCCAAACATCAGCCTCAAAACCTTAATGACTTGGAGAGAATCTGCAAAGAGGAGTGGGACAAAATCCCTCCTGAGATGTGTGCAAACCTGGTGGCCAACTACAAGAAACTTCTGACCTCTGTGATTGCCAACAAGGGTTTTGCCACCAAGTACTAAGTCATGTTTTGCAAAGGGGTCAAATACTTATTTCACTCGGTAAAATGCAAATCAATTTATAACGTTTTTGAAATGCGTTTTTTTTTTTTTTTTTTGTTCTGTCTCTCACTGTTCAAATAAACCTACCATTACAATTCTAGACTGATCATTTCTTTGTCAGTGGACAAACGTGCAAAATCAGCAGGGGATCAAATAATTTTTTCCCTAACTGTATGGTGTAGGGACAGTGCCACAGTATAATTTCAGGGTACTGTGATACTGAGTCTTAAAAAAAAAAAAATCAGGTTTGAGTTGTAATAAATTTTGTATAAAACACCTTTCAGCAGTGGGAGTGCTTTTACATTTTAGGTAATATTCTCCCTTTAATCAAATTCAATGGCCTCTGCAGTTTGCAAAAACACCTTTATTCAAACTGTAAAAAACACTCCCTATTCCTTTTAACATTGCACTTTGTGATACTAGGTTGCAAAGTACACATAGGAGTCTTCTGATGAGGTCTCTCTCCTGGGGATGGAATTAATCCTTTTACAGTAGATAGAACGGTCATGAGCACATCCGTGTGGTTGCCCATTGCGATCCTCCTGATTGCAGTATGTTAACTTTTGAAAAAAAAATGCACAGAGCTGACAGCCCCCTGCACTTGGAGGGCCAGACTTTCATGAGGCAGCCAACTTCGGTCTCCTGCAGACGTACTGGAAGGACAGAAAAGTATTACTGTTTATAAACAGCACAAGGATAAAAATACAGCAGAATGGACATTAAAGGGATAGTAATGTTTCACAATAAAAGCAGCTCCAATTAATCATCATAGTATTTGGGACATGGAGAGTGTTATTTCAATACTGTCAGAGTTGTAGTTCAAGTGTAATTGAATGATAAAGTATCTCCCTCCTGCCCCTTTTACCTAGTGTAACACTGCTCACCTCAGAGCAGCAAGGCTGTGTCCAAGTGTATTGCAGAGAGGGACAATCTTCAATTAGCATAAGGAAAAACCTCAAAAACCTGTCAAGGTGGGCAGGGTTTTCATTGTTCTAACAGTAAGAAGATTGTCCCTTGCTGTCAGCTGTCTGGTCTTAGGACCAGATTCCACATCTGAGGTGAGCAGTGTTACACTAGGTAAAAGGGGCAGGAGGGGGATACTTTATCATTCAATTACTCTTGAACTACAGCTTGGACAGTATTGAAAGAACACTCTCCATGGCCCAAAAATTAATTGGACTGCTGTTTTTGTGAAATATTGCTATCCCTTTAAGAGGTTAAAGGAAATGTGATACTAAAATATAAAATTCTCTTTCATATCAAAGCAATTTGTATTGTTTATATTTCCATGCTTTCATAAAAAATATTAAATTATATTTTGTGTATTGAGATGAATACTTGAGGATTTTTTTTATCCTTTGCACATTTTACTTCCTGATCAAGAGTTTGTACACTGTGTAACACATTACAGGAAGTGACTAGTGCAAGGGAAATTGCTTCCCCAGTACAGTGAAAAACAGCACTCATGTCTTTCATAATTAAACCCTTGAGGACCAGATGGGTAAGCTTGCACACACGTTTCTGGTCCTCAAATCTTATGTTCCACCAAGGTATTGAAATGTTTACCTGTTAATCCCTGATAGTTTTAATAAGATAATATTTTGGAGTTTGTTCTTCAAAAAAAATAAATAAATAAATATAATATATATTATATATATATATATATATATATATATATATATATATATATATATATATATAAAATATTATTTATTATTATTTTTTTTTTCCTTTCAATATGAAGTGTCTTCATGACCCATTGTTAACCCGTTAACATCCACTGACGTGCCAGGACCGTCATGGCTGTCCTGCACTTAAGGACCAGTGACGGTCCTGGCACGTCATGGAATTCAGAGCTCCCTGCACGGCTGCATGCCGCACGGTGAGCCCTGAATCAGTTTGCAAAAAAAATATATATATATATATATATCCCCGTGGTCCTCAAGTGCCGGTCATTCGTGCGCGCAGGTCGTTAAGGAGGTAAATTATTTTGATTGACAATGGTTCTTTTTGGTAAGATTTTCTGTCCAGTGTACTCCAGTGTTTCATTGTTACATTCATGCATCCTAAACTTAATGAATAATTTTGATTAAAAGTATTAATTTTTTTTTTTTTTAATATATATATTTCACATGTGGGAGAGTGTCCTAGATTTACTTGTTCTCTCTCTCTCTCTCTATTATTATATTACTTTTTTTTTCTTCAAATCATTTGAATCATCCATATATGTATATAAATTCATATTTCATTCTGCTCTAGCCTTAAAAGCACCAGTTGGGTATACGATGCATTTGTTTTTAACCCTATGAGTAGCAGAGAGCTATTGGATACCTCTCTGACACTAAAACATTCAGGGATTGCATGCAAACCCTAGTTAAATAACTGGGAATGGGAAATGTTTCCCCATACAGTAGGTAGTCTGACCTCTAATTACGCCTTTTATTTTTTTGTGTGTATATATAATAATATAATAAAATGCACATAAAGCTTTTATTTTTATTTAAATCTTTCTTATATTTTCACCTAGAGGATTATTTTGTTTTACTGGATGTCAGCTGAAAAATTCTGCTGAAATCAATGGAAATTTTTTTTTTTAGTAATTCGTGGCTTTCTGCCACATACTGTGGTTGGTCAGTTTAGGATTTTTTTTTTTAATTGACTTTACTGTTTCCTTTCTATTTTCAGGGGTTGCCGCAGCTCTGCTTTGGGACAATGGCCATCACCGTGGATACTACTGGGAAGATGGGATTGCTGATACTGAGAATGGCCATAAGATTTGCCTTTATGGTCGTCAACAATATGGTTGCTATTCCATCCTATGTATTATATTTAATAGCTCTGCAGCCTGTCAGAGTCGTAGACAGAAAACTGTTCTGGTATATTGAAGGAGTCATGTTTAAATGGCTCTTAGCTATGGTCGCATCATGGGGATGGTCTGCTGGCTATACAGGTAAGTTGCCAACTAACCCTGCTTGTGATGTACAGTAGAGATTTGTCCACAAACTGACCAGGCTACATATTTGACCTCTATGGGCAGCATGCACAAAGATTAAAGTAAAACAATTCTGGGGCAAACCAACTGCACCATAGAGGATAAATAAAAATTCCCATTGATTTAAATGTGTGTTTTAACCACTGAAATGATAGAGAAGTTCCTCTATAGCATTCAGTGGGTTACACAAGTAGTAAGCTTGTATTTATTTTATGAAGGAAATTACATGAAAAATGTCTTTTAAATAAATATGAAATATTGTGATTCTTGTACTGCAGATTAAAAAAAATAAGGGTACTTTTCCTTTATTACTCAAAGATTTTGTATGATTATGCTTATACTGCAGTGTTCTATTGTTGTGCTGTTCTTATAATAGTCTATAGTCTATAACTGAAGTTCTACCACAGAGTACATAAATTAAATTTACCTTTTCCTTAAGGACACCAGTTGGCGCTGTTGCTAAGTTTTGATTTGAAATAACTTTGGAATGAAAATTCTCCCTATAGTTGGAGTATCCTTGCTTTACTCAACAGAAGAAACACACATATATATTTAACTTGACTGCTTATTTAACTTATTGAGTGCCAGAGAGGTGCTGCAATGTGTTCTGCACCCCTCTGGCACTCAAAGGGGTAAAAGCCCCATTTAAATTGGTGGGGATTTGGGGACTTTTTTAATATACGGTCTTACATTTAATAGCTTTGGATTCATTGAGGAAGACTAGTGTTCATATATATATGTATATGTGTGTGTGTGTGTGTGTGTGTGTGTGTATATGTATGTGTGTGTATATGTATGTGTGTGTATATGTATGTGTGTGTATATGTATGTGTGTGTGTGTGTGTGTGTGTGTGTATATGTATATGTATATGTATGTATGTGTATATATATAAACACACACACACTAGTTTAAAAGCCCATGTACACGGGCCACAGTGCCACCCAGCAGCCTCCGCTGGTGCCTGGAGCCTCTCTGCTCACCAAGCGGTCCCAGGAAGGTGCACAAAGAGGACTCTGGTCTGAATTCGGAGCAGCACGTTCAGGAAGTCTGTACTGCGCATGACGGCTTCTGACAAACATCATAGCGAATTATTATATAGGATATATATATATCATTTTCAGACATGTAAATGGACACACAAGTTTATGAAATGGGTACCTGTAACAGAGGGGGTATTTTTGCCCACTTTAACTGTGTTGATTATTTGCACACCCTCTATTGCAGTGATCCTGACTCCAGCCCTCAAGATACACCAACAAGTCAGATTTTCAGGATATCTGAAGCTCTGGGGCTAGATCAGTGAGTGATCCATTGATTACTTGGTTGTGATCAAGTGTGGGGGGTGGTATCCAGAAAAACCTGATCTGTGGGTGTGTCCTGAGGAAAAACATTGAGAGTCCCACCTCTAACTTTAAAGAGGATCTGTCACCACTTTACAAGTTTTGTTCAATATGTAGAATAGTTAACGAATAAATATAAAACTTTATTATTTATAACAAAGACCTTATTTGTGAGAAAATTACATTTTAAAGTATGCCCAGCAGCCTGCTTCTGGCTAATCTGCTCTTGCCGCAGTTTGCCGCACAGCCTCTGCTCCTGTCACTTCCCCCAGCATCCTCCGATGATAGAGGCATTCTTTTAGTAAGCTGGAGCAATCTCATTGGCTAGATATCGATCTCTGCCAATGAGATCGCTCCAACTTACTAACAGAACGCCTCCGTCATCAGAGGATGCTGGGGAGAGTGACGGAAGCAGAGGCAGAGCGGCAAGAACCGTGTACTCGGAAGTAGGCTGCTGGGCATACGTTAAAATGTAATTTTCTCGCAATAAGGTTTTTTTTTAAAAAAACATAATAACGTTTTATATTTATTCGCCAATTATTCTACATATTGAACAAAACTTGTAAAGTCGTGATAGATCCACTTTAAGTACATACAGTGGTTATAAAAAGTCTACACGCCCCTGTTAAAATGCCAGGTTCTTTTGTTGTTTTTCACCTTTAATATGACCTATAACGTGAACAATTCAATTGCAAAACAAACTGAAATCGTTGAGGGGGGAAAAATAAAAAACTCACAATAACCTGGTTGCATAAGTGTGCACACCCTCTTATAACTGGGGATGTGGCTGTGTTCAGAATTAACCAATCACATTCAATCTCATGTTAAATAGAAGTCATTACACACCTGCCATCATTTACAGTGACTCAGATTAATCACAAATAAAGTTCAGCCATTCTAGTAGGATTTTACTGACATTTGCTTAGTTGCATCTCATAGCAAAAGCCATGGTCCGCAGAGAGCTACCAAAGCATCAGAGGGATCTCATTGTTGAAAAATATCAGTCAGGAGAAGGGTACAAAAGAATTTCCACAACATTAGATATACCATGGAACACAGTGAAGACAGTCATCATCAAGTGGAGAAAACATGGCACAACAGAGACCTTACCAAGAACTGGACGTCCTTCCAAAACTGATGAGAAGAAAACTGGTCAGGGAGGCTTCCAAGAGGCCTACTGCAACATTAAAGGAACTGCATGAATTTCTGGCTAGTACTGACTTTGTGCTACATGTGACAACAATATCCGGTATTCTTCATATGAATGAACTGTGGGGTAGGGTGGCAAGACGGAAGCCTTTTCATACAAAAAAAAGCATCCAAGCCCGGCTGAGGTTTGCAATAACAAACATCAAGTCCCCCAAAAGAACGTGGGAAAACGTGTTATGGTCTGATGAAACCAAGGTTGAACTTTTTGGACATAATTCCAAAAGGTATGTTTGGCGCAAAAACAACACTACACATCACCCAAAGAATACCATACCCTCAGTGAACCATGGTGGTGGCAGCATCATGCTTTGAGACTGTTTTTCCTCAGCTGGAACTGGGGCCTTAGTCATGGTGGAGGGAATTATGAACAGTTTCAAATACCAGGCAATTTTGTCACGAAACCTTCAGGCGTCCATTAGAAAGCTGAAGATGATGAGGAAGTTCACCTTTCAGCACAACAACGACCCAAAGCACACATCCAAATCCAGAAAAGCATGGCTTCACCAGAAGAAGATTAATGTTTTGTAGTTGCCCAGCCAGAGCCCAGTCCTGAATCCAATTGAACATCTGTGGGGTGATCTGAAGAGGGCTGTGCACAGGAGATGTCCTCACAATCTGACAGATTTGGAGCGCTTTTGCATAGAAGGGTGGGCAAATATTGCCATGTCAAGATATGCCATGCTAATAAACTCCTACCCAAAAAGACGAATTGCTGTAATAAAATCAAAAGGTGCTTCAACAAAGTATTAGTTTAAGGGTGTGCACACCTATGCAACCAGATTATTGTGAGTTTTTTTATTTTTCCCTCTCAACGATTTCAGTTTGTTTTGCAATTGAATTGTTCATGTTATAGGTCACATTAAAGGTGGAAAAAGTTCTGACATGATTTATCTTTGTCTCATTCTTTAACATCACAAGAACCTGGTATTTTAACAGGGGTGTGTAGACTTTTTATATCCGCTGTATCTTCCAAAATAGAATGTTATTCACATGGCCTGTTCTGCCATTGATAGCTAATGGAATCCAAATAATGATGAGTGTTTCTCAATTCCATTTTATGCCTCTCTGTATTAGTGTAATCCGTGTGTCTGTAGCTATTGCTGGACTACAATTGAGCCTGCTGAAGGGGAGGAGAATTGTAGTCCAACAACAACCAGAGGGAGGCAGGTATCTCTGCCATGCTGTTGGGAAAAACGAACACTGGGCCTTATTTATGAAGCTGTAACAAATAAACAGATTGAATACCAGAGAGGTTCGCAATGCTTTGTGTACCCCCTCTGACATTCAAAGTGTTAAATGAAGCTTTTAACCCCATGTTAATGATGTTAGAGAAGTCTGCAAAACTTTGCTTTGAAATGTGTCGGAGTTCTCCTAGCATTTGGAGGGGGGGGGAGGGTTAAAAACCTGATTTAAATCCATGGGAATTTGTAGACTATTCATTTCAAAGCAGTGGTGCTGTTGATTTGCTTCCATATTTGCCCGTTTTTGGTTTAATGAATAAACTGTGTTATTTAGTGGGTTATATGGGGGCAGAGAGAATTAAAAGTGCATTGTCCTTTACCTCTCCATACTGAAGTCTGATTAACTAGTTTGTGTTTAAGGGAGCACTAAACATTATTTTATCAGGAAGTAAACGCACAGTAATTTCACTTCTGATTATTTGAACTGTTATAAATTTTGAATAAAACAACTTACAGAGGTTGGAGTGTCTATATATATATATATATATATATATATATATATATATATATATATATATATAGGCTTTCATAAAAAAAAAGTATACTGCTCCTCTAACTGTATTAACCCTATGAGTGCCATAGAGATACCTCTCTGGCTTTCAAAGGGTTAAATGCAATAAGGGAACAAGCTCTTAGCACTGGTTTTTATAAAGCCCAGGTCTGTTCATGTTGTGTGATAACCAATCTATATTTATTTTAAATGCGGACTGTGTGTGTTTGCTAATTTATTGATTATTCCTGAAATCTGGTGTGGCGGCAGCTTTGCCTGAGGGCAGAGTTGAGAATCACTGCTGTAAGTGCAGGCAGTTGATATAAAGTGCCTGTCATTATTAAAGGGGAGGGTGGGCATACGGTAGGACTGGCAGGAACAGAAATATAGTGTAGCCCTTGCTTTGCACAATCCTCTGTTGTTTAAATGGTTAAAGTGACAGTCAACCTCCTCTTTGACTTTAAATGTTGTGCAAGTTCATAGTATGAAAAGCCAGATAAATGCCTATATTTTTATTTTGTTCATCTTCACTTTTACACATTTGTACCTAACAGGGAGCCCACTAATTTTCTGTTCCAGAGAGCTTTCTGTCAGAAAATGTGGATAGTGTTACAATATCCCTGCAGAATGGAGTGTTCTGTATTCTGTAGGGGAGGCAGAGTTTTCTGCTATAGGAGTAGTGTTACATTGCATCACTATCCCTCCTTTCCCACTTCTTGACAGAAAACTTTCTGGAATCAGAAATTCAGTGATGATGGAAAAAAACAAATATAGGAATTTTGACTTTACATATTATATCAGGGCTCAACAAAACCCAGGTGTCTGGTTGCCATGGTGACTAGGAATTGCTTCCTGGCACCTGGGGTTTTAACTCTTCTGACGACATGTATTTTTGTTGTTCTTGCCCAGTGGTAGCCAATTCCCCACATACACACAGTAACCTCACCAGCCTTGTTTCCTGTCCACTGGTAGCCACAGATCCCCGAGTACATTGTCTGGCGCCCCCCCCCCCCCAGCCTTGTCCCCCTTGCACACTGGTAGCCATAGATTCCCATTAATAGTGAGGGAATCTGCCAGTCTTGTTTCCAGCCACTGGTAGCCACAGATCCCCACATATACTGTCTGACACCCTCCTCCAGCCTTGTCCCCTTGCCCACTGGTAGCCTAGAAGTCACTAAGTGTATGTGGGGATCTGTAGCTGACTCCACTGCCCTGGTAGCCAGAGATTTCCCCTCCCCCACCTGTGTCCTCTGGTAGTCACATAACCACACTTTCCTGTGACAGTCCAGCCTTGTCCATTGGTAGCCAAAGAGGCACCACACTCTTTCTACTTCCTCCTTGTTCCACTAGGCCATGAGGGAAAGTTCTCCTCTGATGCAGTGTCTGGCTCCTAAAACTTTGGTCTGGCTCCTAGAGTCAAACCAAATTTATGAAGCCCTGTATTATGTACTCACCGAATATGTAAAGTAATTACAGAAGTTGACTGTCACTTTATGTTCTGTGCTCTCATCTTGTTGAGTAAGTTTTTATGGCTTTATATTCTAAGTGGAAAAGAAAGTTGACTGCAGTAGCATATCCGGTTACCTCACAGGCGTTGTTGGTGAGGGGAGTCCACCGGCAGGCAGTCAGCTGGATTTCCTATTGCTGTTTGACCTTCCATTAGTTATTTTGGATGCATTTTTCCATTACTGCTTGAAAGCATTCATAATGAAATACAAATATCAGATAAACCCAAAAAATCTTTAACATCAGAGTCAATGTTGATCTGTTGCGAAAATGTAGCCCAGGGCTCTTCTGTGTAATGTTTGTGCTTACTGTCGGTGCTAAATATTCCTCATCTTAATTTTTTATTTTTGTGGTATATTTGAACAACATTAAAGGGACAGTATTGTCAAAATATTAAACAAGTTAATATTGTAGCTATTAAAAAAAGTGGTTTGAGAGGTATTCACTGTTAATGTTCCCCCCTCCCTCCCCTTTCCCTGACATCAGCACTCTAGCTGACTGCAGGGGAATCCGGTCCCGGGACCGGCGGAGGCTCTTCAGCAGAGTCAAGACTGAGATCTTGAAAAAGAGCTACTTCATTGGAACGGTCTACAAAGTGTGCTTGTAAACTAAGCACAGTTTATAGACCGCTCCAGTGAAGTAGCTGTTTTTCAAGATCGTGATTGTGATTTAAATAACATGTAATATTGTAGAAAAATAAATTAAAGGAATAGTAATGTTTCATAATAAAAGCAGCTCTAATTAATCATCAAAGGGAGAGTGTTATTTCATTTCTGTCAGAGTTGTAGTTCAGTGACAAAGTATCCCCCTCCCGCCCCTTTTACTGATGTAACACTACTCAGCCAGAGCAGAAGGGAGGTGCCCAGGTAGATTGAGATAGAGGGACAATCTTCAATTAAGATAAGAGAAAAACCTGAAAAACTCGTCAAGGGGGGCAGGGATTTCATTGTTCTCATAAAAAGAAGACTGTCTCCTGCTGTTATCTGTCTGGTCTAGCAACCAGATTCTACATCTGAGAAGAGATGGCTTACAGTAGGTAAAAGGGGCGGGAGGGGAAACTTTGTTTGTGAATATCTCTCAAACCATAGAGTTTTTGCGAGATAAGACTTATATCGTTCTTCATGTTTTTTAATGCCTACAAAATAAAATAAAGATAGAATGAAGTATTACTATCCCTTTAACTGGCCAAGTCCCTCCCCCCCTCCCCTTTTACAGACGTCAGTCTCTAGCTGACAGAAGATCCTGGTCTCGGGACAGACTGGAGGCTCTTCAGCAGAGCGAAAATAGAAATAGTTCATTGGAACGGTCTACGAAGTGTGCTTGCAAACCAGGCACACTTTGTAGACCAATTCCAATGAAGTATTTATTTTTAGATGGCGCTCTTTCAGCTCTGCTGTAGAGCCGCCGTGGGCCGCATAGCTCAAATCTCCTTCTGTTAGCTTTACAGCTGATGCCTGTGAAAGGGGAGGGAGGGAAGGACTATAAAATCGTATCTCTCTCAAACTATACTTGTTTGAGAGACGGGACTTGCATCAGTTAATTTATTTTTTTGCTGTCTCCAATATTACATGTTTACATTGGACATTACTAACACCTTTAAAAATAAATTTGCTTTAAACTGTAGTAAACTATTTCAGAGTGACTGATTCCACTTATTCTCCAAAACAGTTTAGTTTAACGATTTGAGTGCCAGAGAGGTATCCAGTGCAACGGGGATTATTCACTAAGGAGTGATAAAGAGGTGATAAAGCAGAGATGAATTCTCCAGTGATACCCGTCCCTATGTTATTCTGTAGAGCCTATGCTCTAAGATTTCCAGACTTAGAGACATCTTAGTGCATTAGCTCCATAAATAACATAAGAACTGGAGAAGAAGGGGTAGATGCACAAAGGTGTGATAAAGAGGCGATAAAGCAGTGATGAATTCTCCAGTGGAACGGTCTACAAAGTGTGCTTGCAAACATAGTTCTTTTCCAATAATGTGATTTCGGCTCTGGTGCAGAGCCGCCGACTGGTCACAGGACTGGGATCTCCTGCTGTCAGCTAGACGCTAACATCAAAAGGGGAGAGAGTGGGAACTTTACAAGCGAATATCTCTCAATTCATAAAGGTTTGAGAGAGAGGATTTGTGCAACATAATTTATTTTTTTTAACCTCTACAAAACAAGAATATTTTTTTATGGGAAATTACTGTCCCTTTAAAGATCAATGCACTAATCCTTATAACAATTAGACCGTATTGAGATCTAACATCGCTTGTCCCCTTCTCATATAGACATATAATATGAGGTAACTCGAAAATGAAATACCACCCCTAATGTGAATGTCCCTCCAAGAGAGGTTTCACTTAAAGGGGATCCATCAGCCCTATACAAGTTGGCCTTAATAGTTAGAGAACATAGCGCATAAGTGTAAAATTGTACTAATTTTGTTTTTAAAATCTCTTTTTGGCTGAAACTGAAGTAATAAATGCTGTCCTGCACCTACTTCTGGACAGACTGAGGTTACCTGCTCTGTAAGCGCAGTCCGTCTTTCTGCCTTGGCTCCCCGCCCTCTATCCCGTCTGAGATGAGACGTAATCACAATAAATTCATTACATAACTGCGTGAGCTCCGATTCAAGAAAAAAAATGTGACCTACTTTGGACTAGTTCATTGTTTAACCGTCTGAGGGCTAGAGAGGTATCGAACACGTTGCTTTGCACTCAGTGGGTTAATAAAGATGTATATCAATTTAACTGTTCAGAGACAATGCATCGCTCATATATTATAGTGTTATTTATTACCTTCTTATATGACCATATGACAAATGGTTACGAACTGTGAAATACTACCCCAATCCTCCAAAAGAGAGTCCCTTTGCTAGTAAATAGGATGGCAATGAATACAGAACAGATGACAAAGCAAGTTCTCTCGATCTACTAAATATCTCTGTTGGTCCATTTTTATATTAGGATGGTATATTTCTCTTCATATGAACCAATTTATATGAGTGATACTGTATAGCCTATCAGAACCCATTAACATCAATTGAAGAGTACACTTATACATTAGAACCAGATGTATAGATCATATTGTTGGATGGATATTTATTACAAATTATACATAAAGATAATACGTCTAAATAATCAAATATACCATAGGTATAGTTAAAACTGCCTATACTTTTTATTATTTATCTGTATTTTTTCTTCTCCTATTTTTAAACTTGTATGTCCTTGACAGTAAACTACCTGGATCTGTTTCAGACCGCTTTCTGACAGTGAACATGAAAGCAGGTCTTGTGATACAATGTAAACAAGGTAACCCACAGAGCATTCAGTGATGCAGTGAGACTGTAACATTGTATTACGTACTGCTTTGGTGGTCTATTGACCAGGAAACTTTCTGGAAACTGAAATCCAAGTAGCTCACTGTTGGGGATATTGAAACTATTAAAAATGAATGAAGATGCATAAAAAAACAAATCTAGGCAATTTAATTTACATATTATAAACCTGCATAATATGTAATGTAAAAATAAAGGGTTACTATTCCTTTAATTCCCCCCCCCCCACACACACACACTCATACACAATGTCAGTGCTTTCATTCAGAAGGAGTTGACTCTAGTTGCTCAACCAGATACTACCCACGGGGCACTGGCAGCTATTGTAACACTACTGTGAAATCAGACCCAAGGAGACATTGTCTGGACGCAGTCATTGGGTGCTGGAGACTAGCTTTATCAGTCGTTGGTGTTCAGGACTCTGTGAAAGCAAATGCGTGTTCGTTTAAAGAAACAAACAAAAATACGACCGCAGTTTGAAGCATGCGTATCTATTACTTCTGTTAACCCTTTAAGGACTAGTGCAGTGCGAAATGCGTTGCACACTGTTCTGTTCCTTAAAGGGTTAACCCTTTGCGTGCCAGAGGGGTATGCAACGCATCTCAAAGGGTTAAATTGTCACTGTGTTATTAAAGAGGAGCTATGTCCTAAGAACTGCAAATTAGTGAGTAGATAACGATACCCTTTCATTTTAAATGGGGCTTTTAACCCCTTCTGTGCCAGATGGGTCCCCATAGCATTGCAAAGGAATGACTTGGAGACCTTTATTAACATTCAAAGGGTTAAATGCCACATTTTTTTCCTCAGTGATGCAGTTGGTTTGTCACACAATTTCTCCAGTTATACATCAGCCTGTCTTAATCATGTGTTATATTTCCCCTTTAAGATCACATCTTTGTCTTCAACTAATTTAATCCAAAATTCTCTGTATCTAGGGTGAGCAAATTGTGGGGTTTCCAGCTGTTGTTGGACTACAGTTCCCATCATCTTCTGTTGGCTAGCTAAGGATGGTGAAAGTTTTAGTCCAATAACCGCTAGAGATAAATAGGATTCACAACCCTAACATGATTGTTCAGCCTCTCCCTTTATCAACAGTGCATTCTCTTGCTTCATCCTTAATTGTTTTTACACTGAAGTCCCAGGCAAATAAACATATGTGTGTGTTTAATTCCCAAGATAAGAAGCTTCCACTGAGACCAAATTAATCGGTGTTGCTTTGTAGTCAGCAGTACGTTTTCCTTCTGTGTTTTAATTCCATATGGTACTGGAAAGATGGGAGAGGCCCAGAACCTATTTGTTCATGACAGTTCATTGCTGAGCACCCAGCTCTCTGATCCCCTCCAAGCTGCTGAGAGAGATGGAGCTCTCTTCTCCAGGATGGACGTGCTCTGAAGCCTGTCTCTCTGACCATATATTTAGCTTGGTCAGCCTTAACCCTTTCAGTGCCAGTGGTATATACAATGGATTGCAGATCAGTCCAATGGAAATCCCTCTGGCAGTCAGATGGTTAAAGTGGCCAACAAGGACAGCTATATTGTGGCTTGCAGGAAAGGCCTGGAGAATATCAATATGCCTGAGTTGGCTACTTGTGGTAGGTTAATAGTGACTCATCAGCTGGTGTTGGACCACAATTTCCTTCTGAAGATGGTAGAATAAAAACTGGTTGAGCATCCCTAGGCTAATGGACTTTTCACTGTTTGGGTGGCAGAGGGGCGTGCAAAGGACTGGTTAATAACACCACAGCTGGGCAAGGAGTGAAATACATTTCGTTTAGGGGCTTATTGTTATGTGGTTAAAATTTGATTAAGAATACGATTAGACTGAAATTTGTCAAGATGTGAATTACTCAATGAAATAAAGAATTTCCATTCACATTAACCAGTCTCTTAGCAATGGCCAGATTGTCGAGGACTATCTCATATTCATCAATAAGCAATGAACAGATAGATATGCTAATTCCATTAAATTCCATTACTATTAATGGGGGCAAACATACACACACATATGCTGTATATGCTTGAGGTTGGTAAAATGTTATGCTTGGAATACTGAAGGCAGTGAAATATGATAGATCATTGATAAATAACCAAAGGTCTCCATCAGTGATTGAAGTTCTGCCAAAGAGCAGTGTATTTGATATGCATCTTTTCCCGCATTTTGATTTTATTTTGATTTTAAGTGTCCGCTGACACTTCATTTGTTTTGTTTGGCTATCTCTGATCTGATGGTTCATACCTGCTCTGGTGACTTTGAGGGCCTTGTGCCTGGTTCTTGCCTTACTTCCCGCCTCTGGGAAACTCAATGGTTGGACATCCCAGAGTTACCAGTAACCTGTATTGGACGACAGAGAAAATAGGATTTTAGTTTTACCTGTTAAATCCTTTTCTCTTAGTCCAGTGTTTCTCAACTCCTGTCCTCAGGACCCACTAACAGGCCAGGATTTTATGATTTCCTTGTTAGAACACAGGTGAGTTAATCAATGTGAATGAGCCTCTGATCACCACACCTGTGCTCTAGCAGAGAAATCCCTAAATCCTGGCCTGTTAGTGGGTCCTGAGGACAGGAGTTGAGAACCACTGTCTTAGTCCATGTAGGTTACTGGTCTCCCACCCTGTCAAGGGACCATGCTTGGCTGTCCTGTGGCAGACCGTGGGGGTCCTTTGGGGTCATGCTCACAGGAGTCTTCTTTCCCTTCTACTATCTGGTCAATAGTTAGTTAGTGTCTCAAATCTTACTGGAGCTGATTGGCTAGCTGCAGCCAAGGAGGGAAAGTAGGCTCAACCCCCTGCATTCACTTCTAGAATTGTTCCTGCCTACTTAAAGGGGCGGATCAGCTACCCAAAGTTACCAGTAACCTGTATGGACAAAGAGAAAAGGATTTAACAGGTAAAACTAAAATCCTTTTATATTTTGTCTTGGGAGGCCTGATATCTTGTCTTGTATGTGCTTAGTGGGGGCAACCATTCCTGCATTTCCCAGGGCTCCCTGACTCCCACTACCATAGCATACTTGATAAGCTGTCTCAGGAGAGATGATGCTATCTGAGCCACATAGAATAGTATAGTTCAAGGCTTAAAATTTGAAGTCCTTTGCTACTAGCCAGACCTGAAAAGCTACTCGCCACCGCAAGCCATAACATACCCACCAGGGCTGAATTTCTACTCGCCAGGGCTAAATTTTCACTTGCCATTGGCTAGCGGCAAGTGGAAATTTTGAGCCCTGGTATATAAACACTAATTATTGCTTATATAAATGTATATAGTATCTGCAGTAATTTGTTTTAAAGGGATAGTAATGTTTCACAAAAAAAGTGCAGCTTCAATTAATCTTCATAGTATTTGGGTCATGGAGAGCTTTATTTCAATACTGTCAGAGTTGTAGTTCAATACTAATTGAATGATAGTGTTCCCCTTCCCACCCCTTTTACCTAGTGTAAGCTGCCTCTCCTCTGATGTGGAATCTGATCACTTGTGGAATCTGATCACTTGACCAGACAGATTGCAGCAAGGGACAATCTTCTTACTGTGAGCATAAGGAAAACCCTGCCCCCCTTAACAGGTTTTTCCTTATGCTCACTGAAGATTGTCCCTCTCTGTGATCCATCCGGACAGTCTTGCTGCTCTGAGGTGAGCAGTGTTACATCTGTAAAAGGGGCGGGAGGGGGATACTTTATCATTCAATTACTCTTGAACTGCAACTCTGACAGTATTGAAATAACACTCTCCATGGCCCAAATACTATGACGATTAATTGAAGCTGCTTTTATTTTTAAACATTGCTATCCCTTTAACACTTACTGGCTGACCTGCTTATTTTGCACACAGAAGCACAAACTCCCTAAGTAATTGTGAAATGGTTTGACTATGTAAGGCCAGTGGTAGTATCACCGTAGCAGAGTTAACATGGCCACTCTACTTTCCATATGCACCAAAGAATAGCAGCATGCAAGGATGTGGTTTTTGTGGGTTTGAGGAGGCTATTGTAGTCTTTCAGATTAATATGGAAACAGTTCTTTACCACATCAGAGTGTGTACAAATGGATTGTCATGTTCAGAACATGGTCGTACAAGTGTCACTGATGAAGACCATGCACATCGACCATAGAGGAGAACCCTGAATGAGTTTTCTAGGATTCTGGGTAATTGATGCATGCCTGTGTATGAAATGGTGCATCAGTCTTGCTTCTGCTTATGAAATGATTAACAATTGAGAGACCAAGAAGTGAAAGAAAAGTTGTATGTGTGACTTATCATTTACCTTGGAGTATATTGTATCTGTAGTACTTTCCATTGACCCATTTGAACCATGCGGGTTTATTGAAACCTGTTGTGGGGAGGTTTGAATTAAAGACAAGTTTCGACAGGGGTATCCTTGTATGCACAGGATACCGAATATAAATGCAAAGTAAATGCATGCATAGATATACTTGTATGATAGAACAGGGGAGATTCACTAAGCAGTGTTAAAGTGAATAAAGTAATAATTACTTCCCCAGTTTATCATTTCTCCAATATCTATGTTATTCTATGGCTCATATGCACTAAGGTTTCTTCAACTCTGGAGATCTTAGTGAATAGGCTTCATAGAATAACATAGGAACTGGAGACATTCTCTCCCTGTTATCACCTGTTTATCACCGCTTAGTGAATCTCCCCCAACGTCTAGTTAGGCAAGAGCTTCTATTTAAGAGCCACTTATTCCCAAACCTCAAGTGATTATTATAGCCGTTTTCTACTGAGGTCAGGTCCTGGCCCCTTGGCAATTTGAGTAGAAGGAAAATCCCCCATGTTTCCCACTCAATCATTGTGTTGGAGACAGCTAATGTAAAACATGATTGATCATGTGATTGGAATCCCACAAGATCTAATGTCCATCTCTTCACCCTTGATGTATTTTAAAAGCCTAGGAAATCCATACTGCTCCCCTATGAAAATAATATGACTTGTGTATCTTGTATATCATGTGTCTGCTCAACTGGAAGATGGTCAAGATGGACTGTCAAGCTAAGATGAGCAATTTTGGGATAAACCTTTTGCATTTAAAAGGAGAAATGAAAATGCCCATCCATTTTAAACAGGTCTGTTAGTATGTTGAGTGTCAGGTATTCAATCCATTGCAAAGCAATGTATTTGTATACCCCTCTGGCACTCAGAGTTAACCACTTGAATGCTAGAGAGAGCGTTAAAAGCCCCATTTAAATCAAAGGGAAATTTCATTTCCCTGGTGCATTTGGTTTGCACTGGAAATGTACCTCTTTATCTTGATGAATAAGGTTCAAAGTCTCCAATTACTATAGCATTCCAGGGGCCTGAGCGTGTACTCAGCAAATACACTGGTGGGCAAATGAATCCCAGTGGCTGTTACACTAAAAATCCTGGTTGACAATAATGGGGTTTCTATTCCCACAGCTGCTGGAGGGCTTTACATTGTGTACACTGGAGTATATTGTATCTGTAGTACTTTCATTCCATTGGCTGGCTGAGATGATGGGAGTCTGGGCCAGATATCCCATTAGGCAGAGTAACCAGCAGTTTAGGTCACTCAGCGAAGGACCGTTCCTCCTTAACCAGTGCCCGATCTGCTGGAGTGCAGCCGTTAAGGACCATGGCACATATTTTATTTATTTTTTTGTCAGGAATGGTTTCCGGGGTCGTAGAGTGGCATGCAGCAGAGCAGTGAAATGGAAAATCCATGATGTGCCAGGACCATCACCGGCCCTTAAGTGCAGTGTTGTTTTTTTTTTATTTAAAATAATATGTTGAGATATGTAGCTTTATTTATTTGTTAGTTGATGCAGACCTGCCGGGCATATCTGCCATGTACTAACACTCTGTACTGCTCTACATTGCCAACTGCCACTTCTTGTTTACAGTACTAGTTGATATGCTTTAAATGACAAAGCGAAAAATGGCCAACATAATGTACGTGATTTTGAAAACTCTTTCAAAATCACCACTTTTTTTTTTATAAAGTGACAGTGTGTACCCCTCTGGCATTCAAAGGGTTAACAATTTATTATTATTTTTTTAAATCTTATTAGTTGGGACACATAATAAAGTGACAGTGCATAGGCCTAAGCAACAGGAGGATTTGAGAATAGTTGTCTGTTACATATATATATATATATATATATCAGCATTTTCAATGACTTTATCAATGGCTGGCACTAGGCCTATAATCACACCTTTATACAAATAAAGCAGATCAACCTTTTTGTACTGCGTTTGCATCACTGCTAAAAAAAATTAAAAAAAAATGTACACACTTATGAATAGCTGACCGGCTATAAATAACACTTGTTATCAACAAACAAATTATTGCACCCTTTCAAATATGGATTTCTTGGACGGATAAAAATAATTAGGATAGACTGAAACAGCGGTTCTCAACCTGTGGGTCGAGACCCCTTGGGGGGTCGAATGACTGTTTGCCAAGGGTCACCTAAAACCATCAGAAAATTGTTTTTTTTGTCTATTTTAATCTGTAAAACTTGTAATTGTCTGGGAGACCGGGACTGACAGCGCAGGCACGCAGATAAGATGTCTTCACTAGTGCCTGGCTTCCGGCCTTTGAACAGTAAGGATTTCTTTATAACGGAGTAATTCAGTAATTACTGCGATGAAGGAGTAACGAAAATAATTTTCCTGTTAGGGGTCGCCACAACTTGGGAAATTTTATTAAAGGGTCGCGGCACTAGAAAGGTTGAGAACCGCTGGACTAAAGGATCAGATCCTGTTTGACTTGGAGGAGAAACGAGAAAGAGGGGATGTCACAGAAACATTCGTGATAGGATTCAACATTGTAGCGGAGGAAAGCACATTTCAAAGGAGTAGAAATGTTAGGACAATAGGTCTTAGTTTAAAACTAGAGGGCAGAGGCTTAAATATAATGTAAGAAAGTTTACTTCACTGAGAGGGTGGTAGATAAGTGGAAAAGGTAAAGAAAAATTTACGTTTGAACTATAAAAACCTTTGCATGAAAACAAAAGGGGACTAGCGAGACTGAGCTTATTTACATAAAAGAAGATATGATTACCATTTACAAATATATTCAAGGTCAATACACTCTCTAATGAACTAAAATTACGCTCTCTAAGGAAATATTTCCTCCAAAGAGCTCAGCCAAAGAAAAGCCACCCTTTAAGACTAGAAGAAATGTGCTTTTGACTAAAAAGCAGCAGTAAAGTGATGGAAGTAATGATCACCTTTCTAGCTCAGAACAATATTGAGAAACATGACAGTTGGTTTCAAAGGTGATAGGATGTTGATCCAGGGAAATATCTGACTGCCATTAGGCAGGAAGGAATCTTTATTTATTTTTTTTTTTTTTGCAAATGGCTTCAATGTTTTTTGCCTTCTTGTTTATAAACCTTTATATTCTCATTTGAAACAGTGAATTGGTCTTTCATGCACTTGTTGTTTAACCCTTTGAGTGCCAGAAGGGTACGCAACACGGTGCGTATCCCTCTGGCACTCAAATGGTTACTATTGCGAAAGGGCTATTCATCAAAAATATTTCATTCCAGATCTTATTGACTAAGACATGAAAGGAACACAAACAAAAAAACTGAATTAGGTTGATATAACTTTAACCCCTTAAGGACCCTTGATGGTCCTAGCACGTCATGGGTCGGCGAGCCATAAGGACCCATGAGGTGCCAGGACTGTTATAGAATTCCGGTCTTCCTGCGCAGCTGCACGCCATTCAGGGAGTCTAGCATTGAATCGCAGAAAAAAAAAATGCTCCGTAGTTTTTAAGTGCCCGCCGTATGCGTGCGTGGCCTGTCCTTAAGGGGTTAAGTGCCAGCAGCATGTGTCATCGGCAGGTCCTTAAGGGGTTAAATATCATGTACTTAATTACTATTATACATAAAACAATTATTCATATCTGATATGTCTAAAATGCATGCCTCTTGGGGACCCCTGAATGTATTTAGCCCTCCTCCCCCAAAAAAACAGCTCCATGGTCTTTAACTGCCAGCCACGAGGGGGTTAAATGAGGAAACTCCTACTGCTGGAATATGCTTTGTTCCAAAATTTAGTGTTAACCCTTTGAGTGCCAGAGTTGTACGGAACGCATTGCTTTGCAATGCTTTCTGTACCACTCTGGCACTCAAAGGGTTAACACTTTTTTTATTTATTTATTTATTTATTAACCATTCTGTGTAGTCCAGCGATTCTCACCAACAGGTCAGGTTTCACAGATCTCACCAACTAAAGCACAGGTGACTGATCCAATGATTACACACCTGTTAAAGAGCAGATATACCATGAAAACATGAACTTTTGGTCTTTTCTTCACACTATTTCAAGAAACACTAGTGCAGAAAAGACTAAAAGTGCATGTTGTGGCCCCAACATGGCATGTTTTCAGGCTATCCTCAAACATAAGTGAATGTCAGTAAATTAGGCAGATCCTTCAGAATGATTGAACCACTACTTGATTCACCTTTGTTCATTAGAGGAGATTGGGAAACTTGCATCTTTGTGGTGGGGGCTAAAAACAGGTTTAGATGCCCCTGGGAAGTTCAGCTGTAGGTTCATGCACCAAGGTGTGCTAAAAGAGACGATACATTTGCCAATCCCTATGGTCATTGCATGGAGCTTATACAATAGGATCTCCTCAACTTGAGACAATAGGGTGTAGACTTCATAGACTAACACAGGAATGTATTACATTGGAAGAAGGTATCTCCTCTTTAGCACACATTCTTGTTCATCTCCTCATTGTTGTCCAGACCAGGGCTCAAAATTTCCACTCGCCACTAGCCAATGGCGAGTGAAAATTTAGCCCTGGTGAGTAGAAATTCAGCCCTGGTGGGTATGTTATAGCTTGCAGTGGCGAGTAACTTTTCAGGTCTGGCTAGTAGCAAAGGACTTAAAATTATAAACCCTGGTCCAGACAACTAATCTATCACATACAACGAGAGAGAGGTGAGCCACTGGCAGCTGTTCTCCATAGAGTGTGATTATAACACTTCCATCATTTGGTTGACAATTCGAACTGTAATGACTGCCTGCACTGAAGGTTCACCCTTGCTTTACTCAGCAGGAAAAGCCATACAATGTTTATTTTCCCTCATTATGAAACTTTATTGATCTGAGCGTCAGTGTAATTTGCAATAGCTTGCTCTGCAATTTGTTGCATTCTCTTTGGTACAGAGTTAAATGTGCAGACCACACAGTGATGAAAGCTGTGGATATACAGGGTATTTTGTACGGTTTGTCCCCTCTCTCAGAAAAGAAGCTTTAATGGTAAAACTGTTGATATGTTTGTTGTAGGAGGATTATGCTGAGACCAGGCTCCACTACCATCGCTATTCGCCAGACACTGAGCCATTCAAAATGTTTTCAGATCAGCCCCATTTCTAAGGGCTTCAAAGATAAAGGAGAAGCAATAACTCATAATCATAACCATGCACTTATTTTATTAAGGCCAGAAAATTCTAATGTCCGCTGTAAGTTTTGTCTTTGTTCAAGAGGTAACACAGTCAGTCAAGCCAGGGTGGTTTGTCCATTGAAGCGGACATGACAATTGCTAGTATGACCACTGGACCTCAAATGTGCTGTGCATCACTGCCAGCAGCTGTCATGTCCGTCTCCATGGACCAGACATCTAGGTCTGATGGAGGATGTTCTCTCTTGAACAAAGGCACAAATACAGGCTGGGGATGATGATGATGATGGTGGTGGTGGTGGTGGTGAGGTGTCGCCTTCATTGCTGTATATGACATCAGATGCAACATGATTTTGAGGCAGCACTGACTATATATGCATATTATGATGAAATATATCAATAACAGATCTCCACTGAAAATTATTTACGGCATCATCTTAAACTAAGGAAATATATTGATTCATTCCATCTGCATATGCTTTTTTTTTGTTTACAGCTGTTTGATTATATTTTTCCCCCTTTTTTTTCTATTTTTCATATACTGGCGCCAGTGTTAATTTGCTTTTAGGGTGTGGATAGTTGATTCCTATTTTATTGAAATTTGTTGGGGATTGATCTGGGAGGTGTATATTGCGCAGTGGGACACTGTGGGCTTTGTACAGTTGTTATGTCTTATTTCATATAGATATAGATATATATATATTATCTTTGTTTTTTTTTGTTTTTTTTTTGGTAATTTTTCATAGTGGATATTATATTTTTTTGAACGAAGGTTGAGTGCCTGTTTAAGTCCTTTTCTTTTCTTCTACTGGTTGGTTTAATGTGTCTTTATTGGACTATGGGCACCCCATGTATGATATGCATGGCTATACCTTAAAACTGTAGACAGAGTTTGTGCTCCAATTTTTTTTTTAGTTTCCTAAGTTTGTGGGGCCATTTAGAAATGACATGGATAAGCTTGCCAATGCGCTGTTTATTTATTTTTAATCTAGGAGGCACTGCTGCTTTAAATCACTGGGCATTTTTTATTTGTTCCCTGTGATGCAGTCGATTTTGGTCCAGAATTGCTCCACCATTTCTTAGAATGCCAGCCTCAGTACGTCATATTTACATAGAATATTGAAGCAATTCTGGTGCAGACCATCAGTACCATAGGGAACATATGACATTACCATTTATTTAAATTTAGTTTTTAACCCTTCTAGAAATAGCAAGAAGAGAGAAACAGGCATGCTTAGCACATTGCTAGATCTTCAGTTACGCTTGCAAGTCACGTCTGGGGTGAATCCTCTCCAAGAGTTGTTTGCAAGCCAGCACTAAAAGGGCACAAAGGAGAGAAACGCGTGTACTCCCATATGGGACATAAAGAACCATAAAACCTGTACTTATAAAGTCATGTATCAGACGAAACTCCCTGTATAATAAGGGGAGACTTGCACGTTTATTGCCCAGAACGATTGGAACTTCAACACTAAGGGCCGTATGTTCAAAGGGATATCGACAAAAAATTGTCGTATAAAAAGGCAAAAATAAGTAATTGAATGCATAAACGACATATTTTCTATAGAGTATACGACAAAAAACTAGTAATGTCCGTTGCGTACGACACAACTCCAGAATTGACGGGCAAAGGGGTGGGGCAAGGGCGTGGCTAAACTATTCTCCAGTGTCGTATAGAGGAAAAGAAAATTTGTCATAACGAAGGACAAAAAAAGTCTTTCAAAAGACAAAATTTGTATGTTAAGAAAAAAAGAGGAGGGAATGTGTTCTGAATTTGAGAATTTTTGTCTTTAGTTACATACCTTCCAACATTTCAAATTGCCAAACAAGGACACTTGTGTTTTAGGGGGTGATGCTGGTGGGCAGGGCATT
Source organism: Rhinophrynus dorsalis (assembly GCA_037306005.1). Classification (NCBI taxonomy): domain Eukaryota; kingdom Metazoa; phylum Chordata; class Amphibia; order Anura; family Rhinophrynidae; genus Rhinophrynus; species Rhinophrynus dorsalis. The sequence continues at coordinate 55,692,681 of CM074720.1, forward strand.
AGCGATAATTTTTAGGTTAATTCATGAACTATTGAGACCTCCTTGTGTAACCTAATAAATAACTTATAACAAGACCAAAGTATTTTATTTACACAGACTAATTTATAAACGCATATACTGACGTTCAGACAAAACATTAATGTGAGTTTTATTGCTGTAACTCGATGTGATACATTTATATACACATCACACAGTCTAAAAAGAGGGACAGAGGGATTTGGGTCTAAAAGAGGGACACTTGGGACTTATGTAGTTAAGACATTTTTAAAGACATTTTTGTCATTAGTTAAGACAATTTGTTTTTGTCGTTCCATACGACAATTTCAGTCAGGACAAACAACATATTGCCAATCACAACTGACACTCTCTAAAAATATTAATGATCCCAACGACACTGTACTTTGAAAAGTCTTTACAAGTGACAAAAACTATTTCGCTACTACTTTGAACATATGGCCCTAAGTGCTGACTGTTCTGGGCAAGAAACGGGTAACACAGCATTTAATGTATAGGGTGTCCCCTTGTGTAAATGATTTTACAAAATATATTTGCTGAAGGATCCAATTAAACATCCCCCTTTAACCCTTTGAGTGTCAAAGATGTATATAACGCGTTGAACACAATGCAGTTGAAGCCTCTCCGGCTCTCAGGGTTATGCCTGAAGGTAAGCATTTTATGTGTCATATGGGAGTGTCTTTCCTCATGTTTTTAATCCATTGAGTGCTAGTGAGTTCTCCAAAGCATTTCATTGGAGACCTCTACAGATTTTAAGTGGTTAAAAGCCACATTCTCTTTCACTATTGATCTGAGCCAGCTCAGTCCTTCAGGTCTGCTTACTGATAACAGCCTTGGGGTTTCCCTACTGAACAGGAAATTAAGCAATTAAACATTGCTTCCTCTGCCTCTAAACACCATCTACATGTATTTCCCTTGAAAACTTTCCCTGTACATCTGCTTTTCAAAATGCAAGATGTGACCTCCTCTTTCTAGCTGCCTTTTATTTATAAATATACTAGCAAAATGGCCACAGCGTTGCCCTTGGTACTTCAGGGGGTATTCATTGCATTGCTGTATTAATGTACATGTAATACATTTGCAGGTAGATGTGTTATGTACATTGAATACATACCTACCTGCATATTTATTACATGTACATATACACCAATGCAATAAAGCACCCAAAGAACTTAATACCCATGGGCAACGCAGTGCCCCTTTTGCTAGTGTGTGTGTGTGTGTGTGTGTGTGTGTTGTGGTGTATATATATGTGATTGCTGTCAAACAGTGAGTTGTGGTGTGAATATAGGTGTGTCTATAATATATATATATATATATATATATATATATATATATATAAAAGAAGACTTTGTGCCTGGCAAAACACACCCAGGGGCGGCAGTAAAAAGGATTACTGCTCCCATTGGGTGATTCAATGGAGGTGTGATTTTTGGCCTGCCCCCACTATCCAGCCCGCCCACCACTATCTAAGGCTGAAAAAAAATGGCTGCCATTCATTTCTACACCATAGACACACACACACACACACACACACACACACACACACACACACACACACACACACACACACACACACACACACACACACACACACACACACACACACACACACACACACACACACACACACACACACACACTATGTCAAGCTACAGCTGGAAGGCCACGGTCCAATCTGTATTATGCAGCTTCTTCATTCCCTGTCTGTGAGCCTGCACAGCTCTGCCAATTACTACAAGTGAGCTGATTTCTAAACAATCAGCAGGCAGGATGCTGGCTTGCTGGGAAAGTGGAACAACTGCAGAGAGGTGATCAGGCAGTGCAGAGCAGGGCTTCTCCATGCTGTATATAGCTCACTATATAGCATGTATGACAGACTATTTATATATGGTCTGGCATTGTATAGTATACAGTGTGTGTATAAGGACTGGCACTATACAGTATAGGAGGGACAGTCCCTGTTTGAGACCCAAATCCCTCTCTCCTGTATTTAGGAGATCACACTGTGTGGTGTATATACAATAGGCTGACCAGACCTCATCTTTAACCGGGAACACATTTGAAATAGGCATATTTCAGGAGTGCACCAAAATCAAAGCAGCCCTGCAGTATGCGTTTTTCATATGCGTCCCCGGTTAAAGGTGAGGTCTGGTCACCCTAATATACAAGTGTATCAGATTGCTCCACATCAGTAAAACCCACAGTAATGTGGGTATAAACTTCTGTATATATCTGTTAAATTAGTCTGTAAAAAATACTTTCACCTTCTAAATCATTCACTTACAGAAAGAGTAACTTAACTATTTCAATGCCAGAGGGGATGCAATGCATTGCTTACCCCCTGGCACTCAAAGGGTTAAAAATTCTCTACAATGGTCTGGCACTGTATAGCAGTGGTTCTCAACCTGTGCTCTCAGTGGCTATTAACAGGCCAGGATTTTAGAATATCCCGTTAAGAACACAGGTGAGTTAATCAATACAACTGAGCCTCTGATCAACACACTTGTGTTCTAGCAGGGAAATTCCTAAGTCCTGGCCTGTTAGTGGCCACTGAGGACATGGGTTGAGAACCTCTGCTGTATAGTATACGGTTTGCATGTGTCTGTGTATAAGGACTGGCACTATACAGTATAGGAGGGACAGTCCCTGTTTGACACCCAAATCCCTCTGCTCCTCTATTTAGGAGATCACACTGTGTGGTGTATATTCAAGTATATCCGATTGTTCCACATCAATAAAACTCACAGTAATGTGGGTATAAACTTCTGTATATATATGTGTAAAAAAAAAAATACTTTCATCTTCTTCTAAATCATTCACTTACAGAAAGAGTAACTTAACCATTTCAATGCCAGAGGGGTATGCAATGCATTGCTTACCCCCT